>CM052898.1:102596598-102633060 GCA_028534135.1 Potos flavus | reverse complement strand
ATTTACCCTAACAAATGTAGTGATCCGAAGGGGCACGTGTACCCGAATGTTTATAGCAGCAATGTCCACAACAGCCAAACTATGGAAAGAACCTAGATGTCCATCAACAGATGAATGGATAAAGAAGATGTGGTATATATATACAATGGAATACTATGTAGCCATCAAGAGAAATGAAATCTTGCCATTTGCAACGATGTGGATGGAACTAGAGGGTATTATGCTAAGCGAAATAAAACAATCAGAGAAAGACAATTATCATAAGATTTTCTTTATTTATTTGATAGGGAGAGACATAGTGAGAAAGGGAACACAAGCAGGGGGAGTGGGAGAGGGAGAAGCAGGCTTCCCACAAAGCAGGGAGCCCGATGTGGGGCTCAATCCCAGGACCCTGGATCATGACCTGAGCTGAAGGCAGCCACTTAACAGCTGAGCCACCTAGGCACCCACCAGTGACATTTTTCAATGTGCTGGAACAAACAATCCTAAAATTTATATGGAACAAGAAAAGACTCTGAATTGCCAAGGAATGTTGAAAAAGAAAAACAAAGCTGGGGGCATCACGTTGCCTGATTTCAAACTATATTACAAAGCTGTGATCACCAATACAGCATGGTACTGTCACAAAAATAGACACATAGACCAGTGGAACAGAATAGAGAGCCCAGATATGGACCCTCAACTCTATGGTCAACTAATCTTCAATGAAACAGGAAAAAAAAATATCTAATTGAAGAAAGACAGTCTCTTCAATAAACGGTACTGGGAAAATTGGACAGTTATATACAGAAGAAGGAAACTCAACCATTCTCTTACACCATACACAAAGATAAACTCGAAATGGGTGAAAGATCTCAATGTGAGACAGGAATCCATCAAAATCCTAGAGGAGAACATAGGCAGCAACCTCTTTGACATCAGCCACAGCAACTTCGTTCAAAACATGTCGCCAAAGGCAAGGGAAACAAAAGTGAAAACGAACTATTGGGACTTCATCAAGATAAAAACTTTTGCATAGCAAAGGAAAGAGTCAAGAAAACTAAGAGACAACTCGTGGAATGGGAGAAGATATATGCAGATGACACTACAGATAAAGGGCTAGCATCCAAGATCTATGAAGAACTTATCAAACTCAACACCCAAAAAACAATCAAGTCAAGAAATGGGCAGAAGACATGAACAGACACTTCTCCAAAGAAGACATACAAATGGCTAGCAGATACATGAAAAATATTCAACATCATTAGCCATCAGGAAAATTCGAATCAAAAGCACAATGAGATACCACCTTATGCCAGTTAGAATGGCAAAATTGACAAGACAAGTAACAACAAATTTTGGAGAGGTTGTGGAGAAAGGGGAATGTTCTGATACTGTTGGTGGAATGCAAGTTGGTGCAGCCACTTTGGAAAACTGTGTAGAGGTTCCTCAAGATGTTAAAAAGAGAGGTACCCTATGACCCAGCAATTGCACTGCTATTTATTTACCCCAAAGATACAGATGTAGTGATAAGAAGGGGCACCTGCACCCCAATGTTCATAAAACAATGTCCACAATAGCCAAACTGTGGAGGGAACTGAGATGCCCTTCAAAAGATGAATGAATAAAGAAAATGTGGTTCATATATACAATGGAATATTACTCAGCCTTCAGAAAGGATGAATACCTAAGATTTACATCAACATTAATGGAACTGTAGGAGATTATGCTAAGTGAAATAAGTCAAACAGAGAAAGTCAATTATCATATGGTTTCTCTTATTTGTGAAACATAAGGAATAGCATGGAGAACATCAGGAGAAGGAAGGGAAAAATGAAGGGGGGGAAGAATCAGAGGGGGAGATGAACCATGAGAGAATATGGACTCTGAGAATCAAACTGAGGGTTTTAGAGAGGAAGAGGGTAGAGGGATGGGTGAGTCCGGTAATGGGTATTAAGGAGGGCATGTATTGCATGGAGCACTGGGTGTTATACACAAACAATGAATCTTGGAACACTACATCAAAAACTAATGATGTACTGTATGGTGACTAACATAATAAAAAAATATTTAAAATATAAATAAAAGAAAATAAAAGAAGAAAGAAGCCATGGAAATTAAAAACATGATAGCCAAAATACTAACATTCCCTTAGGAAAAAGAAAAAAAAGAATCTTAAACAGGTTCCACAACCAGCACACAGCCCAAAGCAGGGCTCAATCTCATGACCCTGGTCATGACCTGAGTTAAAATCAAGAGTTAGACGCTTAACTGACTGAGCCACCCAGATGCCCCTATCTTACTTTTATGGAAAAAAAAAAATCCATGGCTTTCCTGTTTGGAGAAATACTAAACTCATATAAATAATCCAGAGTTAAGAGTAATGTAAAAAATGAAAAACTTTATTGCATAGAAAGAAATATAATGTCAGGGGGAAAAAAAAAAGCCTGTAGACCAATAAATTTGTCCAAATGAATATTAAGATCCTTATAAAGACAACTGAGAGTTGGGTGCCTACGTGGCTTAGTTGGGTAAGTGGCCGACTCCTGATTTCCATTCAGGTCATGATTTCAGGGTCCTGAAACTGAGCCCCACATCAGGCTACACACTCAGTGGGGAGTCTGCTTGAGATTCTCCCTCTGTCCCTCCCCCCGATTACTCCCTGTCTCTGTCTCTCTCTCTCTCTAAAATGAATAAATAAATCTTTTTTTAAAAAGACAATTGAGAGTGTGATTATTATGGTCTAAATATTTCTATCTACCACCTGTAGTTTAGAAGATAAATTACATGATAGTAGGACTTCATGTGTACTTAGAGCAGAGTTTCACAGAGAGGAGGTAGTAAATATATTTTTGAGTGAATAAATGCCTGAATAAATGTATAGTATATAAGCACTTAGAAAAAAAATATAGGTAACCCATTATTTGTTCGTTAAAGAACAAGTTATGCCCACTAATTTGTATTTCATTTTAGATAGGGTCATTTATTATAAAGTAGCATGCTTATAGACAGGAGAACCTCATGCTAGAAAATTCTATATTTATATTTATATAAATGCCTAATTAGATAACTCAAATTCAGGCCAACCCAAATTATGACTAAAATACAGTAGAACTTACTTTGAGGGTGTTTGAGTATATTAGCAAATGCTTTAGTTTAATTTACTGTATGCTGAGTGAGGTGTTAAAATTTTATTTAAACACTCTTCAAGTTATGTTTTCAAATTATTTAATTTAATTCTAGTGTAAAAATGATATAGACAATAAAGTAATATGGATATACTGGTGTATATATTATTATTATACAGTATCCAATTAAATAAGTTAAATAAGAAATATCAATTTTAAGTATTTAACCCTAACATTTAATTTCAGAGAAATCATTAAATACAGTTTCAATAATATAGTTGGTAACTGATTAACTCTAGCAATTCTGAGTTGATTTATTTTCCTTTCCATTGATACTAAGGGTTTTAAAGTCTATATATATCTACTATTGATCATGAAAAAATCTCATTTTACTTTTTAAAGTTTTTTTTTAATCTAGTTAACATACAGTGTAATATTAGTTTTAGGTGTACAATATAGTGATTCAACACTTCCATACATCACCCTGTGCTCTTCACAAATGCACTCCTTAATACCCACCTATTTCACCCATCTACCCACCTACCTCCCCTCTGGTAACCATTAGTTTGTTCTCTACAGTTAAGAGTCTATTTCTTGATTTGCCTCCCTCTCTCTCTCTTTTTTCTTTTGCTTGTTTGTTTTGTTTCTTAAATTTACACATGAATGGAATCATATGGCATTTGTCCTTCTTTGACTTATTTCACTTAGAATTACACATAGATCAATGGAACAGAATACAGAACCCAGAAATGGACCTTCAACTCTATAGTCAACTAATCTTTGACAAACCAGGAAAGAATATCTGATGAAAAAAAGACAATCTCTTCAACAAATGATGTTGGGAATATTAGACAGCCACACGCGGAAGAATGAAACTGGACCATTCTCTTATAACATGCACAAAGATAAAATCAAAATGGTTGAAAGACCTCAATGTGAGACAGGAATCCATCAAAATCCTAGAGAAGAACATAGGCATTAACATCTTCAACTTTGCCACAGCGACCTTTTGCCACAGCGTCTCTTTCAAGACATATCTCTAAAGGTAAGGGAAACAAAAGGGAAAATGAACTATTGGGACTTCATCAAGATAAAAACTTTTGCACAGCAAAGGAAAGAGTCAACAAAACTAAGAGACAACCCACGGAATGGGAGAAGATATTTGCAAATGACACTACAGATATAGGGCTAGTATCCAAGATCTATAAAGAACTAGATCTATAAAGAACCTATCAAACTCAACACCCAAAAAACATATAATCAAGTCAAGAAATGGGCAGAAGAGAAGAATAGACACTTCTCCAAAGAAGACATACAAATGGCTAACGGATACATGAAAAACATCACTAACCATCAGGGAAGTACAAATCAAAAGCACAATGAGATAGCACCTTACACCAGTTAGAATGGCAAAAGTTAAAAAGACAGGAAACAACAAGTGTGGGTGTGGAACATAAGGAATAGCACGGAGGACCACAGGGGAATGGGGGGAAAACTGAATGGGAAGAAATCAGAGAGGGAGGCAAACCATGAGAGATTCTGGACTCCAGGAATTAAACTGAGGGTTACAGAAGAGAGGGGGCTGAAGGGATGGCATAACGGAGTGATGGGTATTAAGGAGGGCATGTGTGGTGATGAGCACAGGGTGTTATAAGCAACTAATGTATCATTGAACACTACATCAAAAACTAATGATGTACTATATGCTGGCTAACTGAACATAATAATTTAAAAAATGCTATGAGCTAAAAAAGGAATAAAGTCATTATATGTTAACAAAAAAAAAAAAGAATAAAAGGAATTGTAAAGAAAAAAAAAGAATTATACTCTAGCTCCATCCATGTCATTGCAAATGGCAGGAATTCATTCTTTTTTTATGGCTGTTTGACTCCTCCTTCCATAATTGAGAATAAGGGAAATGCAGAAGTCTGAGGATTGAGTCCTAGAACACTCCTGTGTTGAGAATTAGGAGGAATCAACCAATGAGAAAGAAAAGCACCCAGTGAATTAGAAGTTAAACAGAGTGTAAAATTCTGTTGGCTAAGAAAAGAGCTTCAAAGAGAAATGACTGAACTACTATTTCAGATGCTGCTAAATCAAGTTGCAGAGTAAGAATTAACCAATGGACACAGAAAAATGGGGATCAGTTTCTGTGTAATGACAAAGACCAATGCTTGATATTTAAGAAAGAATGACTACAGAAAGGAGAAATGAGGTAGCACTGGGAGTGGCTTTTTTTTTTTTTTTTTTTTAGTTTTTATTTAAATACAAGTTAGTTTAACGTACAGTGTAATATTAATTTCAGGAGTAGAATTTAGTGATTCAACACTAGATGTGGGCTTTTTTAAGGGAAAGAGTCAAAACATGTTTGTATGCTGATTATATTGATCTAGGAAGCAGAGAGAAAATTCATAATGTGGGAGAGAGAAGAAAAATTGCTGGGCTGTTGCATTAAAAAAAAGAGTATTGAATCTTATGCAAAATATGGAAGGGTTGTTTTGCATAGGAATTTGGAAAATTCATCCAAACTAATAAATGAGAAGTTAGATATGAAACAAATAGAAGCAAATTATTAGATAAAGTAGTATTTGAGAAAACTTCCTAATAATTCTTTCTTTTTTCCCCTCTGTGGAATAAGAAACAAAATTTTCAGCTGAGCAATGGGTGAAAAGAGATGATGGAAATCTGAAGAAAGGAATAAATAAAAGGGAAGGTATAAACTTATCTTGAAGAATAGGGTAGGAAGAGACTAGGAAACTGTCATGATTGTAAGGCAGTATCAACTTTTGAATTTGGTAATTTTAGGTTTAAATGGTCACCATCCAGCAAGCTCCTGTGTTTATCACTCTAGCCACGTTCAGCTGCAGGAATTCATGTGATGAGTGGGCAACAATAGATTCAATTACATTCATGGCAGGAAAAACATAGGAAAACAACACGTTGAATTGAATTTATCATTATTAGTACAAATTCAATTTCCAAAACTGTAAAAATATAGATATTAAATAGTTGGGATTATGTTCATTCTACTTTGCTCTATCAAGATGCATGGAATATGCAATATTAGGGAATCAGTTCATACAGTAAGTGCAGACAGTGCCGTGCAGAAGGACGGAAGGAGTAGAATTTCACAGTTATAAATACATACTGGGTAGTTAAATAAGTCTAGAATAAATTCTAGCTTCAAAACTATTCTGGGAACATGGGTGCTTTATTTAAATTCCCTCACTCTCAGTTTCTTTGGTTGTTTATTTTATTTATAAGTTTGATGTGAGAATAATGAAATAATAATGAAAAATATTTAGCCATGCTTTTGCTGAGGTTAAATGATCAATTGTTTAAAGTTTATTACAATTAGGATTATTTCTCTGTAAATAATCCCATGTTTTTCTGCTTACCTGCAATCTTATTTATATCTTTGCTATATGTTCTCTCTATCATCACATAATCTGTGCTACAGAATTGCCTTGATTCACATTTGACCCATGATTTTATGATATACCATTAGCTGCCCCTTGCTCTTTTGACATCTAGCTAATTTCATCCTGGTGACATTCAGATGCTATATCCTAATAGAGTAACAATGGTTAGAGAACTCTTTCCCGACTTAGCCATTTTGAAATACAAACTGTTGCTTAAAGAAATTCATTTCTCAACAAATACATTTTTATATTTTTTCTGCACATTTTAAATGTATACACTTATTACACAAGTTTATTCACTGTCTCATCTTACAGATTTTTCACTTTTCCACATTCTATAAGCAATTTATAAGACTAATTTCAAATGTAAAAAAAAAAGACTAATTTCAAATGTAAAATTACATAAAATAATTCATTAAAATTTTCACAGTAAATAGCAGTAAACTTACTCATTTATACATGAAACCAATTTACTTATAAGTTAACAAAAATATGTGTGATAGTCTACCAATTGAAAGTGACATTTGTAAATATTGTTAAAAGAGATTGAATTAATTTTAATTAAAATTACTTTCATATTGCTGAATATTCTGAAGAATCTGAAAAACAACAGGATAATTGCTGATTTAAAGTTAAATGTCACTTGATTTTTTTAGTAACTTGAGACTGAATAAAATTTATTTCTTTTTTATTTAAAGACCTGATGCCCTGTGATCTTCCCAGGGGATTCCATTCTATCAGTTCTGTCCTAAGCCAGCATCCCATCTAAGAGTGCTTCTGAGAACCATCTGCTCCTTGCTCCAGAGTACTGTGAGAGGAAGCACAGTACCCTCAAGCTCTGGTACTTGAGGTAGACACTGGCAAAGGACTTTGTTCAGGAAAAGGAAGAAAGAAAGCAATAGGAGGATGATAAAAAGCAGGCAGATGCAGGATAGATTTATCCTCATCAACAGAGCTGAGCACAATGGGTCAGATGAGGAGAGTTAGGCCTTTCATCTGATCCCCTTGAAAAACCAAAGTAGATTAAAGCAGGTATACCTACAGGGTCAGGCATGCACATAATATTATTTCTGGGACAACAGACATCCATTTTTCCTTTAAAAAAATCCCTATCTCTGCTCCCAGATGCTTGCAATAATTTTCAGTGAAAAATATAAGACTTTTTAAGACATTTTATTAAAAATAAAAAGCTGAACCTTAAAATTTCCCATTTATAAAACAACTTATTTTAATTAGGAGGAGAGGGCGGTAGTTGTTGCCAAAACTGGAAATGAAAAGATTATGTGCGATGGAAGAGATAAGCCACCTGGGAAAGGTCTTTGTGTGCTGCACAATGTTCCTGAGATCTCATTTGTTTATTTCATGTTGATGTCAACAAAAAAATATCCTGATAGAAGAGTTATAGGTCCTGCCCAACAGCACTAAGGCCCAGCTTTATGACAGCTCTGTCTATAAGTATCTCCCAAGTAATTAAAACTATAATAAAATGTCACCCTTGTGAAAATCTATAATGTTTACAAACTCTTTCTCCTGAGGGTACTTAAAATACATTATTAATTATGCAATTAAGACTGACAATTCTGAAATTAAGAAACACTTGGTATGTACTTCAAAACCGTTAGGAAAGTGTTATGCCGGTTATTTTCTGAATTCCTTCAAAACTTTCTAAGACATTTTTCTTCTGGTGATCTTGGGAATAGTCTTGATATATAACCTTTTTTTTGTGAAATGAGGAGGGGTGACTGGTGGAGCTTCCTTAAGAGAAATAATGGGCAATTTCCCCTTGTCTACTTTTTACTTTTCTAATTATTAGTTTTAGACAACTGAGCATAGAGGAAGAAAGGAGCACAGGAATGTAGGAAATCTGGCTGGCATAAACACCTACTTTCGGTGATCTGGGTGGCTGATTTTAGGTGAAAGCAGCCCCTTTTCCTCAGGTTTTCCAAAGCAGTACTTGTGATTTGTTGCTTTTCTTGCATACACTCAAGTGGCAGGTGTCAAAGGAAACTGCACCTGACAGAGTTAAACAAGCAAAGAAATGTATTCAAGATCCTTCCAGTAGTGGAACTCAACTCCTCCGAAACAACAGGCAGAGGGAATTTTAAAAGCTGGAATGAGCTAATGAAGAAGTACAAGAACACACTGGAGGGTTGGTTGGTCAATCTAATTAAGCCATATATGTTTGCTAACTGTTGCTTTATTGAAGTTAGGACCCTACCCTCCTACAGAGAATAGGGAAAAAGGCTCTATCCCCCTAGATGACTACATTTCAAAGGGATGGTTCCCAAGACCTTAAAAAAGACATTCTTAGGTTATAAAACAAGAGGCTGAGACATTTACATTTCAGAGGAGCAAAGAAAGAATTCGCAACTCCCAAGTTTTCTAAAGCAAATGCTCTAAGAAAAAGGAGGCCTGCAGCTTAACCAGAAAGAAGCCTGTCTAAAGTTCAGTCAAGTTGAGGAAACTTTAAGGCCATCATGGCCGAAAGCTTAACTTTGGGCACATTAGCATCTTGGGTCTGAGCAAAAGTGTTGCTGACCTAGTTTTGGTGCTTAAGAAAACTCCATTCAGGGCCTCTTATAGCCATACGCCTTCCATAAGATGATACTATACCTCTGATACTAATACCTCTACATCTAGTCCATGTTCTAGATGCCTGGCACCTGGCTTCCTACCCAAAGAGCTCCAAGTTCTGGTCTAAGGCTTGCATAACACTATTAGGGATTGCATGATGCTACCTGAGTCCACATCCTTAGGTGTATGTGGTGGCAAAAACATGACTATTTTTAGGGGTGCAGATGGAGTGTGGATGGGTAGGCTTGAGTGCTCATACACATGTATGGTTTTGATATTTTTAAAGACTTGTAAACAGACAACACACAAAAGTGATATGAATATGTGATAACAATTCTATGTGGACGTCAAAGCCCAAGATATTTACGATTTGTCCATTACAGGAAAGATCTGCTGACCTCTACTCTTTTTGGTTATCTAGCACTTCCTTGGTGGTTAATATTTTTTAGACATGAATATGTGGTAACAAAATTTTCATACTTTGTGCCCACTCTCCTATGTGCATACTCATGATCTACCTAGATTGTTTTTTCCTCTGATATTACAGGTTTTTTTTTCTTTCTTTCTTTCCAGGCCCTTGACCAGGTAAGACCATTTGTCCCTATCAAGGAATGTGTATATATTTCACCTCAGGCCACTTCTTCCCAAGTGGATGATGGGTGCACTGCTCTCAGCTCTGCCCAGTAGAAAGATTTTCCCTCCCCAGTGTCTTCAGGACCATCTCTGGATGTGTTTGTGAGGCAGTCACTGGCCATCTTTGGCTTACTCATACATAACAAACCAAGTCATCAATGACCTAACTCAGGCTTTTCTTCCATCTGCAGGCCAGCTGGAACACTCCAGATGGCATGGGGTGCACTTGTGTGGAGGTCTTGACTACCAGCTCACACAGCTTACTCATGCCCTCTGGTCCTGTTTACACTTGACCCTAACTGTAGCACTTTCATTTGCTTCTGGCTCATTAGACACTATAACTTGGCAAGTCATCAGTACCCACTGCATAATGGGTAATTCTGATACATGTTCATTTGGTGTCCGTGGTTAAATTAAGTATTCCATTTACAAAGATCATGCTTTACAGTTATTCGCGAGGTCTCTTTTGTCTCTTATAAACAAGAATGATTCCTCAGAGTTTCTGTGTCTTTTGTGACCTTAATATTTCTGAAGAACACAGGTCATTTCTATTGTAAGATGTTCCTCAGTGATATTTCCTCATGATTAGATTCAGGTTGTACAGTTTAGGCAGGAATAGTACTAATGTGATGTGTCCTTCTCAATGTGTCATATCAGGAGGCAAGTGATACCGATTTGTCCCAAAGTTGGTGGTGTTTAATATGATCACTTGGTTAAGATTTACCACTATTATTCTTTAGCACTTCCTTTTTCTACACCTGCCCCAGCACTGGATTCAGTACATTCTTAAAGAAACCTTGTTTCCTTTTAGTGATGAGTGGTATTCAGAGACCAAGATCTGCATGCTAGGTTTGATCAAGAATATCTTAGGTCCTCAATTTTAGGCCCTCTTATCAGAAAAATCCAGAAAATAAATGGGTATTACCAGAATGTAAGTTCTGAAATATTACTCTAGTTGTACTTTAAGAAGTTAGCCTGAACAAGTTTGTAGATGCAGGCAAAAGACAGAGTCCTCAGATCAGAAGACTTTATTCTGCAGGGCACATGGGCACCAGGAGCTTCATGCTCCCATCTCTTCCTGTTGCCCCCAAACTCTACAAGAATATTCTGTAGATGGGTCTATGTGGATGCTGTCCACACAGTAAGTTTTGTGTCACAATTGAGGAAATATGGCCTGAGGAAACTCCCAATACTAGAAGGGAGTTGCTAGCAAATCTGCCCGAACTGCCCTGAAATGAGACTTTACTACTCTGTTGGGGAAGCAAATCTGCCCTCTGTCTCAGAGAGAGTCAGGAGGTACTATGTTCACTAGCCCAAACTGGATGCTACAAAAACATTCTTGGGAAGCCATCTGGAAAAAATACTTTCAATAGGTTTTCTTGGAAAATCAGCAAAAACACAGGAGACTAATGAAGAATTGTCTTCCACCGAGTGTGTGTGTGTGTGTGTGTGTGTGTGCATGTGTGTGTGTGTGTGTGTGTGTGTAATGAGTTGTTATGGATAACTCTAATTCCAATTCATAGAGTACATCCTAATTTTCTCTTTTTCCATATTTATAACTCTTCTCTGTTTCCTGTTATTTTTCCATATAATAACTTACTATCTAAATGACTTGAGTATACAGAAAATACTTTCAGGTTTGCCAACTTTATACTGCAGAAAAAGTAAAGATACTAAATAAAATTCAATATTTTTATACTTATTTTTAAAGTAATATTTATGTATTTTTACTGTATACATCTTAAATGTATAATTTAATATTTGATGAGTACATACCTTTGCACCTCATACACTATCAATACATAGAACATTTCCATCACTCTAGAAAGTTCTCTCAAAACCATTCTTATTTAATCAACTACCTCCAACTTTTTCTGAATATTTTTACCACAGGTTGTTTGTGTCTGTTTTAGAACTTCACATAAAAAGGAGTAATATCATATGTACATTTTTAAAAAGAATTTATTTATTTATTTGACAGAAAGACAGCAAGAGAGCACAAGCAGGGGGAGCAGTAGAAGGAGAGGGAGAAGCAGGTTCCCCCCCTGAGCAGGAAGCCCCATGTGGGACTCAATCCCAAGACCCTAGGATCATGACCTGAGCCAAAGGCAGACATTTAACCATCTGAGCTATCCAGGTGCTCCCATATGTACCTTTCTTATACGACTTTTTGCACTAATGCAATTTCTGTGATATTCATCCAAATTTTTGTACACATTAGTAGTCTGGTCTTTTCATTGTTGATTGGCATTTTATTTCCTTGTGCAGAAAAAACATAATATGATTATCCATTCTTCTTCAGATGGACATGTGGATTATTTCTGGGTTTGGGTCTTTTTGTTGTTACTTTGGGGTTTTGTTTTGCTTTTGTTTTTGTTGTTGTTTTTGTGTGTTGGATATCTGAGCGATGCTGCAATGTGCATTCATGCATGAGTTTTTTTGTAGATATATATTTATTTGTCTAGAGTAAAGTCTTAAGAGTGGAACTGTACTTAACAAAGATATTTTATTTCTTGGTATTTTCATCTTATCTCAATTTTTAGATTTCTTTTTGACTTTTCCTTCAATCTTTTTGATACACATAATTCAGAAATGTGGGAATCACATTTGCAGGATTAATGGGGAAATGTGCTTGAAGGGCCCTCCATGCTTCAGTAACAGGATATATAGAAGGCCTGGATATGTAAGACCACAGGACATTTAGAAAGGGTGCCATTAAGGGCAGGAATGCATGCTGTAGAAGAATAAGGTAACAGATAACAATGAAAAGATGTATGTGGACTAGATTTGCAGGTTTTAAAATACTATTTCACACTTTCAATAACTTTATTTCTATATGCAGATTTTTTTGCCTTTCCCTTTCTTCTTGTTTTTGTGATATTAAACTAATAGTCCTAACGAATAATCTGTACTTTCACAAACAGAATGAGGTAATTTCTAGTGAAATATTTCTTGTCAGTCAGATTTGAACAATAATCTTATGCCAATAAGCACTACATTATGCCATTTGTTCTTTATATGTAGATTTCTACCTATATTAATTGCAATATGAGACATGTATATATTTACCCTATTTGCTTAACATACATAAAACATGCTATGGGTTTTATGTTACTTACAGTATTATCTATAAAAGCACATGAAAACTAATGCCTATGAACATATTACAAAAAAGTTTCTTATCTTTGTAACAATGAAATCTTTTTTTAAAAGATTTTATTTATTTGAGGGGTGCCTGGGTGGCTCAATGGGTTAAAGCCTCTGCCTTCGGCTCAGGTCATGATCTCAGGGTCCTCGGATCGAGCCCCGCATTGGGCTCTCTGCTCAGCAGGGAGCCTGCTCCCCCCTCTCTCTGCCTGCTCCTCTGCCTACTTGTGATCTCTCTCTCTCTCTCTGTCAAATAAATAAATAAAATCTTCAAAAAAAAGATGTTATTTATTTGAGAGAGACAGACAGACAGACAGAAGGAGCACAAGTGGGGGGAGGAGCAGAGACAGAGGGAGAAGCAGTCTCCCCACTGAGCAGGGAACCCCAACGTGGGGCTGGATCTCAGGACTCTGGGATCATGACCTGAACCAGAGGCAGAGGCTTAACCAAATGAATCACCCAGGTGCCCCAATAACAGTGAAATCTTAAGCTTTTAAAATGGTTTTGGAACTTTAACTTGGAAAATATACTCTTATTATGTGAGACTTATGCTTTTATATTTGGTATTGCCTGGGAAAGTGCTCCACTTCAAGGCTTTCACAGAACCATATTAAAATATCGTGTGGATAAAACAGTATTAAGTCCCAGACTGTTTATCTTCTCAATCTGAATTTTTATTTCTGTTCAATACCTTCCTTGTTTTGGCTAATTTGTCTCAAACTCTGATCAGTTTTATGAATTTCTCTTAATTTTTTTTTGGTCCATGCAAATTCTGTAATGTCCCTCTACAATATTTTACATACATCTTAATGGATATATACGTCCAACTGCATTTCATGCTAAATGAACAATATGTAAAAAACTCAAATACTTCTTTTTCAATTTTTTTAAGTAGTATCCAATTTCTTAAATCTCCTTTTCATCTCCACTTCCTCAGACAGTATAATGTCATATACATTAATTTAAAATTATTTAAATAGCCATTTTTTTTCATCAAACATTTTACTGGATGGTTTTGTCACATCTCTTACCAGGTTCATCCATCAATCATCCTCCAGAAGAGGAAAAAAATAGAACTATTAGTCAAATTAGTTTACCTACAATAACATGGTGCATCTCTCAATGAATTACAAATAGCATGCTAACAATAAATAACAACTGACTAACCATTTTCTATAATGCAAAAATATCAAGGTGTCTCATTCATAGTCTTATAAACAATTCTCTTAATGATCTTAAATGACCACATTTTCATTTTGAAGGGCAGAATACTAAGAAAAAATGAAAATGCTATGTGAAAGTAAGAAACTTCCCTAAAGCCATTAAGAAGATATATCCACAATGAATTACTAAACGTTAATTTTAAACACTAGTGAATCTGAAATTGCTACTTTTACGATAGGCTCCTTGCAGGTTTCTATTTCCAGTGACAGCTATACTTCAGTAATCATGTAACTATTTGCTACTGCTATAAAGCTCTTGCTTAGCCACGATCATATACCGTTTCAATTTTCTAGCACAAAATCAGATATAATGTTTCTGTTCAGTCATTTATAATACTACTTTTAAGGACAGTAAGAATCCCAAAGTAGATAGGATTAAAAAAGGTGAACCCAAGACACATATTTTTTTTATTAAAAATAATTCGAAGCAGTTTTAAATCCATTACCTCTATCATTATGTCTTTTAAAGTTAACTGGCAGTATTTCTACACTTTATAGCATAATTGAAGCAATTACGGGATTATTAAAAGTGACATCTATAGAACATTTTTTGTTTATCTGGCATATTAATAATCTCCTAAATAGCAATATAAAACACTAGCCATTTTTTATTTGCGCATTAATACTTGTGCAAAACTCAATGTTATATAATTTAAGCAGAAATTAAAATACACAAAAAAGAAATCAAAATACATGCATACATTTTAATTTTTGAAAACTGACTCAAATGAGTAAGTGAAATGAAATAATCTTTAGAAAAACCAGTGCATGAAACATCATAATTTGATAAACTGTTAGATGAGTAGATATGAGATAGGTAGGTATAGATAAAATGGAATAATCACTGCCCTTGTGATAATCCAGTTAGGTATGTCAGGCACAACCTACAATATAGAGTGAAATAAAAATTCCAGAAGAGTTTATGCAAACCCTAGGCTATTCTGGGGGCAGTATCTAGGCACAGACTCCTCTATGGTCCCAGGGCTTGTACCATGGAAATATATAAGGTCACAAATCATTAAGCGTGCTACTGGTCCAGTCCAGCTAATGTTCATTTCGTTGTATGCACACCTTTAACAATCTCTTGACCTCCATACCTAGGTTAATATAATTTTTTCTCTCCTGTTTGCCTTTACTTTTCCCCTTCTTCTTTTCTGTTTTAGATGTTCTTCCATCATCTTTTATTTATTTATTTTTTTAACTCCTTTCCACCTCCTAGCCTTGCATAGCTAATTAACAAGCCCACTATTTGGCTTTCCATATTTTTTCCCTAGGGTCTTCCACTCTCTGTTGCTCTGATAAGACATAAATATTGAGCCTGACATGAGTGGCAGATAGTAAAATTCTGGAAATATTAGGAAAAGTTATGTTTTGCAGTGTTCCAAATCTTAACCTGGGTCTAGATAATGGTACCCATCTTTATATTTTAAATTATCTACTTGGTTTCCATTTCTTTATCTTTTCACATTTCTGCTCTTAAATTTTAAATCATTATTTTTTAGTTCATAAAGAGTTCCCCTGAATTTCTTCAACTCCCAGCTTGCCAATAATTATTGACACCTGGGAGCAACATTAACTAACTGCATAAATTTATGTATAGTTACAATCTGTTGTCAAACTGCGTATTAATAGTGTGTGAATATAGTTTTATGAACATTATTTGAAAGACTATGACACTTAATCAGCTTCCTTTCTTATATAAAAATATTGTAAAATTCATGGGAACTCAGGATGAAAAAAATTATGACCTTGATTTGATGAGAATATCATGAAAGTATTCCTTGAGGAAGAGGAAATGAAGCCAGGGTGAGTAATAATTTGGCAATAGTTAACATAAAATATTTAAGACCATTCCAGAAAGCTGAAATAATGTGTACACTGACTTTGGTATCGAAACTGCAGTTGTATGGAAAACAACTGATTCAGTTTTATAAAAGTCTATGGCCAATGATGGGCGTATTGAAATGTTAAACTGGTAAAGCAGACTGTGGCAAGAATTTCCAGGGAATTCACCTGTTTATCCATTTATTAGGATGCACTCAATAATGAAAGCATAATAGTAAAAAAATGCAGGTTCATGATAATGGATTTAACAATAGTCTATTAGTAAAAGAGAGATAATGGATTTGTGTAGTTGGAAAAAAGTTGAAAGAAGTCAGGGGTTTCATTTCTGTTAAGAGATTTAATCATGTCATTGAACATCTTAGGGTTCCATTTCTTCAACTCTGAAATTGAGATGGTAATATCAATAGCCTGGTTACTTTATAGATATGTGATAAGGATTAAAGTACCCTATCACATATATAAGCATTTTTTTTATGTAAAGCTACAAAAATTAATAAAACATCATGTAGAAGGAAATGGCTTCAGTGGTCTAGAACTGCTGTGTTGAGCACAGAGAATACTATTTCCTTCTTCTAGTGGATCAATATTCAAAAGTTGTCCACAAATGAATAAAAGCCAAATATATGTAATATATAAGTAAGTTAAAAATATGAACAGGTGATTCAAAACCAAAAAACTAAAATGAGGTTTCTAAACATTAAATGTGTAATATCACCTATCACTAAAGAATAAAAATTAAAGCATTGGTTTCTTTTTTCACCTACTAAATAGGCAAAATTGGTAAGGCTGAAATAATACTAATAGAAGTGTAGAAAAACAAGGACTTACAGTGCTTGTGAATGGTATTAAACAATATAGACCATCTGCATGGCAATCCAAAATTTAAATACATATGCTTTTCAAGTCAGCAAGTCACCATTTAAGGAATTGCACCAGAAACTGTGGAGTGTCCTCTGTAATCTGGGTTAGATTTAGAAGTGGGAGAATTTCCTATTCTCTTTAAGATTTTAATATGTGCATGTAAAATTGCATGTGTCAATTTTATTAAAAAATAATATTTTTAATCAGAAAAAAAAGAATAGATGCTAATCTAAAATTACCGAAATGTAAATTTTTCTTTTGTTTTTGTTATTTGAATATATGCAGGCCATTCTTTTTTTTTTTTTTTATCTAATTCACTAGGTGGTTATTTTCTCTGTGGGTCCAGTTCCATTAAATTGAGCTTATAGACAATCATCTCTCTTCCTACTTTTATTACCAGTCATTTTGAATCTCACTGTTGGTTTTGATGAATTTCACCTAAGAGGGAAATAATTCTAGTGCTAAGCTTGATTCACCCACCCTCAC
Organism: Potos flavus; assembly: GCA_028534135.1. Taxonomy (NCBI): domain Eukaryota; kingdom Metazoa; phylum Chordata; class Mammalia; order Carnivora; family Procyonidae; genus Potos; species Potos flavus. The sequence goes on along the minus strand of CM052898.1, from coordinate 102,615,762 downwards.
TCCCCACTCAATGGGAAAAATACCACAGTTTCTGACGAGAAGCAATCATAAGTGATAATATCAGTTGGCTTAATTATCATGACTGTTGCATGCTGTGAGGCAAATTAGAGATATCAATTTTAGCAACATGCTGAGTCTATCTTTAGTGATTGTTTACATCTTAAGATGAATCCAGATATCAAAATATCCAAGGATCAACGGATACATAATTTATCAAATACATTTGATTTCTTACTTAAAAATCATCTGTAACTTGGCCAATAATTCTAATCACAATCCTTTACTAGCTTTACAATAGACTTTCTAAAATCTAAGTTAAATAATGGCCCAATAATGTGCTTTCTTCTAAGTTCCTGGGTGTTTTGCTCTTTTTAAAATTGTTTGATAGAAATTATCTATTTTATGTTTTTATTTTCTTTCAATTTCAGACATTTCTGCATATGTTTTCATCAATGAGCAAGACAGTGAAGCCACCCTCATTAAGTGGAAAAGTTGAGGACAAAGGGTGTGTATAACTTTTCCTGTGTTTTCTTACTATAGACTTTGGATACAGATTTTTTGTTTTCATGTCAGTGCTCTTTCTGACGCAATCCAGTTATCTATTTACCTTGAAGGCAATGCGTTTGCTTAGAAATGTTATGATAGGGGCATCTGGGTGGCTCAGTCGGCTGGGCTGAGCATGGGACTCTTGGTTTTGGCTCAGGAAATGATCTCATAGGTCTGCCTTGGGTTTGGCCCTCAATGGGGAGTCTGGTTGGAGATTCTCCCTCTGTCCCTGCCCCACTCTCTCTTTCTCTCTCTCTCTCAAATAAATAAATACATCCTTTAAGAAAAAAAAAGAAATGTTAAAATATATTAAAATGGCATTAACCTGTACTAAGGGCTTATAGTAGATGTTGTCAGTGCTGAGTACATATCCCCTTGGTCATTATTTCTAGGTACATCAACTGGAATTCCAACTGGTGGTGGCTGCATGCACACCTTTGCCTGAAAGCTTTTTTGTTTTGTTCTGTTTTTGTTTTTGGCAACTGGATCCCAATTTGTCCATACAAATGGCAAGCCAGAATTGCTATGGAATTAACACCACACTATTTAACCAATGACTGACAGGAAGTGGTAAATAAATACTCTGGCTTCTTTGAGTGACTTATCTGAAGAGTGTGTTCCATACTGGCTTTCTAAATTCTTAGCGGGATTAAACTTTGTTGCCCCCAGTGGTGACTTGCTTATTAATGCAATTTTGTTGGCCATCCTCCCGCCTCACCCAATCACAATCTTTCCCTTATATATGGGTTTCTAGAGATCATTTCTAAATTAAATTACTCGTGCCTGATATTTTCTTAAAAAATGGATGCATCATGTTTTAAACTATTTCTGATTCAGGTGTCTGAAAATCAATATGATTTAAGGACACTAAGGATTTCAAGAGTGAAATATTAGTAAAGTGCAGAAGATTGCAAAATATAATAGTGGAGATAAACAGAGAAGACCCAATTAATTAGTCCAGTCTAACAAATTCATAACTTATTGGGCACCAATTTGCTGAAAAGAGGACTAGACCATGACCTCAAGAAGAAGAACCTATTGCTTCACACTTCATTCATATGATTTTCACTGCTCCATAATTCTTTGTCTTTCCCCTTGTGAAGCTATGTGAGGGACTGGGAAGAATGTTTTCATGGAGTATTTGGAGAATATAGAGAAGAGGAGAATGCCTTTACCAACAGAGTGGTACAAGGCACATGCGACATTCTGATCTACACATGACCGTAGGCAGGACATTTCGTTAGCTTGAGACTTCATTTAAACACATACTTACAAATATACTATTTTCCACATTAGATAGTTTGCAATGCTAAGGTACTTTTAAATGATTGGTTTTGAATTATTTTTATGATACAGGTTTTTCTTTCCTGCAACCTATGCCATTTCCTTCCTATACAGTTAGCTCATGGAAATGCATGTTACTGGATTTTAAATATTACAGGGAGAAAAATACTAAACTATTACTCTATCTTTACCTCCGTGCATGTTTCCACTTGTTTAAACTAAATGGACTTTTTTCATTTAGCTATTCAAGGAAGTAAGGGTTAGCATTCAATTATGACATTTTAGTACAAAGACAACACAAAGTAGCATTCCAGATCTGAAATCCCGTGATGATATTTCAGTTACAGAATTAAGTTTGGGAAACAGTGTATTACAAGAAGGGAAGCTATTGAAGATTCTTCTAAGCAACTATATTTTCCCCAACTGACTGAAAATAAAAGGCTCTGAAAAACACAAATTGCTGAAAGAACAGATTGCTCTGCACTTTTCTATATAGAGGTCTACCTCTACACAGGACTGCTCACCCCACTCCCTATTGAGATAGAAAGCAAAGTTATGTGTAATAGCATTCCCAGTACTCTAGAATACAGAATGTTTTTGTCAGGAGCTACAGGAGGCAATGATGACCTTATAACATCCTGCTCTGTAGTCTTCTCAGACTGTTAAAGTCATTCTTTTTCAAGAGTCAAGAACCTTGCTTAAGGCTTATCTGGTAGCCTTTGCAATGGGCATATTATGTAAATAGTAATATATTTCCAAGGAAATTACAGAACAATAGCAAATGATCTGGAAAAAGTCTTTGCAAATTAAAATTCCAAGTGTCATGTGTCAGGTAATCTAAAAATAAGTGTCACTGCATAATTAGTACAGTCCTGTACACACTAGACAGCCTAAACATGGGTATCTTCACCATCTGTAATTTGCAACAAAAGAGGTCACCTAAGGCAAAACTAGTGTATTGGAGATTTCACTTCCAAAAATATGACAGTGGTACTTGTCAGTGGAGATTTTGGCTTCCAAAATATGACAGTGGTACTTTTGATTGGAGAGGAGATCACTCTCTTGGTTCTTCAATTTTTAATTTATAAGATTTGGATTATGGATTACATAGGTCTTTAAAAAGCACTACAAAGATGACTAAACATGAAGATGAGGGAATAAAATGTATTTCAATGTAAATTAATACAGAAAATATTCAAAAAGAAAGAAGAAAGGCAATCTTATTCTGTAGAAAGGGAGAAAAACTAAGAAAAAGAGTAGCAATCAAATAAGTAAAAAAAAAAAAGTAATTGTTTAACAGCAGATATCACAACTCCACATTGATCAATGTACTCAGGCTATTAAAAAGAGAAAGTATACAGTCTGGTAATGGCACTACTCATTTCTGTAAGAATATGAGAAACACCTGGGCAAATGTTGTGATAATTTTCTCTAGCTCATGAGAAAAACATCATTTATCTATACAAGACAGCAGATGATAACTTTTCTATTTCTCTATACACAGCAAAAGTACTTAACAGTAATTATAAGGATGTCTCACTATTATTTTTCAATATTTGATAATTATATTCAGTTTCAAGATCGAATGGGACTTGTAGCCTCATCATTTAATGAAATTAAATAACACTAATTAAGGTTTTAAGTGAAAATATATAACTATAGGAAAGTGAAGAAAAACATTCTTTACTGAAGTGATGGAGGCTGACTTATAGTATGTTACAGATTTACCAAATCAAATCTGTTTGACTATCTGATCACGCAATAAATTCCAAATTTTTAATTCTTTTACTCACAACACATGGACACTTCATTTCTTTCTTCCCTTCTCATAGTATACTTTTTCTTGAGATATTGATACAACTCTTTTTCTCTTTTCAGTTTTCTGGCCAGTTTACCTCTTCACTGAAGCCCTTAATATTACATCAAAAATGAGAACTCATCATTTAATCCTTTGCTTTACTTTTTTTTTTTTTTTTTGCATGAACTGTCTTCTCTTATTTATTAAAATTTTGTTAAGTACTTAATACTCAGTCTAGACCAGACATTGGCAAACTGAGGCTGTGGACCAAATTTATCCCTCTACCTGTTTTTGTACATAAAGTGTTATTGGAAATAGCCATGTTCATTCATTAATGTAGTGTTTTTGTTTGTTGTTTTGGCTACTGTCATGTTACAACAGCAGAGTTGAATGTTACAACAGAGAACCAACGGCCCACAAAACCTAACATATTTACTATCTGGCCTCTAGTAGAAGTTTGCTGACCTACTGTCTATACTACTACACACTAATGACAGAGACTTGCTGTTTGTAATCACTGTTGTATTTCCAAGACATATGATAAAACTGGTACTTAATTGGTGATGAAATAGTTTTGAAAAAAATGAATGAATTAATTATTAAATAAATGAGTATTTAATAGGTCTAAAAAGTTGCCTGGCATATATAGATATCCAATAAACATTTGGGTAATAAGATGAAATAACTAAGATGCAAATGTGAGATTCACAGTTTACAAAATGGTGGATACAATGTTTTTTTATATATGTATATATAATCTTTAATATATGTTTATATAATTATATTTATATATCTGTGTATATTATATAGAACACAGTCTATATTATATGTATCATGCATATATATGTATCTATATGTACAGATTATGTATATATAAAACTAGATATATATATGTACACTCTCTCTCTATATATATATACATACATATGTATATACTTATACATACACTAATACATTAGAATGATTATCTCTATCCTGTTCATTTTTCCATACTTTGTATAAAGTTCTTTAATGACATGATTGCTTCAGGAATATAAGAAAACCTTAAATTTACCTTAGAGTTACTGTATATGTTTATTTTTAATCTATATAGTGAAACATTTTATTTTTATTTATTTATTTTAAGATTTTATTTATTTATTTGACAGAGAGCACAAGTAGGCAGAGTGGCAGGCAGAGGGAGAGAGAGAAGCAGGCTCTCCACTGAGCAGGGGACCCAATATTGGGCTCGATCCCTAGACCCTGGGATCATGACCTGAGCCGAAGGCAGCTGCTTAACTGACTGAGCCACCCAGATCCCCCTGAAACATTTTATCTTTAATTCAATTTTTTTCTGGCTCAGTTCTAGATTTTTATGTATTGACATAAGCTCAACACCTAGAATTTTGCTATACATCTTTGAAAAGGGATTCTTACTAACATTTGGGCTTAGTAAAAGTCTAATTTTTCAGTATCTAATTTTCTCTGTTTTATATAATTTAAGAAGAGTATTAAATTCTATCAGTCATGTTATTGAGAAAGTTTGCATCATTTTATGGGTCTTCTTGAATGTGTTATATTTTTATCTTTAATACCTTTACCAACTTCTAAGATGCAAATGTAGTTGAGATCTGGTCTTATATTATATTTTATTTTTTTTTAAAGATTGTATTTATTTATTTGACAGAGAGAGAGATCACAAGTAGGCAGAGAGGCAGGCAGAAAGAGAGGGGGAACCAGACTCCCCACTGAGCAGAGAGCCCAATCCGGGGCTCTATCCCAGGGCCCTGAGATCATGACCCAAGCCAAAGGCAGAGGCTTTAACCCACTGAGCCACCCAGGCGCCCCGAGATCTGGTATTATATTTTAGAAAAGCTTTGTAGAAGGCAATGAGTAATGTTTTTCATAGGACTAAATACATGGAATGGAAGGTATTATTCATTTATACATTTTCCCCCTTCATAATGATTTAAAGGTTATCTTTTCACAAATATTTATATTCCCTTACATTTTGCCTTTACATACACACACATATGTACATGTGTGTGTGTGTGTGTGTGTGTGTGTGTGTGTATACATATCTAGATGCTGCAATGGATTCCCTCTACCAACTGGGAGAAGGAGAGAGAAAGAACCATAGCACATAATAGGAAACACCAGGGTTGAAGCAGGAAAAGTTAGAAAGAAAGAGGGAAAATAAGAAAGAAGAGTTAAGAAAAGGTTTCAATTACATGCTCAGAGATTTTATTTCATTTGTAAGGGATAAGAAGTAGAAGGTCTGTAAGGAGCATGGCAAGAAAATGCGATTTGTATTTTACTCCAGAGGAGAGAGTATGAAATCGAGTGGAAGAAAGCAGTGGGAAGGACTAGAGTTTACAGTTTATTCAAATACTCCGTCTAGACTGAACAGAATTTAATTTGATCGAAAATAATGATAATTAATAAAAAGTATAAGGAAAAGCTTCCAGGGAACATAAAATGCTACCTAATATCTAGAAAAAAATGATGAGTAAAAAAAGGAGTAAAAATAAAGGTGGGGGTGGGAGGGTTGTATTTGGACTATCTCCACTAGTCCCAGACCTTTATTCTTATTCATTTCTTTCCTCTTTACAGGTGAGCCAAGCAAATCCTCTTCTCACTCTCTTTCTCTCTCTAAAAGTAAGAAAGTTCAGAGTTGAAACAGAAAAATCTGAGCTTTAAAATTTCTAATACATTTAAAAATACCACTATTAAATCCACTACCACTTTAAATTTGTTACATGCCTTTTTTTTCATAGTAGAAATAAGAGTCAAACTATTTTTATTCATGTGGATCCATGTTTTTTTTTTTCTTGTGTTTACTCAAGATACGAAGTATGTCAACAACAAACATCAGAATAAGACTAGTTTTAAGAACTTATGCAAAATACAGCAGGGTGTACTTTGAATAAATAAATGTTTAAAGTCCAAATGAAGTACAGGTACTTTTGTAAACATCATACTGATTCAAAAATAAACTTAGAATTTATTTTACTATAGTGAGAGCCTAATATGCTATTATCTCCTAAGTTTTAAATAAACAGCTCGACAACAGATTTCGGGACTGTCCCTTTCGGTTCCCCTTCACTCAGGAATTCCTGCTCTGTGCTGCCTGTTACCCAGTTGCCTCATCATTTATGGCCGCTTAGAGCAGGAGAACTAGTTTTGCTCTATCATAGAAGACAGAGGCAGCTCCTAATGTGTATTTACTCGGACCCTTTTTAAAAAGTTAAATGTCTCTTTAAGTTATACAAATTGATAGTTGAGTTTTGTTTAGGTCACTCTAAAGTGCTTGCGCTGTAAGTAGTGTTTTTCAAATAATGATGGGTCCCACATCTATATACGTTATGATATTTATAGAGGCAGAGTAATAAAGGAAATGAATAAGAAAGAGCAAACTAAAGTACTACATAAAATCCCATTGTGTGTGTGTGTGTGTTACAATTTACTTGTTTCCTTTGGATGAAATTTTAGATTGTTTAAATCAGATTGAATTACAAAAACTTCCTAGGCTCTTTTCTGTACACGCCCCTTTGTGCATGTGAACAAGTGTTTCTCCAGTGTATATTCAGGAATTACTGAGTCATAAGGTATGAGCATTTAAATTTCTATTAGATCATTTTAAATTACTCTTTAAAGTAACTGTTCCAATTTACATTCCCACTAGAAATGACTGTAGCATATACACTTTCTGTGCCCTAGCTTAATGAGTTAATAGCATTCTCCTTTTACTCTAGAGCCACCTTTTATTCCTGTTCTGATTTAAATGTTTTATAATCAACAATTATAATTTTAGTCATTAGCCTTAAGTTTGTCTTAAAATGTGTCTACTTTTAGCTAAGTCTTAACTTATTTATATCTTTAGTTCTGAATAAGACAAGTTATGAACAGATTTTCATTTCCATCTGAAAAGCTCAAATTCCAAGGCATTTTGTAAAAAATTTTAATTATAACTATATTTAAATATATATAAAATTACTGTTATTATCTTATCACAGTCATATTTTTTGGGATTGGCCAAACTATCTTATTGATATACTTTTCCATTTTACTATACAGTTTGAATTCATTTTTTACTCTTTGAAGTATATTGTTTATAATTTTCCTATATATATCCTGGGCTTCAACTTTTTCATTTAACAGAACTGTAAGTATTAAAATTTTTGGAAAACTATGCATCTTTATTTTTAAGTTATTTTAGGTTAATTCGTTAGACATAAAGGTCTAATTTCAATTTCCCTTTAGACTTTTGAGGTTATTCTTCACCGAAATTTGTTATCTATTTTTGCTAAAAATTTATAATTTTATTCTTTTTTTAATAAATTTCTATTTTAAAGTAACGTTTATCAAGACTGATCTTTAAAATGAATTCTGCTCAACATTTGGTGGTATTTTTCATTCTGAGGATGCAGACCTTTCTACACTTCAGGAAAATTCTTGGATATATCTCTAAACCAGTTCTCCATTATATTTCAGTAGCACTTAAATGAACAATGAAGGCTAGAACAGAAAAAAATAATGTACTTAATCTAGGATTATTCCCATCTAAGAAATGGACACAATTTTAGTTTATGCAGGAGCTCAATAATTATTACATACTGTGCTAGAATATTTTTTTTATTTATTGAAGTATAGTTGACACACAATGTTATATTGGTTTCAGGCATACAACACAGTGATTCCACAACCCTGTATGTTATGCTGTGGTCACCACAAGTGTAGCTACCATCTGTCACCCTACAAAGCTATTATAATAACACTGACTATATTCCCTATGTTGTACATTTTATCCCTGTGACTTATTTATTCCATAAAAGAAATAACAGCAGGAGTTTCATTTCAAAAATTTACATCTATTTAGCATTTGGTATACCACGAAATTGTAAAAGAATAGGAAAAATAGCAAAATTAATTTATTAATTTATTATTCACTTGGGTTTATCACAGAAATCAGAATCTGAGTCTAGGTTTTGCAAGCAGGTAGTTTATTTGGGGAACTGATCCCAGAGACCAGAATTGGGCAGACTGGGGAGAACGAAACAAGGAAGAAAGGAAAGCCAATCAAAAGATGAATAATTGGTTAGTTTCTTCTATGAGAACCTGGGGTCAGTGTCGCTAGGGAAGGCCTAAGAAAGCTTATATCACGCATTTCAGGATTCATCTAAGACACAAATGAGGGGAATGTTTCGATTGCCTTTCCTGCTCATTAATCAAATATTGGCCCAGAGTTGTTACATCCTTCTTATTTCCAGGTGTGTGCATGCAAAGATTTCCCCAGTTTGAATATCTGAGTAGATACAACAATATTCACAGAGTATACTCATCTTTTATTTAAAGACTTTTACTCAAAGGCAAATGATATGGTCCATCAAGAGTTGCAGGCAAGTATCAGGGGTCCCAGAGACATTCTATGCACAAACTCCTCAGAGGACCTTATTCACAAACGTGGAGCATGCTCTTTCTACATCAAACCACAGACATCTGTGTGAGGAAGCTTGTATTTGAGAGAAAGCAGAAGTTCCTAGTGAAAGTCTGAAATACCTCTCTGGCCACTTAATCAAGAAAACCTGACTTAACTGATTAAGCCAGTAGCAAACCATCAGTAATGAAATGATTTGGGGGTCACCAAGAGAGTTTCAATATAAAACTGCACATTATAGGTCTGTCCTATCTTAGCCAAGAGTCAAAAACCAGACATCCGAGACAGAGATAAAGATTTTTCAGCCCAGTTGTAAATCAACTCTACATGTGCCATACGGTTGAGCAGATTCCTACAGGCATCCACGCAGTAGATGAAGGCATAAAGCAAAACATATGGGATGTAGCTGAGCAAGGTGTTTTCAGGATATATCTTCAACTACTGCCATAGCAATAATGAATGCAAAAAGATGGGTGAAAACAGGTAAGTAAGGTATAAAAGATACCCAACATAGAAAAAGGGCACAATGCCATTTATTGGCTCAAGGCTTTTAGAGTATGTTACTTGTATTTAATAACTAAAAACTTAACATTTGTTTATATGCAGCTTCTCAGTTACCTTAATGAAACACATCTGAAGGTGGTTAAGTGTCATATCTTGTCAATATCACTGTATCATTTCTAAGTTCTTTGGAGAAATTGCTTATTTTTCACTTAGGAGAGACTCATAGCATCACTCTGAATCAAAATAATATTAGTAACAATAACAATAAGTTTAGTTTTTTCATGTCATGTTCATAATTTGAAGGATTAAGCATAAACTTATTATAACATATTTATAAAATTATAGTATAATCCCAACATGTACATAAGTTGGCAGATGATGATAAAAATACACCATCAAGGAAAAATAATAATGAGTAGTTTTGACATTTCTTTGGGATTTAGTTCTAGTGATATTTAACATTTCAAAGCATATAGGATAGGTTTGAAATATAATGAGTAGCAAGGAAGATCAGAAATACTTTTTTAAGGCAAAATAGTTTAATATTTTCAAAAACCTACATTTGGTTAGTTGAGGATTCTCAGAAGAGTCATTAGGTGACTCCAAATTGGAAAAAATCCAGAGGCTCCAAAAGTTTTAACAAAATTTAAAAGACTGATTCAGTGATATTTATCAATTTCTATATATTTGAAATATTTGCAATTTTTAGGAATAAGTGGTGTCATTTTATTTAGAAATAGTGGTAGGATTAATATAACTTCCCCTTTAAGTATAGGATAGAGATTTCATAATTTGAAAAATTCACTCTCTCCACGTGGAAAAGGCAAATGTTCTTTTCCATAAAGAAATATCACCCACAAAGTTGATATGGTGTGTGTTTCATTCTTTCCCCTTAAGAAAATGATATGCAAGAAGGAATGCATATTATAGAGTTGCATAAAATGGGAATATAATTATTTTTTAAAAGATTTATTTATTTATTTATTTATTTATTTATTTGAGAGAGAGAGAGAATAAAAGATAATGAGCTGGGGGTGGGGTGGGGAGAGGGAGAAGCAGGCTCCCCACTGAGCAGTGAGCACAATGCAGGGCTCTATCCCAGGATGCTGAGATCATGACCTGAGCAGAAGGTAGACGCTTAATGCTCTGAGCCACCCAGGCATCCTGGGAATATAATTATTTAGGTAGTAAACAAATTATTACAGAAGTGAGTTTATAAAGAAAAATAACCTTATTTACAGTAAAGGTTAAATCTCCCTTACAATCAGTTTATTGTTCTATATAGGATCAATTTTGAAAGCGTTAGCATAGTTATACAAATGTATACAAATATAAAAATAATATATTAAGAATCATCAGAAGTAACTACAAATGCAAAATGATAGGTTATAATATAAAGATGTGAATAAAAATGATGTAAAAGAAGATGAACAATACTTGTTAATGATTTCAGTGAATATTAAAGATAATAGAGAACAATATGTATCAGTCAGTGTCCGATTAGGATGATAAAATCACATAATAATTTGAAGAAGAGAGTTAAATATCAGTAATTATTAATTATAATAGACAATTACCTAAAAAGGTAACAAAAACTCTAAAAAATATTCTAGGTCTAAGAGAGATTATTCAAGAAAAGAATAAATTTGGCAGAGTCCCTCCCAAGGTTGGGATTCAGATGGCAGGAGAAGGTGTGGTTGCAACTCACAGGATGGAGGAGAAATTTGTTGAGTTGTCCTGCCAGGGCTGGTCTAAAGTCAGTAGGCCAAGATTGGCACATAAGAAACTGCAGACTAGGACTGGAGCGCTCAAAGCCTCTCCCAGGGGTATCTGTGGGTATAACTGGATGAGTAGAATGTATTTGTTAGTTCTAATAAGCTGAAAATGCCCTGGTAAGATATAGGTAGGAAAGGCCAGGAAGCTGATCTTAAATAAGCAAATAAATCATGAACTATTTATGAAAAGATTGAAATATTTATGTTGAATTAAATGTTTCCATCCATCAAAAGACATTACTTAAAAGGTAAAATCATAAGCCACGAGGGAGAAAATATTTATCACACCTATTTTTCTTCAAAAAGCTTATTATCAAGAATATGTAAACAAGGGGCACCTGGGTGGCTCAGTGGGTTAAAGCCTCTGCCTTCGGCTCAGGTCATGATCTCAGGGTCCTGGGATCGAGCCCCGCATCAGGTTCTCTGCCCAGCAGGGAGCCTGCTTCCCCCTCTCTCTCTGCCTGCCTCTCTGCCTGCTTGTGAGCTCTCTCTCTCTCTCTGTCAAATAAATCAGTAAAATCTAAAAAAAAAAAAAGAATATGTAAACAAGTCTTATAAATCAATGAGGAAAATATAAATAACTAAATAGAATTATTGGCAAAAAGTTAAGAAAGCATGTTTATCTTACATCATACACAAAAATCAATTCTAAATGAATTAAAGAAAACTAAAACACTAATTAAAAAAGATATAGGCACCCTTATGATTATTGAAGCATTATTTACAATAGCCAAGATATAGAAGCAACCCAAATTGTCCATCCATTGATGAATGGATAAGGATGTGAGATACACAGACACACAGACACACACACACACACACACGCGACTATTACTCTGCCATAAAAAGGATGAGATCTTGCCATTTGCGACAACGTGGATGGACTTAGAAGATATTATGTGAAGTGAAATCAGTCAGGGAGAGACAAATACCATCTGATTTCATTTGTATGTGCAATCTAAAAAACAAAACAAATGAATAAACAAACAAAAAGCAGAATCAGACCTATAAATACAGAGAACAAACTGATAGTTGACAGAGGAGGAGGAGTGGAGAGGCAAAATGGGAGATGGAGAGGAGATACAAGTTTCCAGTTATTGAAAGAATAAGTCATGGGAATAAAAGGTATAGCATAGGGAATACAGTCAGTGGTACTTTAATAGTATTGTACAGTGACAGATGGTAGCTACACTTGTGGTAAGCATAGGATAACATACAGAGTTGTTGATTCACTATATTGCATACTTGAAACTAATGTAACATTTTCTGTCAACTATACCCAAATATAAACAAAAAAAAAATGGATTAAAGATCTCAACGTAAGGCCTGAAACCATCAAACTCCTAGAAGAAAACATAGGGAGAAAGCAACTTGACATTGACCTTAGCAATGATTTTTTTGGGATATTACACAAAAGTTTAGGCAACAAAAGAAAAATAGACAAGTGGGACTACATCAAACTAAAAAGCATCTGCGCGCTGGGGCACCTGGATGTCTCCATTGGTTAAGCAGCTGACTCTTGATTTTGGCTCAGGTCATGATCTCATGGGTTGTGGGATCGAGCCCTGAGTCAGGCTACATGTTCAGCAGGAAGTCTGCTTGAAAGATTTTCTCCCTCTACTCCTCTCCCTACTAAAGCACTCACTCTTTTGTTTCTCAAATAAAATAAATCTTTAAAATAAATAAATAAAATAAAATAAAAAGCTTCTGCACAGCAAAGGAAACAATCAAAATGAAAACATAACCTATGAAATAGGAGAAAATACCTGCAAACCGTATGTCCAGGAAGGGGATAATATCCAAAATATATAAGGAACTCATACAATTCAACAGCAAAATAAATAAATAAACAGGTAGACAGATAAATGGATAACTAAATAAATAAATAAGCAATATAGACAGATACATAAATAGCATAAGTAGATAAATAAATAGCATGATTCTAAAAATGGGCAAAGGATCTAGACAGACATTTTCCCAAACACCAACAGACATATGAAAAGATGCTCAATATCACTAATCATGAGGGAAATGCAAATTAAAATGAGATATCACCTCACACCTGTCAAACGATTATCAAAAAGATAAAAAAATAACAAGTGTTGGCAAGAACGTGGAGAAAAGGCAACCTCTTAAACACTGTCGGTGGTAATGTAAATTGGTGCAGACACTATGGAAAACAGTATGGAGGATCTTCAAAAAATTAAAAATGAAGTTACTATGACCTAGCAATCCCTCTGTTGTGTATATACCCAAAAGAAATGAAACCAGTACCTTAGAGATATATCTGAACTTTCAAAAATGCGGCACATATATACAGTGGAATATTATTCAGTCTCAAAAATAAGCAGATCCTGTCATTTGTGAGAACATGGATAAACCTGGAGGACATTACACTAAGTGAAATAAGGCAGACACATAAAGGAGAAAACTGCATGATCTCATTTATTTCTGGAAAACTTTAAAAAGATGAATACATAGAGGCAGACTAACATGTTGTTTTCCGGGTTGGGGGGAAGTAGAGCAAATAGGAATATATTGGTCAAAAGGTACAAAGTTGCAGTTATGTAGGATAAATAAATCTAGGGATCTAATATACAACATGATGGCCATAGTTACTAATAATTGGAAACTTACTAAAAGAGTAGGTTTGAGGTACTTTCATCACACACACACAAGAAAAATGATAACTATGTGAGGAAATGATATTTAATTAGCTTGACTCTAATAATCATTCATACATACAGGTAGTAATTTTGTGCACCTTAAACATACACATTTTTTTAAAGATTTTATTTATTTATTTGACAGAGAGAGAGACATCACAAGCAGGCAGAGAGGTAGGAAGATATGGAGAAGCAGGCTCCCTGCTGAGCAGAGAGCCTGATGCGGGGCTCGATCTTAGGACCCTGAGATCATGACCTGAGCCAAAGGCAGAGGCTTTAACCCACTGAGCGACCCAGGCGCCCCAAACATACACATTTTTTTAATAAATAAAATAAAAGCATATAAATGGTCAGTAAATAGAAGAAAAGATTCTCAAGTATGATAGAAATCAGGGAAATACAAATTAAAGCTTAATAGGTTAGGACTTGAAACCTAACATATTGTCCAAAGTAAAAATCTAAAAATACAGTTTAACCAAAGTAATCCTGACACACAATCTTGGTAAGACTATAAATTGATATAACCCTTTTTAAATTTGGCTTTATTTACTGTATGTGAATATTTTCATAATCTACCATTTGGTAGTTCAAATATGTGTTAGTCTGGATCCTCCAAAGTTAACATCAAGGGAAGATTTAACATGAATAAATTTTATTAGAGCAAATGCCTATGTGGGAGAAAAAGTCCTTGAGCCAAACATGACCATCTAAGGAATCCCACCTCTTCTAGAAACAAGCCTGCATCAATGTCCCTGCTGTATGTACTCCATCGCTGACTGGGAGCAGTCCATAGAAATCATGTAAAGTAAACATGGGGACAGATTTTAGAGAGCAGCTACTTGGTTAGTTATATTTCCCATAGTTAGAGCTCTATGGGATATTTTCATGACTACCACAGTCCACTACTGTGCCACACACATCTATTTCCCCATACTGACTCATGGTATAGTTCTTCCATGGTTCCCATGTGCCTTTTTACTTGAATTATGGTGCCCATCACTTCAGCGGATCTCTGTGCTATATTTGGTATTGATCATCTCCCCCAACCACTATCTATTCTAATTTCCCTTTACAGTGAAGTGTCACTTAGGTGGGTTAGTCTGGTTTGTGTTCTAAATCTCCATTTGCTGAAACCTCAATATTTATCACCTGCTCAGGTCAGGCTGCTGTACAAGTCCCCTCACAAATAAAATACATCCTGTGAGCATCAAGATGCACTTAAGTGGATTACCTGGGTTGCACACATATTCCTTCTTGTCCCCATTGTGTAAAAGCAGCTCCAACTCCTTCTTCGCCAGTTAGGTGACTCTTTTTTTCACCTGTCAGCACTTTGGCAAAGTTTAAAATGTTTTGACAGTACCTATAGCAGGTAATCCACTGATACCATTTTTTGCCTCCTGGAAAGAGTGCACCCCTCCGTGAGGACCAGTACTTCTGAATTTTGAGAGCCCTATTTGTGATAATGGAGTGCACAGTTACCCATCTGAATCACGGGAAGAGATAGTGATCAGAGCCACTCTTCCTTCACATCAAGGGTCAGAGGCCCATATGACTTTAAGTTTGTTGAGGTATTTTCTCATGATTATTGTGGAGTTCAGAGTTTTGGAGAAGAGTTTCCATAGTGTAGTGGTTATCACGTTCGCCTCTCACAGAGTTTTGGAGAAGAATACTAGAGAGATGCTCTCCTCATCTCATCAAATCAGGAAGAATGCAATATCAACCTGGTTTATGAATCATGAGATTAATATTAATTATTTGGATAAGGTGATGTCTGACAAGTTTCCCTATAGTAAAATTACTATTTTTCTTTTTTCATACTGTGTTGTTGTAATAACTTAGGTGCTAAAACAAGGCTACACTCAAAGGGAAGAAAATTAAACTCCATACTTTGGAGGGAGGAGTATCAAAGACTCTGAAGACATATGTTACAATCATTACAGTAATTAATAAGTAATTTGGTGGCGATACCTTGAAGGTATGCAAATAGTCTGTTTTTCCTCAAAGTTTAACATGTTAATTTTATCATTCAATGGATATTGTATACAGCAGTTATTTTTGTGATGTTAATGGTGATTTTCTACTTCCTACATTCCTTCTACATTTACGATTCAGAATTCTGTAAGGAAGATTTGTATTTTCTCTCCTATCCATTCATTCATTTATTTAACCACTTTTATTTATATAATACTGCAATAATTTTATATTACTGAATAGAAAATGACTACAAATTTAACAGTTTAAAGCAACATACATTTATGAACTCATGGTTCTGTAGGCCAGAACTCTGGCAAGGTGTGACTAGGTTCTCTATGCAGAGACTTGATCACAAGGTAAAAATCAAGATGTCAACCAGGCCAAATTCTCCTTGAAACAAGAGGAAAAAAATCAATTTCCAAACTCATTCTTCTTGTTACAAGAATCCAATCCTGTGGTTGTAAAATGGAGGCCTCCCTTCTTTGCTGGTTGTCAGATGGAAGCTATTCTCATCTAGAGACCACTCTCAAATCCTGCTGACCTGACCCCCAGTACGCAAGTCACAGCATGAATGTTTGCTTTCTTCTAGGCAGGTTTCTCAGACTTTCTCTTCAATGCCCAGCGATTGAGCACTCTCTAATCTAAGGGGCTCATGTTATTATGTCAGGCCTATTTGGATAATTTCCCTTTCTTAAGGTCAATGTTACCATATAACATGGCCTAATCATGGGAGGGATATCCATTATAGTCACTATCCTGGAAATTATATAAGGTATGTACATCCGGAGGACTAAAAATCTTGGGGAGCATCTTACATTCTGCCTTTAAAAGGATGACCCCATGGGTATTTATTCTTTGGGTTAAAATTCAATATTATCAGGGCACCTGGATGGCTCAGTCGGTCAAGTAGCTGCCTTTGGCTCAGGTCCTGATCCCAGGGTCCTGGGATCCAGCCCTGAATCAAGCTCCCTGGTCAGTGGACAGCCTATTTCTCTCTCTCCTTCTGCTGTTCCCTCTTTATAAAAAAATCCAATATTATCAATTATTTTGTTGCTATACTTGTACCAGATTTGGTTACTGAAAGCTCCTTCATATTGGTTGTTACGTTGTTTTGACATGCCCCTGTTCGGTTTTTTTTTGTTTTTTTTTCAGCACTCCTTTACTTTCTGACACTGCAAGAGGCTCCAGGTTCATCTCCTATATTCCCTAGCCAACATTAGAATATGCTATTTCACTAATGAGACCTTTTATAGACAGAGAATTATATTTAGAAAACAGTATCTGGGTGGTGGGTATACTTGTTACCGAGGTGTCTTTGCTTTTAAGACCTTTCAAATGGCAGAGCAAGAAAATATTTCATGCAGACTAACCTATGCATATGTATGTATGCATGTATCTACCTATCTCTGTATAATCTATGAATCACATGTCTATTTATATATCTATATCTGTATTAAGCTGAACATGAATTCATGTTATCTATAAGCCAGAAGGGAGCTCTCACTAGGAACCAAATCTACCAACATCTTGATCTTGGACTTTCCAGCCTCCAGAACAGTGAGAAATAAATTTATATTGTTGAAGCCACTTAGTCTATGGTATTTTGTTATGGAAGCCTCAGCTAAGATAGAAGTTAAACATCTTTTCGCATGCTTATTTTTTACTTGTGTGCCTTCTTTGATGAGTTGTTTCTTTATACTGTTTGCCCAATGTTTTATTGGGTTGTCTTATTTATTAATTTTCAAGATTTTTTGGTATATTTTGGATATGATTCCTTGTCAGTTATTTTTTTCAAATATATTTTTTTTCTTTCTATGGCTTGTCTTCTCATTCCACTAATGGTCTTTTACAAAACAGAAATTTTCAATTTTAATAAAGACTAAATTATCATTTTTTTCTCTTATTGTTATGCTTTTGGTGTTGAATCTAAAAATGAATCACCAAACCCAAGTTTATACAGATTTTCTCCTTTGTTTTCTACTAGATGTGCTATAGTTGTTTTTTGTTTTGTTCTGTTTGTTTCAGGGGTACAGGTCTGTGATTCATCAGTCCTACACAATACACAGAGCTCACCACAACACACACCCTCCCCAAAGTCCATCACCCAGCCACCCCATGCCTCCCCAACCCTCCACTCCAGCAACCCTCAGTTTGCTTCCCGAGATTAAGAGTCTTTTATGGCTTTTCTCCTTCTCTGGTTTCGTCTTGTTTCATTTTTTCCTCTCTTTGCCTATGATCCTCTGCCTTGTTTCTCAAACTCCACATATCAGTGAGATCATATGATAATTGTCTTCCTCTGATTGACTTACTTCGCTTAGCATAATACCCTCTAGTTTCATCCACATCATTGTAAATGTCAGGATTTCATTCTTTTTGATGGCTGCATAATATTCCATTGCATATATATACCACCTCTTCTTTATCCATTCATTCGTTGAGGACATCTGGGCTCTTTCCATAGTTTGGCTATTGTGGATATTGTTGCTATAAACATTGGGGTGCAGGTGCCCCGTTGGATCACTACATTTGTATTTTGGGGGTAAATACCAGTAGTGCAATGCTGGGTCATAGGGTAGCTCTATTTTCAGCTTTTTGAGGAACCTCCATACTGTTTTCCAGAGTGGCTGTACCAGCTTGCATTCCCACCAACAGTGCAGGAGGGTTCCCCTTTCTCCGCATCCTTGCCAACATCTGTTCTTTCCTGACTTGTTAATTTTAGCCATTCTGACTGGTGTGAGGTGGTATCTCATTGTGGTTTTGATTTGTATTCCCCTGGTGCTGAGTGATGCTGAGCACTTTTTCATGTGTCTGTTGGCAATTTGGATGTCTTCATTGCAGAACTGTCTGTTCATGTCTTCTGCCCATTTCTTTTTTTTTTTTAAACTCTTTTTTTTTTTTTTTTTTTTAAGATTTTGTTTATTTATTTGACAGAGAGAGAGAGATCACAAGTAGGCAGAGAGGCAGGCAGAGAGAGGAGGGGAAGCAGGCTCCCCGCCGAGCAGAGAGCCCGATGCGGGGCTCGATCCCAGGACCCTGAGATCATGACCTGAGCCGAAGGCAGAGGCTTTAACCCACTGAGCCACCCAGGCGCCCCTCTTCTGCCCATTTCTTGATTGGATTATTTGTTCTTTGGGTGTTGAGTTTGATAAGTTCTTTATAGATTTTGGATACTAGCTCTTTATCTGATATGTCATTTGCAAA
>CM052898.1:102533769-102596498 GCA_028534135.1 Potos flavus | reverse complement strand
CTGTGCTAAAACTTTTTATCTTGATGAAGTGCCAATAGTTCCCTAAGGTCAGGAACATGGCAAGAATGTCCACTATCACCACTGCTAATCAACGTAGTACTAGAAATCCTAGTCTCAGCAATCGGACAACAAAAAGAAATAAAAGGTATCTGAATCAGCAAAGAAGTCAAACTCTCACTCTTTGCAGATGATATGATACTTTGTGTGGAAAACCTGAAGACTCCACCCCAAACCTGCTAGAACTCATACAGGGATCCAGTAAAGTGGCAGGATATAAAATCAGTACACAGAAGTGAGTTGCATTTCTGTACACCAATGAGACAGAAGAAAAAGAAATTAAGGAGTCGATTCCATTTACAATTGCACCCAAAAGCATAAGACACCTAGGAATAAATCTAACTAGAGAGGCAAAGAATCTGTACTCAGAAAACTATAGAATACTCATGAAAGAAATTGAGGAAGACACAAAGAAATGGAAAACGTTCCATGCTCATGGATTGGAAGAACAAATTCTGTGAAAATGTCTATGCTACTTAGAGGAATCTACACATTTAATGAAATCCCTATCAAAAGACCATCAACTTTTTTCACAGAAATGGAACAATCCTAAAATTTGTATGGAACCAGAAAAGACCTCAAAAAGCTAGAGGAATGTTGAAAAAGAAAACCAAAGCTGGTGGCATCACAATGCTAGACTTCAAGCTCTATTACAAAGCTATAATCATCAAGACAGTATGGTACTGGTACAAAAATGGACACATAGATCAATGGAACAAAATAGAGAACTCATAAATGGACTCTCAACTGTACAGTCAACTAATCTTTGACAAAGCAAGAAAGAATATACAGTGGAAAAAAGACAGTCTCTTCAACAAATGATGTTGGGAAAATTGGACAGCCGCATGCAGAATGAAACTGGACAATTTCCTTACACCATACACAAAAATAGACTCAAAATGGATGAAAGACCTAAATGTGAGACAGGAATCCATCAAAATCCTTGAGGAGAACCCAGGCAGCAACCTCTTCGACCTGGGGCACAGCAACTTCTTCCTAGACACATCACCAAAGGCTAGATGTGCTATAGTTTTTTGTTTTGTTTTGTTTGTTTGTTTGTTTGTTTTTTTGATGTGCTATAGTTTTAAGTTTTAGATACAAGTCTATGGAAATTTTGAGTTTAATTTTGTATAAAATGTGAGCCTGTGAAGAATATCTTTTCTTTTCTCTCTTTCTTTCTTTCTTTTTTTTTTTTTTACATACAGATATCTAAATGTTTCAGGAAAATGTATTGAAAAGACCATCTTACCTCTGTTGAACTGACAATCACAATCTGGTCTAAAATCAGATGACTATGTTTGTGTGCATCTATTCTTGTGTTCTCCATCTGTTCCATTCATTTATAGGTCTATTCTTTCCCAATACATTGCCTCAATTACTATGGATTTATAATAATTCCATTATTCAGGTAATGTGAATACTCCAACTCTGTTATTCTTCCTCTTTTTCTCCTTCCTTCCTTCCTCCTCCTCCTTCTTCTCTCTTATCCTACTTTTTTTAGAATGATTCTGGCTATTCTAGGCCTTTTGCCTTTTCATATAAATATTAGAACATTTTGTCAATACCTATAATTAGCCAGATGGGGTTTTGATTGAGATTACCTTGAATTTAAAGATCAAATTGGGAGGAACTGAAATCTTAATAAAACTGAATCTCCTAATCCATAAACATGTGTGTCTCTTCATTCATTTACATCACTTATTCTTTTTCATCAGTGTTTTATAGTTTTCCATATATAAAACCTATACACAACTTATTAGGCTAAAACCTATATATTGCATTTTTGTTATTGCTATGTAAATTGTATTGCTTTTTTAAATTTAAAATTTTGTTTTTTATGCTGGTATATAAGAAAACAATTTACTCTTATATTGATACTTATACCCTTCTCCCTTGTGATACTTACTGATAGTTCTAGGAGATTTTTGGAGAGTCTTTGAGATTCTACATAGGCAACAATGCCATCTGGAAATAAAAAAGCTTTGTTTCTTCTTTCCAATATAGATACATTTCAGTTATTTTTCTTGTCTCATTTAGTCACTCACTACAACTTACGGTAGGATGTTGAATAGTTGTGGTAAGAAAAGATATCCTAGCCTTATTGTTGATCTTAAGAGAAAAATACTCAATATCCCACCTTTAATGATGTTAGCTGAGTGTTTTGTAGATGTTCTTTATCAAGTTGAGTAAGCTTCCTATTACAGTTTTTTGAGGGTTTATGTCATGCATATATGTTGGATTATGCCAGTGTATTTTCTGCAATATCAATTACTTGATATTATGTTATTTCTTTTAGACTAAAAATCTAGTGGATTATACTGATTAAAAATTTCAAATATTGAACTGGACTTGCCTAGCCATAATAAAGCCACTTGGTTGTGGTATACAAATCTCTTTAAATATTGTTAAATTTGGTTTGTATCTATATTCATCAGAAATACTAATCTGTAGTTTTCATGACTATTTAGTTTTGGTGTTAGAGTAATATCAACCTCATAGAATAAGTTAGGAAGTAATCTTTCTGCTTCTATTTCCTCTAAGAGATTATGGAAATTGGTATTGCTTAGCTTGGTGCTTTCTGTTTTGGGAGGGTTTTATTGATTCCATTACTTTTTTTTTAAGATTTTATTTATTTAGTTTAGAGAGAGAGAGAGAAAGACAACATGAGCAGGGAAGAGGGGAGGCAGAGGGCGAGACAGAGAATCTAAAGCAGACTCCAAGCTGAACGTGGAGCCTGATGCAGGGCTTGATCCCAGAACCCTGAGATCATGATCTGAGCTGAAACCAAGAGTCAGACACTTAAAACAACAAAGCCACCCAGGTGTCCCAATTCCATTTCTTTAATAGATATATACAGGGTATATGGTATTTTTCTCCATTCTTTTATTTTTAACTTATCTATATATTTATATTTTAAATGAGTTTCTTGTAAATAGAACATATTTGAGTATAGCTTCTCACAACTTCTTTCACTGATATGCTAAACTAATTACTTTTAAAGAGATCATATCATCTTTCTAGTGTTTTATTCCATGTTTTCTGTTTTCTTTTCCTATTTTTCTGCCTTCTCTGGGCTTAATTAATTTTATTACTCTAATTATCTCATCTATTGATTAAGTATTTATACCTATATTTAAATAGTTTTGTGGTTGCCTTAGGATTCATAATATATGTTTTATTTGTTCCAAGGCTAGCTTCAAATAAGATTCATAATAGATATTTTATTTGTTCCAATGCTAGCTTCAATTTCCATAATTTCTTACAGAAAATAGAGGTAGAAAGATCACTTCCTAACTTATTCTATGGGGCTGATATTACTCTAATACCAGAACCAAATAGTCATGAAAACTACAGACTAGTTATTAATGTGTTTCACACATAGTCTAAGAATCCTATATTCCCAAATCCTACTTTCTATTCTTTTTGTCTTCATTTCTCTATTCATTGCTATAAAAGCATGCGAGGGGTGCCTGGGTGGCTCAGTGGGTTAAACATCCAACTCTTCATTTTAGCTTAGGTCATGATCTCAGGGCCCTGAGATGGAGCCCTGCCTGATTGGTTTTGTACTCAATAGGAAGTCTGCTTCTCTCTCTTTTTTCTGCGCCTCCCCCTGCTCATGCTCTCTCTCTCTGTCTCTAAAATAAATAAATAAATCTTTAAAGAAACACAAAAATAAAAAAAAATACACTACCTGTTATTTCAGATACTCATAGTAACTAATACATTGTCATTGTCTTCTCATTTAGGTTAGGGTCTTACATCTCTGTCATTCCTCAGAGAGAAACTGTTTCTAGTCTTATTAACTGTTTTCCACTGTTATTTTTATTAAAATCTTATTAGGATTATGTTTTGGCCAAGAGGAGGAGGGGGATGGGATTTTCTTTGGTAGTCCATCTGGACCTTAGGCTTCCTAGATACTGTGAACCCAATTATCAAGTGTATGCCTTTCACAAATATTACTGTCCTTCCTCCACATGTAACACATGTAGCATCTAGCATAGATTCCTCCCCTTTTCCCAGCTGCAGTAGATTTCTACTCTGCACCCAGGCTACAGTTTCAGTTTTTGTTTTTGCTGTTTCCTCTGCAGATTAAGGCTCTCCTCAATAAAATAGAAGGGGAGATGGGTTCAGGCAAAGGTTCTTATCATCATAATATTTGGGAATATTTATAATAGTAGAATTTTAAATTCGTAACGTATAATGCTTTCTATCCATTAGATTAAAAGTGTAGGTTGTAGTACTAAGTACAAAGGCTATTTTATGAAGTTATAAATCCAGGAATTAATAAACAAGAGAGTATTTACTACTAATGGTCAATTAGCATATTATTTACCCCAGCCAGTTAAATGGCTAAAACAAGTGTAACTTAGCTTGTTTCTTTCTGTTCTTATAAGACAGTAATAATCTCTAAAGATATAAATTAGTCAAGGCATAAGTACATCCTTCATATGTATAAATTTTGTTTCATAGCATTTTAGTTAAAAATTAAAAAATAATACTGATTGTCTTATTTTGAGAAAAAAAATGTTCCCCCATATTCTAGTTGAAGTCAAGAACTGCAATGATTTATCTTAATACATTTATAATGCACATCTTGAGCTATAACTGTTTTTCACTGTTTTGATAAATTCATACTTACCTTTCTAATTTTATAGAGATTAAAAAGAAATTTATAAAGTCCTAAATGTTGATGCAATTAAAGTGACTATATTATTTATTCTATTGTAGAAGTGGCTTCTCACTATAAATAATGGACTACTTAGGATATACTGAAAGAAAGACAAATAGGTGGCAGCAAAATGACAAGATGTCAACAGATGGCACTTATTTTCAAGACAGAGTTGAAGTAACTAGGTAAAATATTTGACAGCTTAAAGAACAACTGTAGAAAGAACTTCTTTGGAGAGGTTTTTTTCCCCCATGCTGACAATGAGTTTTATCAAAATCCTGAAAAATGAGGATAGATTTTTTTTCTTCTTATTTTTGGAAAAAGAAACATTGATTTTTGTGTACCTTAAAGTTAATGAAAATGACAATTTAAAGGTTCAACTCATATATGTATCCAAATGCTTCTAGCAAACTTTTCCATACGTGATGTTTGGTGGTGGTGTTTTATCACTTTTGGTGACTTTGCTAAGCCTTGTTCACAACCTGATAGTGCAAAGACAGTGAATAATAACAAAGTGGCACATAGACTATCAATGTGATACTTTATAAATGATAATGGGAAATAAAGAGAATTCTTGTCTCACCTAATAAGATTAAATGTCTATTTGAAAATGAAGAACAAATACTGTGGTCTTCTATTCTTTAATAAATCCAGCAATCTTTACATAATAAAAGCTTGTTTTTGAAAAACGCACTACTTTTGCCTTGGGTATTGAAAGACAGATGTTTATACTAAAGAATTTGCAATGTTTTGCAAAACAACATATTAAATGATTTGAATCCTAAAGCAACTCATTTCCTTTATGTGACAGGCAGAGATCAGCATATGTTAAACTTTTTTCCTTACCAAGAAGCCATCTTACTGCTTATCTTTACAATTTTCTGTCTCATATACTTTTGTAAAAAGTTGATAAAGAGTTTTATTGGTGATTCATATCATTTGTCAACATGAGAAACTACTGTTGTTAGGCACCTTCAAGTAAGGTTAGTGTAGTTTTTTTTTTTAATTGGGTTTTGTATAGTTAGTATATTTAGTCAAGGTGTAAAATAGTAATTCTACTGGAATAATGATGCCATATTGGTCAAAATCGTACAAAGTTAATTTTGAGAGCACATGAAATAGTCAAATATGTATTTCACTTCAAATAATCTCATTGAATTTTTCCACTTATAATACTTATTTGTAATTCTATTTTCTTTAATTAGAAACAAGACCTTTTCTTTAAGTATTATTTTAAATTTTAAAAATAGACATAAGAATTTGATATAAGATGTCCTTCACTAATCCTAATATTTTTCCTAGTTTGATTAAATACAAAATATGATTACATTTTTCTCCATTTAAAAAAGTGAAAAGACGAAAGGACTGAATTTTTAGAGTAGCAAAAACTGTATTCTCAGGGGCAAGAGTTTTCTTGTGGAAGAATCAAATTCCGCTGTGTTCAGTGATCTTCTATTTCAATTGTGCTATGGAATTTGAAGCAATTAACCTGAAATGTGGGAAACTGACAGCTAGGACATCCTGCCGTATGACAGATTAATTGAGCTTATACAGAGTGGTCCCCTCCCAGGCATATTAAAAATACACCAAGAAAAAATACATAGACATTTTCAGTAAAATTTTAAAAAATAACATGTCATACACACAGAGAGGGGGAGAGAGAGAGAAAAAGAAAGAGGAGAACTCTTAACTTCTAGAATTGAAGATAAAAGGCAAAATTGTGAGGTAAGCAAAAACAAAATTATAGAACATCCAGGTATCAGATATGATTGAGGTTTCAGGTACTGTTTTTTAACCAGAGGATGGTGACCTATCAGTGATTACTGAAATCAAGCTGGTGGGTTGTGTCAGGAAAAAAAATACACAAATATTAGAATTAGGTAAAAAAAAATAGGTAGATGACTCTCACTATAATGTTTGGATTGAAAATTTGTTGAGGTTTTATTGACTAGGCTCTTTTCTAATAGAAATTCTGCATAGAAGTTAACTTGTAGATTTTTATTTGGGAACTATGGGAATAACTGATTCCATTAGATATTAACACACCAAGAGTTACACTTTGTTGCCATATATGTCACTGATCAGTTTGTATCTTACCCTGTGATTCTATCCTAACATTCCTTTATAAAAATTCATATTCATAGTTTCTAAAATTCTTGTTTAAACCTTTTTTTTTTAAGACTTATTTATTTGAGAGAGAGAACACAAGTGAGGGTGGGGAAGGAGCAGAGGGAGAGGGAGAAGCAGACTCCACACTGAGCAGGGAGCCTGACGTGGGGCTCCATCCCAAGACCTCCAAGATCATGACCTTAGCTGAAGGCAGATGCTCAACTAACTGAGCCACCCAGATGCCCCAAACCTGTTTTAATAGCTTATTAGCTCCTTATAAATAGGCTAAATAAAATCATTGAAGCATGATTATTTTTTATTTGAATGAATGCTATTTTTGTTCACCTTTTGGAAATTATACTTGAAGAACTTTAAGTGGCATTAATTAAAATGAATCTCCTACAACAAATGTAAGTTTTATTTTTCGGAACATGCAGTTTGTGTGTGTGTACCAGATTATAATACAAATGAGAATTTCTTTCTTTCTTTCTTTTTTTGCAAACCCACTGTTCTATGGTCTAGGGTTTGTGGGTTTTTTTTTTTTTTTTTTAGGGTTTGTGTTGTTAATATCCATCAAAATATTTTTTTTAAATGTTGGCAGAGATTGAAAACTAAGCCCCTTGCCAAAAGCTAGAAACATAAAAATGTTGTATTTTCTGTGAAACCAGACTTAGAAAAATCTCTTCCTAAACTGTCCCAACAAAGCAAAAATGTACTTTTTCATTCATCCAAACCATGGGTGGGAAAAAAAAAGGCACTAAAGAAAGATTTAAAACACAAGCTTAAATTATGAGAGTACATGAGAGTTCTCAATTTTTTCTACATGGTTATGTAGGAACCCCAACCACAGAAATGAACATATACTGGACTTGGTCTTGAAACTTCCCCTGAAAAAGCAAATTCAAAACTACTCTGTAGGCATATATCCAAAAGAGCCTAGCCCAAGAAATAAACTAGTTTACAATAGAAAAGTTAAAAGTACTTACTAAACAAATTATTTTAAAAGAAATTCAATATTAAAAAGAGTTTTCTTTAAAAATAAGACTGGATTCATTATGTAAAATTAAGGCATTGTTTTGTAGAAATCCCTGTAATTAGAATCATACTTATTAGTCTATATTACTTTGCATCATCATTTCGTGCAAATGGGATCCTTTAGTAAATATTCTAGCTTAAATTCTACAAAAAAGAAAACATGCTACACTTTAGCAATCTACAGTTGCTGAAGTGCTTAAGAGCCAATGGTATATTTGTACTACCTTGCTTGACCCACTAAAAAAGCATTTTAAACAAATTATCTGAAGAGTAAACATAAGTCAATATAAAATTATTATTTTCTTACTTCACTTAAAAGACCATTTTCTTGGGGCGCCTGGGTGGCTCAGTGGGTTAAAGCCTCTGCCTTCGGCTCAGGTCATGATCTCAGGGTCCTGGGATAGAGCCCCGCATGGGGCTCTCTGGTCAGTGGGGAGCCTGCTTCCTCCTCTCTCTCTGCCTGCCTCTCTGCCTACTTGTGATCTCTCTCTCTCTGTTAAATAAATAAATAACATCTTTAAAAAAATATTTAAAAAAATCCATTGTACTGTACACCAAAACAATCAGTATGATGGTATGTTACTTTAAAACATAAAATACGAAACAGGTGAAGAAATATGTCACATTATCTTCAATGTAATAACAATAAGAATGAAAGCAACGATAAGTTTTCTCAATAGAAATAATGGGTTCTAGTATAAAAGGGAATGGCATCTTTAAAAAATATCATCCCATAGTTCTTGAGTTTTGCTCTTTTTTTTTTCCCTTACATTTAAGTTTGGCAGCCTTCTCTTGACATACATTCAAGTTCGCTGATTTTTCCTCAGCTGTGTCCAGTCTACTGTTTAGCCGTTGAAAAGCATTCTTCATTTCTATTACAGTGTTTTTTATTTCTAGAATTTCCTTTGAATTCTTTCTTACAGTTTCCGTATCTTACCATCTCCTCTTGCATGATTGAACTTTTCCATTATAGCTTTTAACATATTTAATCATAGTTATTTTAACTTCCCTATCTACTTATTCTAAAATTTCTCTCATATCTGAGTCTCATTCTGATGATTTCTTTGTCTCTTTAAAGTGTATTTTTTCTTGCCTTTTTAGATACATTTTATTATTTTTATTGAAAAACAAACATATTGTATTGAGTAGTAGGGTTAGGGGTACAGGTCTTTAGCATGAGGATTTATGTTAATTGGGCTAGAAGTGTTGTTTAATATTTTTCATAGCTCTATATGCCAGGGTTTCAAGTTCTCTAGTGTCTTTGTTTTTTATCTTCCATTTTGACATTGGCTCTTTCCTATGTACTCCATCTTCTAGAGTTTGTGTCTAGCAACTTTTTCTGCTGTAACCATTGTTGTACTGTAGATTTGTTGTTATAACGGTAAGATGTGGGGAGGAAGGGTATTCTATATTTGTCTGAATACTTCTCAGCCTTTTGGTGAGTCTCAGGGGTGTGACCCTCACAAGTGCTACTTTCCTTTATCCAGAAGTATAGCTTTTTACCACTGGAGTTTTCCTCTCCCTGGCTGCAGCATCCCTAACCTATTTCCTCAAGAGTATTTTCTCAGAATAGCGTAATTAAGTTGCAAATCAATAATAAAAAGATTGTTAAGATCTTTAAAAAAATTAAAATGCAATGGAACATATTGAAACCTGGGAAACTCAGTTGAAGCAGTACTTAAAAGGAAATATACAATCTCTGGGGTGCCTGGGTGGCTCAGACAGTTAAGTGTCTAACTTCAGCTCAGGTCTTGATCTCAGGGTGAGCCCTGTGTTGCGCTTTGCGTTCAGCAGGGAGTCTTTCTTGTCCCTCTCCCTCTCCCTCTGCCTCTCTCCCTGCTCATGCTCTCTCTCTCGCTTTCAAATAAAATAATTTTTTTTTAGAAAAGGAGAAATATACAATCTTTTATCTGTATATTAACAAAAGAAGGTGAAAAGCAATGATAAAAAAGTAACTATCTCAAAAATCAAATCAGATCAAAATAGAAAGTAGGAACTAATAATGAAAAGTAAGAAATAAATGAAAAGTGGGAAAACCACGTAATAGCGATAGATGGATGATAGGTAAACAGATTAGACAGATATTTTTTCTTTAAGTTTTCAGTGAAAAGCATTGTTAGAAAAAATATGTATGAAAAACCGTACTTATAATTTCAATTAAATATATATGATATTGCTCAGTCTAGGCATGAATTTAAAAACATACACGTAAAACTCTGCACTTGCTTAGATGAAATACACATGAAATAATTAAGTTAATTTTAAAAGGGAAGAGCAAACATTTCTGAATTTATGAAAGAAACATAATTATATGTAACAGAATATGTTGTTTTTGACAATGTATAGTCTTAGCATTATTAATATGCTACCTTTTAGCTCTACATGCATATTTACCTGCTCAGTCATGAATATCTGAATTGGCTTTCACTCTTTAGGATAAAGCACTAGATTTTAAATTGCATTAATTAAATCAATGGGTTTTTAAATCAATTACTTTTCATATCTGTTATCTATTTTTATTTATACCACTATTATTTTTAGAAGGCAAGAATTTTTGACTATCCTAAGAAACACTGTTATCAGCTAAAGACATTACCATTCATGGAAATATAACAGTTGTGAGCTAAAAAAATCAGATCTAAAACACATCTAATCAAGTATTTTAATGCTATTTTTGTAAAGAAGATTAACAATTTTGAATTACTGATGACAAAACCAAATAAAATCTACACTTACTCTTCAATAGGTATGTTTGAAATTGTGTTTGAAAATAGAGTCTCTGTTTTAAAATGGCAATAAAAGATATGTGATCTAAACTAGTATATAAACTTGACTAATTAAGGATTTTGATCAGATATTTTAAGAAAATAAAAAATATCTCCTCAAAGAATTTAAGAAAAAATCATTTTAATGTGTAGAACTTAAAAATAAAAGTTATTTTTAAACCAAATCTAATTTTTAAAAAGATTTATTTATTTATTTATTTACTTATTTTGGTGAGGGGAAGGGTGGTGAGTAAAGGAGAGAAAGTCTTTTTTTAAAGCAGACTTTGTGCTGAGTATGGAGCCCAACTGGGTCTCACATCCTGAGATCATGACCTGAACTGAAACCAAGAATTGGTCACTCAAATGACTGCACCACCCAGGTGACCCCAAATGTAATTTTTTAATGCTCTAATATTGGTGAAGATTCAACTAAGAAAATATAATAGAATAAATATGTATATAAAATAAACTTTAAAAATAAATGGTAAAAATAAATTAATGGAAGTCTTACATGTGACGATGGAATGCAATTTGTGAGATTATTCATGGTTAAACCCAGAGTAATTTGCCATGACCTTCAGAAATCAATAACTTCAAAATACATTTATTTATTTTTTTTTTTAAAGATTTTATTTATTTATTTGGCAGAGAGAGATCACAAGCAGGCAGAGAGGCAGGTAGAGAGAGAGGAGGAAGCAGGCTCCCCGCTTGAGCAGAGAGCCTGATGTGGGACTCGATCCCAGGACCCCGAGATCATGACCTGAGCCGAAGGCAGAGGCTTTAACCCACTGAGCCACCCAGGCACCCAAAATACATTTATTTCTTAAAAAACACCAAATCTTAACCAAGAACAACAATAAAAGAAAATCTTAACTTCATCGAAATTCTCTTTAATAGTTATCTGATTAGCTTTTTATCTTCTAGGAAGTAGGACTTCCCTTTGGCACTAAAGAGATCAACAATAAAATAGGTTTATTTTTTGGCCCCTGTTGCTAACATTTTATTAGGGCTCAAAGAAGCTCTCTCTACTTCCTGTAAAGGCACAGTCCAAAGGTTATAAAAAATGAATCATGTTAATAACTCATATAAAATTACTGAAAACTAAAGTTAGCATGATAGTATTTAAAATGAAATTTTAAAAGAATAAATTTGAATAATTCAATGCTCATCTGTGTTCAGTTTTTAATTTTCTGACTGGCCACATGAAAATTCTTTTCTGAAATTTCTGTAGAAACAGGCATGGAAAGTGTAATCTGTCTTCTTCAATTAGTGAAAAAATACAGTATAGACAGGAAATTGTTTCTCATGTATGTTTCTATTTGAAAAGTGCTTGTAATTGTATTAGCTTTCCAATGAATTTCAAGAAGGTTATAAAAGTTCCTTAGATGGAAGTGAATATGTATATTAATCCTGGCACAAAGTACAGAATACATATTTATATTTAATATTATTTTGATTTGGCATTTCAACCTATATAAATTCTTAGTAGGTGAAAACTCCAGGAGAGCCATCTACTGGTAAAAACTGGACATGTGTGCATGACTTTATTTCTCCTGTTACTTAAAGAATCATACCCTAATTTATTAACCAAAGAAGCCAGGTTATTCAGAGCCATAGTAATATAACAGCAGTGGGAAAGCAAAGAATACTGAGTAAATAAAATGTGACAACTACAGTATATATTAAATTTTTTCTGATTTTTAAGAGTATTAACATTTTCCTTTTCTATTTGCAAATAATATATTTCTGATACTATATATTTAAAGTTATATTTCTTGCAGTCACCAAATCCTAAGTAGGTAAGGGTTCCTCCAACCGAGTATGTTATTAATTCTGTGAAAGTATTGGCAATACATAAAGAGGAACTCCACGTTTGTGTACAAATTTTCAAGTCATCATCTCAACCTAGATTTTAATAACTGCAAATTTTTATAACATATAAGTGATACTTTGATTTGAAATGCTGAATTAATGTTCACTGTGGATAATGTTCGTTTTTGACAATTCAATATCAGCACATCTAACCAGAGCAAAATACTATTTTTTTTGGAAGCCTTTGGATCCCTATAATTTCAGAACTGGACAGCAATGTTTAATTTGTTGTGATATCTTTGTTTAAGAGCAGATTAATCACTGGCAGGATTTTTTTTCTTGAACATCTTGTAAACTCATGGCTATAGTTCTATTTAAAATAACTTTTAAATTTAAATTATTGGTTATTAAAATTAATGAAGCATCTTGAAGTCAGGGAATAGTTTATTAGCATAATTTAAATCCTGTAAGGAAAAAATGGCATGTTAAAATGTCCAACGATGTTAGCAGAATTCTACAACATTGTGTCAGAAAATGTACTGAATTTAACCAATTTGTTTGGCAGAACAGGACATTTGAATTTTTTTATAGAAACCAATTTTTTTCTGAGTTTGAAAATTATATTATGTGGAGAAGAGATGAATATGTGTCAATCATTAATTTTAGTCACTACTCATTTATGTATTTGATTTTTCTTTAAGAAAATTTACCAAGTAAATGGTCAAATAAAAGCAATTGGTGACTGCACACTGGGTATCTTTTTTGTATTCATTAAAGTCTGATTGCTTTTATGAAATTGAAAACTGAACTTCTGTTTCATTTTAATTATATGATCATTCTGGAGCCATATAAATTTTAACAGACCAATGAAGACTGAACTGTCCATCATAAACCTTAACTATAAATGTTGCATCAAGAAATAAGAAATACACTTTTTCCCCAAAAATATTTCTATAGATAAGTAGAATGAGAACAGCCAAAAAAATTCATAGTGCTATGATAAACCACTGTCATGGAAAGCATCAAACCAGTGTACCAGAAAATGCCTGCAAGCAGCAATTCTGGATGCTCATATTAGGAGAGTTACTGCAGGTGACATCTATTCCACACTCAAATGTCATAAAGACAATGGTGCAAAGGGAGAGTCAGCACTGGGTCAGCAGATACTGAAAAGTAGATTTAGAAGATGTCAGCATAAATGTAGTAGTAAAACTCATGAGCATGAATGATGGTGCCCTCAAGAAGCATATAAATAGATACACATTTAAGTGGAATTTTGAATGATCCCTGTGTGATTCCCTGAATAACCTGGGCAATACTAGTTTAATACAAACATGTAACACTTTGTGGAAATGAAAATTTGTTATAGGCTATAGCCATATGAAATTTCATATAAAAACAAATACTTTACATTCAAACAGACAGCAGAAATAACTATGCCTGCAGTTTACAATGGAGAATGATTCATCAAAATTTAAAAGAAAAGAGTGTATTTGTTTTTATTTTATTTACTTAATCAGTATTTTTATATTTAAAATCATACATTTATTGTGTGATAGGTATTGTTTTAAGTGGTTTAAGATACTAACACATTTAAAATGTATAATAAATACCTATAATTCATGGGTTACCAATGAAGACACAGAGATTCTATAATTTATTCAAAGTCTCATAACTCATCAGTGAATGAGCTGGGTTTAAAAACTCGAGGTTTTGCTATGCTCTGCAGAAGAGTATAAGTGATTATGAAATTGACAGTATATGATAGTAAAAGTTAAAAAAAAAAGGGTTAAAACCTGAGCCGAAGGCAGAGGCTTTAACCCACTGAGCCACCCAGGCGCCCCAAGGATGTTTATATATTTCATTTTAGAAACAAATTTGGTGAGACGCCTGCTCTAGCACAGAATGGAGTAAACTGTGAAACCCCGCCCCCGAAAAACTAGAAAAGCTGAATTAAGAAAATATGTTTAAAAGGCCGCGTGGGTGGCCTCTGCCTTTGGCTCAGCTCATGATCTCAGGGTCCTGGGATCCAGCCCCTCGTAGGCTTGCTGCTCAGCGGGGAGCCTGCTTCCCCCGCTCTCTCTGCCTGCCTCTCTGCCTACTTGTGACCTCTCGTCTCTTTGTCAAATAAACAAATAAAATCTTTAAAAAAAAAAGAAAATATATTTAAAGACATCAGAGAAATAATGAAGTGTCTGATAGAGAGGGACCAAATTTCTGGTGAAGAGATTATGCCAGGGAACTGAAATGACATTCTGAAGTCACTTGTTTTCCACAGGGGTACTTGTCAATCTGGGCCTAAAGCACAGCAAAGGATCTCTGCTATGTATAGAGAAATCAGAAAGATACAGGTATTTATTTGGGGCTAGAGTACAAAATTATAGAATGAAGGCCAAAATCCTGATGAGAAGAAAGATGTAGAAAACTCAGTCTGATAATCAGACTATCCACCTCTCTCTCTCTCTCTAGATCAATAGATAGATACACACAGACATACACACACAGAGAGAGAGATTGTATAGGCTTAGACCTCAAGAAAAACAAGAAGAATGACTCTGGAAAACAGAGTAGGACTTCCGCAATCCCACTGTGTCTAGGAGAGAAGGATTAGGACGAGAACCCTCCACTTTAGGGGCTGAAAGTGTATGCCTCAGGACTAGACCCATCAGGGATAGACATAGTCTAACCAAATATGAGAGATGCCTGGAGAAATGTCTCCCAACAACAATTTCAGAATATAGCAATAAATTGGGGCTCCTGGGTGGCTCAGTGAGTTAAGCCTCTGCCTTCGGCTCGGGTCATGGTCTCAGGGTCCTGGGATCGAGCCCCACATCGGGCTCTCTGCTCAACAGGGAGCCTGCTTCCCTCTCTCTCTCTGCCTGCCTCTCTGCCTACTTGTGATCTCTCTCTCTCTGTCAAATAAATAAAATAAAAATCTTAAAAAAAAATAGCAATAAATGCTAGATGCTATATCCACAGAGAAGTGGTTCAGTCGAATAAAGACTCAAGCAATTTGCAATTTAGTCAGGAATATAAACATGAATGAGAACCCTAAGAAAGTTTACCTATAATTGAAGTGTACTTTTTCTCTTCCTGTCTGGAGTTCAGATGACTTGCTAATTTATAACACCTATGTATGTAGAATAATGTGAACTCAATACATTGAAACCTAGTGTAAAATGCTACATAGCCTTGTTAGCCCCAGAACAACCCATATTTGGAAAAGTTCTCTTGTTTTTCTTCCTGTTGCACAGAGTATTAATTTTCTTTCAATAAGTTTCTGTGAGATTTACGTCTGAACTGAAAATTTTGCTGTGGGAAGAAGAGGTGAGTTTACATCGAGGTGGTATTCATTACTCTCTAGATTGTGGACCATCATCCTGTGCTCACTTATGGGCTAGATTTTAACAAAAATCTTTTCACAGATAATAAAATAAGTTCATTACTACAAATAGCAAAATAATTCCCAAGTTACCTAAAGTTTCAATTTTTTAAAATGTGCTGCTTATGGTATTTCTTACAAACGTGTGCTGTAAAATAGTGTTTACTTACCCTCTGATTAATTCAATTAAATATTTATGAGCAAATTCTATGTATCAGAAACTTTTTAAGAATGGTTTCCATTTTCAACAAAATCATTTACATAATGACAATCACTGCTTTGTTGCAAACCCTTCTGCGAGTTAATAACTGAAGCCAGCACTATTCCTTCATAATGTGTACTTCCATTTTCTCTCTCTCCCCTTCGCCATCTGACTCTTTCTGTCTCTCTCTTTTGGAACATGTCAACTCCTCAGCGCTACTGAAACCTAGCCTCATAACCTCCTGCAAAAATCAGTGTACTCTCTAAAACAAATGTTATGATGAGATATATCATAACACTGAAAGACAACCAGAAAACAGCAAGATCCAATTGGTCTCATAGGCAAAAAAAAAAAATGGTTTGAAAGCAAAAGTGAAACAAACTGCTCATTACCTCATCATCCATGGTGAAATGAGCTCTTGCTTCAGTGTACCCACCTCAGGGCCCCAGGAGTTGCTTCTCTTTCAAATGAGAATTCAGAACTGGATGAAAGCATCTGCCTGTGACACATGTTAACCAAAAAGACATTTCAGTAGTGACTTTTTGTTAAAAGTTGTGTAACAATTTAAGCACCAGAAATAAAATAGCTTAGTGTCTTGAAGCAACTGCCGTAATTTTTTCCCTTCTCTCTCAGAGATTGTTTTTAAAGACAACAATTCATAACTAGAACAAGCATCACTTGAACTGTAGTCGATATCAACTAAGAAGATTATTTGCATCAAATCTCTATAAAACTACAACTCATCAGTTTAAGACCATCCATCTGTCAACAATTATTTTCCATGGAATCTCAACTGTGTCTTTATAAGCATGTAAAATGTAATAATTATACAATATCCAGAAATATTTTGAAAATAAAAACCACCCTAGAAACATAAATAATACAATATTATCACATTAACATAAACCCTTGAGAAAAGTTTCAAAATACTGCACTTTTTTTATATTTGAAAGTTACCTAGAGAACATTAAATATTATTTTGCTTTTAACACTTTCTACTTGACTTCCATGTTAAATGTAATATTCAAATAAAATTGATTTTTATGAATGACCCATTTTAAAGTATATATCAATTGGGAGAATGTTTGCTAAGCACAAAACCATACCAGAATGCAAATGTCATAAACTTGCAAGTGCTTTTACCTAATATTTTCTAAACCATCCAGAATAATCGCAGAAGATATAATTTGTGTCCATTAAAATTGCTTTTAAATAGACATATAACATATAGGTAAGTATGAAATAATGAGACTTTGTTGCTATTAAATAGTATCAAACTTGTTTAAGTTAAGTCATTATTCTGACCCACAATTCTCTTCTACAATTGATGCTGGTGAAGTGCTCTCTTTTCTACTCACTGTAATTTATCTTTCTAGACTGCTTTCTGTCCACCCATCTTAGAATACTTTCACTCTCTCCTTCTAAGACTATACAATCGATGATCTCTCCTTGTTGTAGTTATCTATCGATTCTTGAGTTACCACCTAGAATTTCACATAGGCTTCTCTGTTGTTATTTTAATCATTACTCCTATTGTATATCTCCGGGATTTTAAGATCCACAAGGAGAGTCCTTTCAGTAACTACCACCTCAATTTTGTGACCACCTCTCTTCCAAATACTACTCACACTTTTCTAAACTATTCACACCTATGATTATTCATTTATTCTTATTATTTCCCCAAATTTTATCTCCTTCATCAACTCAGTTTCCAGCACTCAACTCTTTACTAATATTTTCTAAATTTCAAGTCACTCTCAAATCACTATACCCTGAATACAAAAAACTTGTTACCTTACTAAGACTTTTATCCATTGGTCTTTAACTTTTTATTGTTTCTATCTAGTGTCTTCACTTACCATCCTCTCCAGCCTAAATGCTATGGGGAATCATTAGAAGAATCATTAAAATTACTTCTTTGTATCACTTCTTTTACACTTTCAACCAAATTCTACTTCTATGCCTGGAAACTCTGCAATACTATAAATTGGGGGAAGGAGGGCACAATTTACTCCATAACATCCACTATAGGAATTAGAGATTTTCCCTTTCACAATTTCATGTTTATCAAAGATGTAGAGTTTCTTAAGTACTGTAGTACCTAAAATGAGACTCTGTGGCATTTTAGAGTTAATATGGTGCAAGAGGTTATTTTCCTTGTGAAAACAAAATATAAACATAGTTCATATGCTTAATGTTTTTGTTAGTGCAAATTTGTGTCAAATATGCTTATAAGATGGACAGTTGAGACTCTATATTACATAAAATTTTTAGTGTTATAAACATAATATGAAATTAATATTTAATGATATCAGAACCAAGTGGAAATCATGACTTTAAAAGTTAGATGAGAATTATAGAAATGGATAACATGAAAACTTTATTGTTTAAATTGTCCATTATAAGCAACATTACTCTAATACCAACCTCCAGACAAACCATTATAAGGCAGAAAACTTCAGATCAATATTTCTCATTAACATAGCTGCAAATATTCTTAACAACATTTACTCGGATTATTAATCCAATGATAAATGAAAAGCTAAATAACATCATTAACAAGTGGATTTTATCCTAGGAATACAATCTTACATTAGCATTAAAAATTAATAAATGTAGTTCTGCATATTAACAGACTAAAAAAAGGGGGGTGGGGAGAAAAACATGTGGCCATCTCAGTAGAAACAGAAACATTTGAAATTAGCCAATATCCTTTATTGGAAATTTAAAAAATATATGTCTGCCAACAAGATATAGAGGAAATTTCCTGGACTTGATAAAGGGCATCTATGGTAACTAGATCTAGTAAAAATCTTTCTCTCTAAGATCAGAAGCAAAGTAAGAATGACCTGTGTCGCCACATTTACATGTTTATATTCAACATTCAAACACATTTACATGTTTACATTCAACATCATACTGAAGATTTTTGTAAGTCCAATTAACTAAATAAATGTAATTCAGATTGCAAAGGAAGAGATAGAATTGTCTTTATTTGTAGAAGATATACAATGACTGTGTACATAGAAAATCCTATGGAATGTGCAAAAAAAGTGCTGCTAGGATTAATAAGTGAATTAGTAAGTTTGCAGGATATTACAGATATAGAAAATCAACTACAACTTACACAAGTTAAGAACAATCTGGTCTTGAAAAAATATAAAAATTTTTGAATATTTTGGAATAAATCAGATAAATATGTATACGAACTTTACACTATGACTGCAAAACATTGCTGAGAAAAATGGACAAGTATTTAAATAAATGGAGATATACACAAGATCTATTGGTTTAGAGACACAATATTGCTAAGATCTTAATTCTTCCCATACTCATCTGTGGAGTCAATGTAATCCCACCAGACTTCAAGCAAGACTTTTTTTTTTAACTTGACAAGTTAATTCTAGAATTTATATGAAAATGCAAAGAAATTTGATGAGCCAAAATAAATCTGAAGAACACATTTGGAACGGTACTATCCCTAATTTCAAGATTTACTATAAAACTACACTAATCAAGAATGAAATCTTGCCAGTTGCAACAATGTGGATGGAACTAGAGGGTATTATGTTAAGCGAAATAAGTCAGAGAAAGACAAATACCATATGATTTCACTCATGTGGAACTGAAGAAACAAAACAGATGAACATAGCGGGAGGGATGGAAAAATAAAATATGATGAAAATTGAGAGGGAGGTAAACCATATGAGACGCTGAACTTGAGGAAACAAACTGAGGGTTGCTGGAGGGAAGGTGGGTGGGAGGTAGGGATAATTGGGTGATGGACATTAAGGAGGACACTTGAAGTAATGAGCACTGGGTGTTATATGCAATTGACAAATCACTAAATTCTAAATTCACTAAATTCTACCTCTGACACTAAAAAAACAAAATACAAACAAACAAAAAAACTATGCTAATGAATACAGCATGGTATTGTCATAAGGGCAAACAACGGAACGAGGCAGAGCAGAACAGAGACAACTGAACAATGGAATAGATCAATAGAACAGAAGATCCAGAAAGACACGTGTGTGTGTGTGTTTGAGTGCATGTGTGTGGTATACACATGCACATGTGTGTGTGTGTGTGTGTGTGTATGTGTGTCTATAAACATGGGAGACCGATGTGTTTACCAAATACATAAACGATTTTATGAGTGCATACATGTTAAAAATTATAAAATAATATGCTTTAAATATGTTCAGTTTATTATACATTAGGTATAACTTAATAAATCTGTTAAAAGCTAGCATTTGAGAACATTGTAATGGAAAATAGCAGAAAGAAGGATTTATAAATGGTAGTTGATAAAGCTCTCAAAAAGGCGAATGGAAAATCTGATACTGATTATTAGTGAACTTTTTATTAAAACGCACAATGATTTGGGGTGCCTGGGTGTCTCAGTCAGTTAAGCGTCTGCCTTCAGCACAGGTCATGATCCCAGGGTCCTGGGATCAAATCCCACATTGGGCTCCTTGCTCAGAGAGGAGCTCGCTTCTCCCTCTCCCTCTGCCCCTCCCCCCTACTTGTGCGTGTGCTCTCTCTCTCTGTCAAGTAAATAAATAAAATCCTTAAAAAAGAAAAATAAATAAAAAGCACAATGGGTTTGTGCTTTTCTTTTTTATGGAAAAATAATATGAGAAAGATATGGTCTATATTAGTTGTACTGATTAGATAGTTTACATATTTTTTCCTTTTTTTTCCTATTCTTTTGTGGACCATTCTGTAAAATTCAGATAGTATAATAGAAAGCAACTATATTTAAAGAAATCTTTTATAGTATGTTCCAGAAAATATTACTGGGATATAATGACATGCATAGAAATTGCTATACCAAAGATTAACTTCATCTTTCACTTTAAGTCTAAAATGAACTCCTACGAGAAATATCAGGGCTTGGAAACAAGTTGCACGCTTTGGCTAGATGTAAATGTTTAGAGACAGAATCAGATAAAAAAAAAATATGAGAATGGTATGTTTTATGCAAGGGATGCATTCCTGAATACCACATAGGGCAAACTTGCATAAGACCAAGATTAATTCCAAAATAAACATAAAGTAGAAAAACTATTTCTTAGGACTGTAGAGTTTTTAATTCTACAGTTAAACAATTTTAAAATTGTTTTTTAGAACAATTTTATCCTACTTTGTTTCAGTACATAATAGCTTTAAACACATTCTAAAAGAAAATGTCATGACAGGATTTTTTGGGGGTTTTTTGGTCATTATAATCAAATAATTTATTTTTTTATTTGAGTATAGTTGATACACAATGGTACATTAGTTTTGAGTGTACAACATAGTGATTCAAATTCTGTATATGTTATGCTATGCTCACCCCAAGTGTAGCTACTATCTGGCACCATGCGACCCTATTACAATATCACTGACTATATTCCTTATGTTGTACCTTTTATTCCTGAGACTTACTTATTTCATAATTGGAAGCCTATATTTCACTCATTTTGTCCATCTCACATACCCCTTCCATCTTGCATCCATCAGTTAGTTCTCTGTATGAGAGTTTTTTATTTTTTTACATAGTCATATCCATCGTATTTGCAGAAATTTTTAAAAATGAATTTTTTTTTCCTCTTGATTAGAAATCAATGTAAACATCTTAGGAGGATTTGCAGACTTAATATTTCCCAAACCACCAGGTTTACTTGCTTACTGAATATCTTTGGTGAGATGTTTGTTCAGATTCTTTTCCCATGTTTTCTTCTATAAGTGTCCTGTCCAACTTTATATCCTGTCCAACTTTATAATTAGATCTATGTTCTGTAGTAATTTTTTGTAAGGGGATGAAGTCCTTGTCTAAGTTTGTCTTTGTTTTTTGGGTTTGGTTTTTTTGTTTGTGTTTGTTCACATATAAATGTACCATTATTCCAGCACTACTTGTTGAAAAGACTATAATATTCCAATTGGGTTTTTGTACTTGTTTGTTTGTTTTTTGGTTTTTGGTTTTTTTGGTCTTTGTCAAAGATCACTTGACTATTTTGGTGTAAGTCCATTTCAGGGCTCTCTAATCTATTATTCTGATTTACTTGTCTATTCTTTTACAAATGCTATCCTGTCTTATTGTAGATTTGCAGTAAATCTTGAAATCAAGAAGTCCAAGCCTTCTAATTTTGTTGTATTGAATTGGTCTAGGTCTATTTACTTTCCATATAATCTTTAGAATAAGGTTGTCATTGTCTACATAACAGCTTTCTGAAATTTTGATAGGAATTGGCACTGAATCTATAGATCAAACTGTGAATAATTAACAACTTAACATTGTTGCATCCTCTACTACATGAACATAGAATACCTCTTACCTGGATCTTATTGATTTCTTTCATCACGGTTTATACTTTCTTACATATAGATCCTGCACATATTTTGTTAAATTTATAACCATTTCATTTAGGGGTACTAACATAGAGAGTATTTTTATTCCATTTAATCATTGCAGGTATATAAGAAAGCACTTTATTTAATATTAGTATTGTAACTTGTGACCTTGCTATAATCACTCACAATTTTCAGGAGTTTTCAGGATTTTCTGCACCTTGAAGTCTTCTGTGAATAAAATAACTTTAAAAAAAAATCTGTATACATTTATATCTTTTTCTTGTCATATTTCACTAGCTAAGAATTTTTGTATAATGTTTACTATGAGTGGTGAGAGAAAAAAATTTTGCCTTGTACCTATTCTTAGGGGAAAAATGTGTAGTATTTGAATATTATGTATGATGTTAACTTTAGCTTTTTTGTGTGTTGGTTTCTTTTAAATCAAATTGAGGAAGTTCCTCTTTACTTTTAGTTTATTGAAAGTTTTTATTATAAATATTTTTTGTTTTTGACAAATGCTTTTTCTTCATGAGTTACTATTATGATTTGCTCCTCCTTACTTGATGTGGTAGGTTACATAGAATGATTTTAAATGTGGAACCACTCTTGCATATCTTGAATAAATTTCACGTGGTCACCATGTATGTGTATGTGTGTGTGTGTGTGTATATATATTTACTTATTTATTTATAAATTGTTGAATTCAATTTGTTAATATTTTCTTGAGGGATTCTGAACTTTTGTTCATGAAAGATACCGATCTATAGTTATGTTTATTTTTTCTTGGAATGTTTCATATGTGTTTGGTATTAGGGTAATGTCGAACTTGTAGGATGGGTTAGAAGTGTTTCTTCTTGTATCTTACAGAAACACTGGGAAGAATTGGTAAAATTTCCTTATGTTTGTTAGAATTTACTAGTAAAATCATCTTTTCTTCTTTCAAATTTTATTAATTATTCAGTTTCTTTAATAGATAGGCCTATTTAAGGTTATCAATTTCTCTTTAAGTTTTAGTAGTATCAGTATTTAAAGGAGTTGGTCTCTTTCAAGCAATTTATCAAAATCGTGGGCACATATTTGTTTTTTATATTTTTATTATCATTTTAATGTATATTAAATCAACAGTAATGACCATTCTTTGTCATATTAGTAATTTGAGTTTTCTTTTTTTTTCTAGCATAGGTAGAGATTTTTCTATTTCATTAATCTTTTTAAAGAAACAGCTTTTAATATTTTTCTCCATTTTTTTCTGTTTACATTTTCATTGTTTTCTGCTGTATTTTTATTATTTATTTTCTTTTGCCTTCTTTAGACTTAAATTGAACATTTTCTGTAGTTTCCTGAGGTAGAAACTTAGCCTATTTACTTTAGAGTATCTTCTAATATATGTATTTAATGTTATAAATTTTCTCTAAATACTTTCTGGGTTGCATCCCACAAATTTAACTTGCATTTTCATTTAAATTTTGCTCAAAATTTAAAAATTTCTCTTGCATTTTTGTTTGATATGTTATTTGGAAGTTAACTGTGTGGCTGTTCTAACAGTTTTACAGTGGGCTCCATAGTTTATTCTATATATAAAATCAAGTCATTTGTAAAGATAGTTTTACTTTTCCTGTCCAACCCTGATGAGTTTACTTTTCAAGTATAATGTTGACTAGAAGCTCAAGAGTGAATATTCTTTGTACCTAATATTACA
Organism: Potos flavus; assembly: GCA_028534135.1. Classification (NCBI taxonomy): domain Eukaryota; kingdom Metazoa; phylum Chordata; class Mammalia; order Carnivora; family Procyonidae; genus Potos; species Potos flavus. The sequence goes on along the minus strand of CM052898.1, from coordinate 102,572,429 downwards.
GTATAAGCATCAATTTTTCATTATTAACTTTGATGGTGGCTGTGAGGTTTTATAGTTGCCCTTTATCTTGTTAAGGATATCTTTTTAAGGATCTTTTATTGGCTTTCTAAGTGTTTTGTTTGTTCTTAACATGAAAGGGTGTTGAATTTTGTTTTGGTTTGGATTTTTTTAAATGTTCTACTTGTTCTAAATGTTCTAAATGTTCTGATCCTCTATAGTTATATACAAGTTTAGAATTTAGAATGTTCTAAATGTTCTGATCCTCTATAGTTACATACAAGTTTAGAATTGCTATGTTTTCTTGGAGAATTATTGTTATACAATGTTCTTCCTTTTATGCCTGACTATTTTCCTTTTTGTAAAATCAGTTATGTCTAAAATCAGCATATTTTATATTTCCCTAGATTAATGTTGGCATGATCTATCTTTTCCCACCTTTTTTCTTTTAACCTATTTGATTCTTCATACTTAAATTTGCTTTTTAAACACTACATATAGCTGAATCTTGTTTTTTTCCCCTGTATTCTGTCAATCTCTGCTTTTTTTTTTAAGATTTTATTTATTTATTTGACAGAGAGAGAGAGATCACAAGTAGGCAGAGAGGCAGGCAGAGAGAGAGAGGGGGAAGCAGGCTCCCTGCTGAGCAGAGAGCCTCAGGAAGGGCTTGATCCCAAGACCCTGAGATCATGACCTGAGCCAAAGGCAGAGGCTTAACCCACTGAGCCACCCAGGCGCCCCTCAATCTCTGCTTTTAAGCTTTTAAATTGGGTTTAATTTTTCACTGTTATTTTTCCATTGACCTATTGTGTACACTAGAGTGTAATTTAATTTCCAAATTTCTGGACATTTGTTCTAATGATCCTTTGTTATTGACATCTGATTTAAATTTCCAGTCATCAGGGAACTGTATAAATCACTTCTAAATTTACTGAAACTTTCTTTATGATTCAGGATATGATCTATTCTGGTAAATGGTATCTGTACTTTTGAAAAGCACCTACATGCTTCAATGAAGTCTTTTTTATTCATGTTGTTTAATGTATATTTTGAGGGTTTTTTTCCTATCACTTAAAAAAAGAGCTGTTTAGAAATATCAAAAATAGATTTGTCTCTACTTTCAATTCTAATTGCTTCACTTTATATACTTTATTATTATATGTGACAACTATGTTGTTAATTGCACACACTTCAAACTATTATGTATTCCTGTTGAAATGATCCTTTCATCATTATAATCTTTCTCTCTCATTTGATTTTTGTTTTAAGTTTAACCTTATGTCATTATGTCATATTACATAGTTGTATTAGCTCTATTAGTAAATGTTTTAAAGGTGTAAATTTTCCCTATACTTTTACTTTCAAACATTTTCTCCTCTTATATTTAAAGATTGCCCTTAAAAAATAACATGTATGTGGGCTTTTCTCTTTATCTACATTGACCATCTTTGTTTAATTGAGGTCCATAATGCTTTTTTTTTTTTTTTCTTGAGGTCCATAATGCTTTATACTGGTGTAATTATTGCTATAATTGGGTTTAAGCCAGTGATATACTGGCGAATGTTTAGCAAGTTTTCCTTAAGTTACAGATAACTAAAACAATTAGTATTTTATTTTTCCCAGGATCATATTTCCTAACCATATCCTTGCCATCATTGTTCTCCCAGATGTCTTCAGATGAGATACTGAAATTGGGTAACTCTTCCGCTCTCATTTTGGGATCTCCTTTGTTAATCTTTCTCATGCTCCATTTTGGGACTTGTTTGCAAAGGCACTGCCAAGTACTAAGACTATCAACTGAAAAATATTTAGCCTCCAATTCTACTCCATGTGGATCCTGTTATAGTTAAGAAGAAAAGCCAAAGCTACCTGAGCCAAGTGCTTTGTTGGTCCAGAATTCGTCTTCTCTTTGATCACTGTTATTTTGTGTATGTTCTGGTTTTTATGGAATACTCCTGTCACCATCTATTTAGCTATAGCATTGCCAGGACAGGTCTGCATTACTGATTATATATTTATTTCTTCTGATTTATTCTTCCCTTACTGGTTGAGGTGAACAAACATTTATGCTTTTCCCATTTTTTAAGGAAATTAAATAGTTCAGAGAAGTAGGAATGAGGTTTGATTTTTGTCAGCTTTGAGCTTAGAAAAAATGACTGGGTTTACATTTGTCCCTTCATATACTGTTCAAAATTATCCTCGTCTATTCTTCCCACTGCACACACTTTCAACAATGATGGTTTTTATACTCAAGGAATCTGGAAACAGCATATTTGACTGTTTTGACTCTCAAATAGTTTTGACAACTATTTGATTCTCATTCTCTAGGAAGAAGACTAATTTTTAGTATAATACACATACATTCTATAATTTATCTTTTCTCCCTATTCTCTGGCAACTCTTAAAATCCCTTCTTAAGCTGTACTACATAGTGAGTAAGCCACATTGACTCTGCTGTATCACCACAGTAGGATGATATAATGGTTGAGAGAAGATAGTATGAATCAAAGAGTTCTGAATACCTATTACGAGTCTATTCATTATTCTCTACATGAACTTGGGAAAAATTAATATTTCTGTACTTTAGTTTTCAGAAACAATGTAAACTTCACATTTAAAATAAATCTAAGATTTGCTTATTTTTTTTAAATTACGTTTAGATTTACATATAAAAGGCTGAATTTAAAGTTTAAATGCTAAATATTAGAATACTTACTAAAACATCATTCCTTATTTAAATTGAAAGGGCTGATCTAAAACATTTACCATTTTGTGGCTACCTCAAACTCTTCAATCTGAAAAAAGAAGGCTTGTAGATGTTAGAATCATGCAAGACACAATTGATAGAAAACTGTGTGTCCAATACACTTAAATAATAGAGTTGTCATATCACATCAATTATGCTCCAGAGATCTCACTAATGGGTAATTCAAATGGTTTAATGATGTCATGTCCTTTTGTCTTTCTGCACTCCTATCTTGTATTTAAGTGCTACCTTCAGATGACCCTAATTATGGGAATAATATAGTCACAATAATTCTTTTTTTTAAGATTTATTTCTTTATTTTAGAAAGTGAGAAAGCAAACAAGTGGGGGGAGGGGCAGACGGAGACACAAAATCCTGAAAGGGACTCCATCTCAGGAATCTGAGATCACAACCTGAGCTGAAACCAAGAGTTGGCTGCTTAACTTGTCTGCATATGCCAAAGGGGAGGAGGGGGACCTTCATGATTAATAGGATTTTCTTTAAAATTTTTTGAATGTCTTCTAGAAGTTTATAATATACATATTCAAATTAAAAGAATTAAAATTTTAGTGCCAGAAGAGACTTAGAAATTTTGACAACTTCATTTTGAAAACAAGGTGACTGTCTTATGTTATGCAATTGGTCTAAACGATGATCAATTTGATACAATAATTAAGCCCTAGCATAAGGATGCCCCCCACAGAAAGCTTAAATACAAACCTCAAAATGATCAACTCTACCATTAGTAAACTAACTCCCTGACAGTAAAAACAAAACAACCAACCAACAAACCCTCAACGTTCCTTAAAAGATGACCACAAAATTCAGAATTTCTACTTGTCCTTTATGCCCAGAATACAAAATCACCAATTACTTAACATGTTGGGAAGCAAGAAAATGGGGGCGCCTGGGTGGCTCAGTGGTTAAGCATCTGCCTTTGGCTCAGGTCATGATCCCAGGGACCTGGGATCGAGCCCTGCTTCTCCCTTTCCCACTCTCTCTCTCTGACAAAAAAAAAATAAATAAAATATTAAAAAAAAAAAAAAAAGAAGCAAGAAAATGTGACAAACAATTACAAAATTGTTAATTAAAAATCCTCCAAAAGACCCAGGTATTGGAAAGGCCCTTTAAGCAGGAAAAGCCATTGAAGTGGCTGTTACAAATATGTTCAAGGACTTAAAAACAATTATGGTTATTATAATGAATGAACAGACATGGAATTTTAGGAAATTGAGCTATAAAAATAAGCAAATAAAATTTGAGAACTGAAAAGTATAATACCTGGAACAGAACCTACAACAGAAAATTGACATTAGATTTGAAATGGCAGAGTGTTCAGTGAATTTGAGATGGAACAATAGAAACTATCCAATCTAAATATCAGAAAGGTAGAATATTAAACACCAAAACAAAGAAAAGAAACAGAGTCTAAGTGATTGTTTGGATATTATCAAATTATCTGCATAAAATTGAATGCTTAAAAATAGAGTGTGGAGAAAAAAAAGTGTAAAAGCATATTTGATGAAATAATGGTTAAGATTTACACATTTGGTAAAATATATAAACATATCCAAGAATCTCAGCAAATAGAAAGCAACATAAATTAAAAAATGTATATTAGTAACTAATATCAAGTTTTTGAAAACCAATGAAGGAGAAAGACTTAAAAGAATGGTGAGAATACAGACATTACATACAAAGGAAGGATGACATGAATAATGGCTGACTTTTCATCATAAACAGTAAAAGACATAAAAATCTAACAGCATGTTTACATTCCTTTAAAAAAAAAAAGCCAACCCAGAAATCTATATCTAGGAGAAAAAAAAACCCTTCAAAAGTGAAGATCAGCTTAAAAATAATCAGGAAAACAAGAATGGAGAGGGTTTATTGCTAGACTTGCACACAGGAAGTGTAAAGGAAGTCCCTGAGTCTAATGAACATTGACACCAAATGGAGACACAGAACTACAGGAACAACTGAAGAGCTGCTATGATAGCCATTGTTTGGGTAACTATAAAATACTATTTTATCACTTATTTACTTTCTTTAAAAACATACGGCTTTGTAAAGCAAATATGATAATACTGTATCAGTGGATTTATAAAACGTATGCATAATATTCATGAAAACAGTAGTAGTCTTGAGAGGGAGTATAAATGTGAACAGACAGCCACTAGCTTCTTAAGTTATACATAAAATGATGAATATTAACTCAAAGTAGGTTTTAGTAAGTTAAAAATACATGTCGCTATACCTAGAAAAAATAAAATTTAATTTAATTCAAAGACACATAGCTTAGGGCGCCTGGGTGGCTCAGTAGGTTGGGTGACTGCCTTCGGCTCAGGTCATGGTCCCAGGGTCCTGGGATCAAGTCCCGCTGAGCAGGGAGCCTGCTTCTCCCTCTCCCTCTGCCTGCTACTCCACCTGCTTGTGCTCTCTCTGTATGTTAAATAAATAAATAAAATCTTTAAAAAAAAAAAAAAGACACATAGCTTAAAAGTCAGTGAGAGAGTAAAATTAGAATTATGCTTCATTTTTATTTCTGGACAGTAAAGTGGGGTTCTGACACTTTCACTGACATTCCCAGGCTGGCTGAGCCTCTTCCATTTTAAAGCACTTGTCATTGTAGTAGAGGATAGAAGATGTGATGAATCTCAGAAGTGCTGCACATGCCATTGACCAAAGTCATTTAAACATATCTAGCAACAGCTGGCTAGAAAAAACAAAAAACAAAAGAGATATATTGAGTGTCCAAAAGGAGGAAAGTAAGAAATATCTGTGAAGAAAAACTGAGGGTGTTACTCTTCCTACCTGAAAGATACCAAAAAAATAACCTCCAATCCTCTGTTAAAAATATACTAATTGTGGTAAGCAGAATAATTGGCCCCCAAATATATTATATCCAACTACCCGTTACATGTAAACAACTTTATAAGAGAACAGGGTCTATGCAGATGTGATTGAATGAAGATACTGAGATGATGAATGGATATTGAGAGATTACATGGATTTTTCAGATGGGTCCTGAATGCAATCACAAGTAGAGGGAAGTAAAACACATTCCGTAAAACAGGGGAAGGCTTTACAACAAGAGAGGCATAGATTGGAATGAAACCGCCATAGCGAAGAATAAAGCAGCCAGCAGATGCTGAAGGAGATAAGAAACTAATTTTCTCTTAGAACTTTCAATACAGCCCGGCTGACATCTCAATTTCAATCAAATTAAATTATTTTGGACATTTGGCCTCTAGAACTGTGAAAGAATAAATTTATTTTGTTTTAACTTATTATGATAATTTGTTACAGAAGCCATAGGAAACTCTTCCTAAACTTTTCACCAACTCTTCCTAAAATATATTGGTAATTAATTTATCTCTGCAACTTTACCAAAATACTGCATATTGCATTTAACTGGGTTTGAAATATCGAATGTATTCCCTAATTTGCATTTCATACCATTTTAAGATGATACTTTGTGATCTTTTCCCCCCAATGTAGTTTTTTCTTACATTGGTTGTATTCCAAAGAAAGACTCAATTCAAATAAATTTGATTTCTACATTCAGATCACTCTGGCAAGTCAAAATATTAAGTAGACACATAATTTATATGCAACCAGTAAGTCAATCACCATTTTTTTAGGAAAGAAAACTGCTTCTACTCTAGCATTTTCTGATAAATCATGACAGTTATAAAATTATTTATGAACATGTTTTATTGATTAAACCGGGAACTGAATAACTACCCTGCAGGTATCTCCTAGAACAATCAGTGTGACACAAAATGACATAGTCATAATTTTAGGAGCTATGTTAATTTTCGAGCAGTGCACTCTGAATCTATAGACATCTATGATGTAATACATCTATGATGAAATGTTAGTGAAATACTGTGAGGTTAGAGTAAGATGCACACAGAGTTTTGGAGTAGCAGGTTTCCAAAGTCAAATACCTATTCTCACCAGAAACATGTAAGTGTTAACAGTTTTTCCATAACCTTTCCAAAATTGCTATTGTCAGATTTTCCAAATTTGGTTGTTCTTCATAGATAGAAGTTTCTCATTTTGGTTTAGTTTCCATTTCTCTAATGATTGATAATATACTGAGCATATTTTCATGGGCTTATTCTATTTTTCTGTCTTCACGTACATAGTGTCTCTTCAAATCTTTGTCCATTATTGATTGATTGATTTTCTTATTAGTGATTTATAAATCTTTTTTATAGTCTTTTGCAGAACATATAAGTTCTTTGCCACAAAAAAATTTAAATTTTTTCTCATTTTATGCTGCTTGATTTTTCATTTTATTAAGGGGCCTTTCAAAGACATATTTCTAAAAAATTATGGCTCATATTATTTTTCTGTCCTGAGAAATTTTTGTTTACCTCAACATCATAAGATTTCCTCTCATCTTTCTCTTTAGAGATTTTTATAGCTTTGATTTTTATATTCAGGTCATAATCCATATCTTTTTTTTTTTTCTTTTTCTTTTTCTTTTTAGTGTTTTTGATGTGAGCTAATAGGCAAGTTTCATTTTTTAAGTATGGACCTACTGTTTCCTGTACCTTGAATTTTCCTTTCCACTTTGTTCAAAATCAACAGATTATATATTTATTGGTTTATTTTTGAACTCTCTATTCTGTTCATTGATCTCTAGGTCTGTCCTTATTTTAATATTGCATTATTACAATTTCATCAGCTTCACTGTTAAGTCTTGAGAACATGTGAAAATCTTCCAATGTTTTTCTTTTTATTGAAAATTGCTTATGCCATTTTAGTTCCTTCGCATACCCTAGTGATTTTAGGTACAGCATGTCCATGTTTACAGAAGAGTGTACTAGAATTTTGATTGGCATTACATTGAATATATAGAATATAAATGACTCTATTAATATCAGTTCTTCCAGTCATCAGCATGGTATACCCTTTCTTAATTAAGATACCACAATGCCCTTTGTTAAATCTATCCCTGAGGATTTCATAGTTTTGATGTTATTATAAAATTTATCTTTAAAATTTTATGTTCCAATTGGTTATTGTTAGAATATAAAAATGCCACTTATTTTTGTGCCTTGTGTTTACTATGTGACCTTTCTAAAACTTAACTTTACCTGGAAATTTTTAATAATTCCCTTTGAATTTTCTACATTACATACATGCTTTGAGGATTACAAACAGATTTCATTTAGCATTTCCAATTTGAATATTTTTCTTTTTTTTGGCAGGGTTAAAATTTATCTTATTTTTTTAAATATTTTATTTATTTATTTGTCAGAGAGAAGGAGAGCACAAGCAGGGGGAATGGCAGACAGAGGGACATGTAGGCTCATCACTGAGCAAGGAGCCCGATACAAGGCTTGATCCTAGGACCCTGGGATCATGACCTAAGTTGAAGGCAGATGCTTAACTGACTGAACTACCTAGGAATTCCAAAATTTAGCCTATTCTTAAAGTGAGCCTTTTAATAATATTGTAAAGTAAAAGCAATGATAACATAATCATATTTAATAATTTCCCCTCAAAATTCTGTATTTATGAGAAGTTTTTGAAATATGAATTTGCTTTCATTGCTCACAATGAGAAAATGTGCCATAAGATCATAGTGGATTACCCCTATATATTAAAATAACAATATTATAATGAAATATATTTATTTTTAATTAATTAATTAAACACATATTTGAAGTGCAGGCTTGAAGTGTTTCTTTATTCTTGTTTTGTCTTCCTTTATGATGTGCAGTAAAATAAAAATATGTAACCACTGCCCTGAATATAGGAGTATTAAGCACCATATAAGAGGCCTGTATATTAATAACGTTTTCTCTGACCATTCATAAATAATGTCAAAGTCCACAGATGCTGGCTACACATGCAATGAGTACAACATAATGAATAGACTTGTCAAATCACTATATTGTACACCTGAAACTAAGATAATATTATGTGTCAACTACACTCAAATTTAAAAAAAAATGTCAAATCCCAGTATTTATTTCATGTTTATTTATTTATAAATTTGATACTCATATCTGACAGTTTAAATTTGTAAACAAACATTCCTAAAACTTTCTTTTCATTGTTTTTTTTCCAAAAATGTCCTCTAGAAAATAAACAAAAAAGAAAAGAAAAACAGAGATATTTAAAGGAGGTAACCCACAAAAGTAAATTACCAGGTGGTAGATATACTCTCCTTGGAATGGAGTTTATCTAATAGTGACCAGTGCACATCCCCTCTGTATCAGCACACATGAATCCAGTAGAGTTGTATTTTCAACTAAGGGAAAGTTTATCTGGCATTTCTACTTTGGGATTTTTTAAATGACAGATGAGGGAAAACACCATCTCAAAGCCTATTTTGATCCAAAATTGAGATACACCAATAAGATTGTTTTGAGGAATCCTGTCTCCTGCCCTGTGCTGCTACCTTGGTCAATTAGGAAGCACAAGCTACTTACTTGCCATTAGTCAGAGCCAAGCTTTGAAGACTGGAGGATGCTGTAACACAACATGGTAAAATACTGGCCTCACCTAAATGTTTGTGACTGAGCAAACATTAGCCCTTCCCGAGATGTGGCCATGGCTATTTGATCTAAGCTTTCTGGTACTAGCTTTTTGATATGGGGAATCAGTGACCTTCGGGACTGAATAGCTCTCTCCTCACTCTGTTAGGATGGATGACCTTAAATTTCCACACGTTCTAATTGGAAAGACTGCTCTATATCTGAAAAGCTATTCCTCAGGGGAGGAGTCAAATTAGCCTTTACTTCTTGGTAGATTAATTTCTTAATAGAAAGTAATTTATGTCTTTGTAATTCGTCATTATACATTTCAAAGGATAGGAAATGAAAAATATATGGTCTTATATTTTAAAGCATTTGTACTACTAGAGAAGCTGGATTGTTTACCTTGTTTGTCTATTTTTTAAAAGTAAATTCGCAGGGCGCCCGGGTGGCTCAGTCAGTTAAGCGTCTGCCTTCAGCTCAGGTCATGATCCCAGAGTTCTGGGATTGAGCCCCATGTCAGTCTCCCTGCTCAGTGGAAAGCCTGCTTCTCCCTCTCCTTCTGCCCCCGGCCCCACTTCATGTTCATTCTCTCTCTTGCTCTATCTCAAATAAATAAATAAAAATCTTAAAAAAATATAAATAAAAATAAATTTGCCTAGAATTTTCAAATCTAAATCCAAAATACCAATACCTTTATAACATTGCTTGTCAGTTTTCCTGAAACTTCAGGAAAGAGCCACAAAAGCTTCAGTCAGCAGAAATAACAATAATGATACATAGAGTAATAATATTACTTATAACATACGACAGTCAAATTCCTAAAAAGAACATAACATTCAAATTAATTATCTTTATTTGAGTAATGATTCCCTTTTTAGTCAACACAAGTCTGCTTAATTGCTGCATCAAACCCTTAGAATCACTGTTGCAAGAATTCCCAACTTGTTTCCTTATTTTTGAGTTTATCATTTTTGTGAATTATCTAATAACCAAAACCCAAAACGTCCAATTTTATGGTCACTAACTTTTTCCCTTGCCCTTCTTAGTCTACAGGCTTGCCCATGGATCCCTGCTTCCATGTTTTAGTGCTTATCATTACTTCTACTTTTCCTCTTTTTCTTGGAAACATAGAAAGAACTACTTCCCAGTACCCTTCCAGTTAAATGGTCTGGACATAAAATATATGTCACTTTGGGTTTGAAGTATTAAGAGGCATTCTATAGTTCTTCATGCTTTCTTCCCTTGTAGAAGGAAACCCTGAAGCCTGTGTTGATCTTGCAGTATTATTAGAAGGTGAATCCCCTGTCAACCTTACTTCAGGTTACAAGGGGACTGGAACTCAGCCCATTTGCTGACCCATGTAACACAGAGAAGGTGTTGCTTTGGTGTTTTACAAAACACTGGTACTTTGGTGTTGGGGGAGAGGTTTTGTTTTTGTTGCTGTTTTTACTCTATAGTATCATAACCTGATAAATACAGAATTTCATCCCAATTTTAATTTTCTAAGCATGTTCCACCAAGACATGTATATCAGTATGTAGTAAATGTCTCAGTTGCTATTTTGCCTTTGCAAAGTTGCTACTTTGCCTTCATCTTTCTCTAGACAATTACTCTGCTTACCTTTCTCCAATAATCATATTTTTATTGCTTGGGCACCTTTCCTGAAGTTTGTGTCTCAACCTTGCCAACAATTCAATCTCTATTGTAATTCGGGTAACTTCATTTCAGACAAAAGCCAAGAAGAGAAATTGCAACTCTAGTACTTTCCCACTTTCAAATCCTTTGCAACTAAAATATAAGCAGGGCCTAAGAAAATCTCATTCAGTTCCACTTGAAATATAAGAATCCTCAATGAATCTTGTACCAGAGAAAAGTCCTTCTGTTATTGAATATTCTGGATATGTAGAATGTTTTAAAATAGCATAGAATATACATATCTGATTTGTGGAGTTTCACTTTGTACCAGAGAAAGAAAGGTTACATTCCCAGTAAGTTTTGAAGAATGTTTTGGTCTGGGAGAAAAAGCCCTGAAGCATTTTGACAAGGTTCCCTCTAAAGAAAGGGTTCTCATCATGCCTCGTTTTTAGTTATTAAGTGCAGAGAATTTTGCATTATGTAAAAACAAACAAAGACCCACAACCAACAGATACTTTAATAAAAATAGTGTCACATTGTTTAGATAATGGTATTAAGGAATTCCCTGGATTGTCTGAAAATAGCAAATTTCTAAAACACCAAAAAAAAAAAAAAAAAGTCCGTATCTCATGTAGATTATTCTCCCTCCCAAACAAAGACTATCAAAGTAATACATAAGAAGCAGCTGGGATCTTTCTTAACAAGGTGAGAAATTACGATAACAAATTAACTATGTTTTAAAGGATTTAAAATCTGACAGAATTTATAATTAGGAAATTAGTAAAAACTACTGTTATAAATTGAGTAAAAATAAGAGTAGGAGTTTTGGCTTCAGAAAGCAGAAAACAACATAGAAATATTGGATAATAAACACAAAATGAGCTGATCATGTCCATTTTGATAGTAAGCCAAATATTACAGGTGAGGAAATTTAAGGGGCCTCAGAATACATGATGATATATGTTATTTATATATAAATCAAATTATCTTTTTTGTCCACTAAATGCAATTAAATCAGTCTCATATTTCATTTTCAGATTTTTCTATAATTTGGTTCTATAGTTTTATAATAATGGTTTCTTATAAAATATCAATTTAATAGCTAATGATTTGTATTATAAGGGCAATGGTGCTTACTATTTATTTTTCTGTAGATATGTAGACTTAAGATCCTAGGCTACCAATTCCTATCTAGGGCAACCGAATTTTGGTATACATGATATGAGCTTTTTTTTTTTTTTTAAGATTTTATTCATTCATTTGACAGAGAGAGAGAGATTACAAGTAGGCAGAGAGGCAGGCAGAGAGAGAGGTGGAAGCAGGCTCCCTGCTGAGCAGAGAGTCCAGTGTGGGGCTTGATCCCAGGACCCTGAGATTATGACCTGAGCCAAAGGCAAGGGCTTTAACCCACTGAGCCACCCAGGTGCCCCATGATTTGAGCTTTTGAAATCTTGAGATAAAGTGCTTGCTTCAGCAGCACATATAACAAAACTAGAGCAAAATATGATTTGTAACATATACACACATATATAGTGAGAGAGAAAATTTGTTCACTAAGTCCCAACGTTTGGATGAAATTTTCTACTTTCATCTGTAAGCAAAATTGCCTAAACTATTAACTTCACAACTTTATCATTTTTAATTTTTCTTCTGTCTGTCCCTTAATTTTTGACCACCTACACCATAGTGGTTAAATCCATTGCTATTGATTCATGATTTTTTTTCCACTGCAACTAAAGTGTATGCAGCTAAACTGGATGCGAACAATTACTGACATAATTTTCTTCCTTTCTTCCCTTTTTCTTTTCTTTCTTTCTTTACTTTTTTTTTTTTTTTTGGCTATTTAGTTAATATGGATAATGTGGATTAAAATAAGTTAGTCAAAATAAAACTGAATTCCAGTCCCATCCATTTGATACAAAAGTTGGGTATTCATCCTTTCTGATGGAGGCATAATATTCCATTGTATATATGGACTGGAAGAGATTATGCTGAGTGAAATAAGTCAAACAGAAAGAGTCAATTATCATATGGTTTCACTTACATGTTGAGCATAAGGAAAAACATGGAGAACATTGGGAGAAGGAAAGGAAGGATGAATTGGGGGAAATCGGAGGGGGACACGCAACATGAGAGACTGTGGACTCTGAGAAACAAACTGAGGGTTTTGGAGGGGAGGAGGGTGGGCGGTTGGGTGACCCTGGTGGTGGGTATTGAGGAGGGCACGTATTGCATGGAGCACCGGGTGTGGTGCATGAACAATGAATCTTGGAACACTGAAAAAATAAAATAAAATTTAAGAATAAAATAAAACTGAATTCCATTTGTAGCATATATTATGGTTACTTTCCTAATCCATCCTCCAGAATTCTAGAAGAGTTGTGTTATTTGGATAGGTTTAACCTTGTTTCCAAAAAAGTGATGTCTCTGGATTTGCCTATGTTAGAAGCTAAAGAAAGTCCAACACCCTTTGCTATAGGGCTCCATTCAGGCTACTGCATGAAATCCGGTTTGAACCAAACAATAGAAATCATCCCTCTGCTATAGTGATTGGTTCAGTTCAGTGATGGCAGGTAAGTTGGATGATATAATCAGAGTAAAGTTCAGGAAATTCATGTTTGATTTGGAAGAGACTTTCATTCTACCCTTTAGATATTAATAAGTAAGTATAAATGTAGAGTTGTGAAATTTAATAAATAAAAATACAGGATATCCAGTTAACTTTAACTTCAGAGAAACAAATATATATATATATGTATATTAGTATATATAGATACACTTTTATATTTTTAATATTTGTATGTCTACATTTTTCATGGAATGCTTATAACAAAAAACGTTTATCTCAAGTACAAATTTAACATGGCATTTTGTATTTCATCTGACAACCTATACATTAATTTGAAAACAAAAACATTATAAAGAACATACAGTCAAAATAACTAAAAGTGATTATAGTCATAAATGTGGTTTTCCCATTCTATAAGTCTGCAATATGTCTACAATTTTCATTGCACTTACTACTAAATTCCTATCTTCTTTTTTTTGTTGTTGTTAAATTACTTTTATTTGATCTTTCTAGTATTGGCCAAGGTCTGTGAATCAACATAAAATTATCTGAGCAGAGAGAACTCCAACCAGAGGAAAGAACAGATGTTAAAAATCTATAACAAGAATAGTTTTGGCAGGTTGAAGGAAGAACAATCAGGTTAGTGCGCCTGACATATAGTGAACAGGAGGAGAATGGTAGGGAATGAAGTTAAAGCAGAAGCCTGGACCGAGAACAGTTAAGACTCATATGTCTTAGGATTTGAAACTGTATTCTCAGTATAGTGCAATGACATGGAAATATTTACAAGAAGTGTATAAAGAGACTTGATTTGAATTTTTAAAACTATCATTCCAATATCTATGTAGAAATTGAATTCTAGAGACAGAAGTGGAATTATTTTTTTTGTAATAATATCGGCAAATGAAAATAATAATGTGCACTAGGTTGATGTAGTGGAGACAAAATTGTTCAGAAATACCCTATTTCATGGAGAAGGAACCAGAGGAGACATCTGTCTAAAGTGCGTCTCAAATCTACCACTTACTAATTATGTGACTAAATCTAATTATTTAATAGAGGCTTTTCTGCCTTTGCACTACTGTTACTGTTCTCTGGATAATTCTTTGCTGAGGGAGTTGCTTTATTGGTCATCTTAAGATATTTAGCATCATCCCTCTTTGGCCTCTACCAACCAGATATTAGTAGTATGTCCCTAGTTGCAAAAACCATAAATGTCTTCATACACTGAGAAATATCCTCTAAGGGACAAAATTACCCTCAGTTGAAAACCATGAATTTAAATTTTTTATTTCACTTCCCTCACCTATAATATGGGGATAATAATAGTCACTTATATAATAAGGTGAACTACATTAGTCTCTGAAAATTTTATCTCAATGAAATGTTACGACATTTTCATTAAATTTTATAAAATTAAAATATTATTAAACAAAATAATTAAGGAAATCTGTTTTATGCTGAGATGAAGAAAAATATGCAATTCAATACCCCAAAACCAAATAATCCAGTTAAGAAATGGGCAGAAGACATGGATAGATATTTTTCAAAAGAAAACATACAGATGGCTAACAGACACATGAAAAGATGCTCATTATATCACTCATCATCAGGGAAATACAAATCAGAATCATGAGATACCACCTCATACCTATCAGAATGGCTAAAATTAACAACACAGGAAACAACAGATGTTGGCAAGGATGGGGAGAAAGGGGAACCTTTTTGATTCTACAAATATTTATTTACTGAGGGACTCCTGTAGTTGAAAAACATCAATGTGTAAAACAGACGTAGCACTTGCTCTCCGAGACCTCATTCTAGTGGAGAAAAGTGGCTGATACAAAAAACTGTATCCATTTTTCTACCAGATAGTACTATCCCAAATGAAACCTAAATCATAACCTCTGTGGAGTGCTTTGATTCACTGTTCTACAAAGTCATACCACTCTAAACTATGACCTTTATTTTATTTACTTATTGATCTAGGATTTATGATTTTTTTTCATTTATTTCTAACTATAATTTAAAATTCAAAAAGTTGAAAACTTAATCCAGCCTAATCCTAGAACTTTGTATAATTGACCCTGGAAACAAGTTGCAAAAGACATCTCTTGGTTTCAGCAGTTTCTTTAAGTGTCCACCTAGATATGCTTACCCTGGCCTCCCTTATGCATGCATATAATGTTCCCAGATAGCTAAGGATCTGGAGAAATTTTAGCCCTTCTCTAGCTATTTTCCCAAGATAACACTGGTTTTCTGTTTACCCCAATCTAACCATACCTTCAGTCTAACAAAGCTACAAATTCTCCATGTCTTTTTCTACCTCATTTAACATTTCTATCTGACAAAGCCATACATTTTGCCTGTTCCTCCCCTCAACCTCAACCATGTCTACTCCTTCTCAAAGCAAAGCTACCGATTTTCATAGCCGATCTCACCTATCCAAACCTTGTTTTCAGCATAGCTTTGGTGAGGGAGAGGGTATAGAGGGGGGGTTAGGGGAATAGCATATTCTACAAAACAACTGTCCCAAGTTCACAAAAGGTCAATGTAATGAAAATTAAAAGTTGGAACAGGTTCACCTGTAATTACATTCACATAACACAACAACCACTGCTATTTCCAAAATTTTCATCGTCCAAAACAGAAACCCCACACTCACAAAGCAGCAACTACTGATTCTCTCCTCTCCCAAGCCCCTGGTAACCTCTAGTCTACTTTTCATCTTTGCTAATTTGCTTATATTAAGTAACAAAAGTGACATACAATATTTGTACTTTTGTGTCCAGATTATTCACTTAGCATAATATTTTCAATGCCATGTATTAGAACTCCCTCCTTGTATGGCTGAATAGTATTCCATTAATATTATACCACATTTTGTTTATCCATTTATTTATTAATGGACACCTGGACTGTTTTCACTTTTTCTTACTGTAGATAATGCTCCAATAAACATCAGTATATAGTTAAGTGTTTGTGTCTGTTTTCAGTGTATTTGGGTATATATCTGGGAGTGGGATTGCTGCATCATATGGTAAATATATAAATAAGTAAACAAAAATACTCACGAGGAAGAGAGGAAAAAATGAAACAAGATGAAACCAGAGAGGCAGACAAACCATAAAAGACTCTGAATCTCAGGAAACAAACTGAGGGTTGCTGGAGCAGAAGTTGATGGGGGGGAATGGGGGTGGCTGGGTGATGGACATTGGGTAGGGGATGTGCTATGGTGAGTGCTGTGAATTGTGTGAGACTGATGAATCACAGACCTGTACCCCTGAAACAAATAATACATTATATGTTAATAATAATAATAAAATAAATAAATAATAAAAAATTTTAAAAACATATATATACAAATAAACACATATATACAAATATATATATATATGTGTGTGTGTGTGTGTGTGTGTGTATAGTGTCTTCCAGAGGTCTGTCACTGTGTTGTTTATTTTCCCTCTTTTCAAGGATTGCAATTTGAAAATAATTTATTTAAATCACAGCTATTGCTTTCTGTTCACTCTTACAAAATTTTACTACCACTTTTGGTTCTATAATCACTCATTACCTTTGATCATGTCACAGTTCATTGGTGATGTATTTATCTTGTATATGGGAAATCATATCTTATATTCAAATGACATATAAAAATGTGCTGTGTTGAAGCTTATTATCTTTTTGGCCATGAATAATTTCTGCATTTATGTGAGCTTCATTTTCTCTAACATGTATTTTGCCCTTATTTTTTAATTTTACAAGTTGAGAAAATATGACCAATAATTTTTTAGAAGGTAATCTCATAGGTTAATTGAAAATAACCTGAGTTTACTCTATTCTTTATATTTTATTTACTAAAAGTATAAAACTAAAAACTAAAAAATATAAAATTTAATAATGATAAAATATACATTGACATTTTTTGTTGTTATAAGAAGAGGTAGTCGATGGATTAGATCAAAGTCATTTTATACTCACTTTGATAATATTTGAATTATTTAATAAATATAAAATCCCAACAGGTCCCTGCTATGTTTATGCATCCAAAACTACGTAAAGAGCATTGCAAGAATTGTCTGCTTACTTAGTTGCATAAGTTTTACATGTTATATCTATAGTATATTTTTAAACCTGAAAAACATAAACTATTTGAAATTTATTTATTATTTATTTTTTAACAGCAGGTCTTATAGTCAATCAGTTAATATTTCTATAAATGTTACAGTGTTTACTATTAAATAAATATTTTGTTCTTTTAATATTGTCTTCTCATTACACAAGCTTATATTAAATATCTAAAATGTACAAAAGAAAGGGCAAGGTGTTGTGAGAGGGAAAAAGAGTTTTTAAAGAGAAAGATGTCAACACAAACCTTAAACAACATACTACATACAGAACTGAAATATTTTTAAAACCCTCTAGTATAATAGACTAGAGAATGATTAATACTAGCTCTGCAAAAAAGAATTTACGTTAGTCAAAGCAGACAATTTTGGTTTTGAAGTACACATTTAAATACTGATTGAGTGATCAAGATATTCATCAAATAAAATGTTGTAACTATTTTCCTCATTTTTTCCATTAAAGTTTCTTAATAATATTATCTAGTAAAAGAGAATTTTTTTAATTAGTTTTTGTGAGAAATGTTTAAAATAATTAAAATCAAGCATGCAGATATTTTTAAAAATAAATAGTTTAAGTGTCTTTATGTCAAAAGAGACTATATTTACAGACATTGAGATAATCACTTCCTAGTTTTTAGTCAGAATTTTCATGGTAGGTCAATGAATCATCAACTTCTCTAAATAAGCTTATATATGAGCTTCGAAATTACAACTCCTTCAGAAATATTAGACTATAATATGCAGATGAATTTATTCTATTGTGAAAAATAATTCATACAAATTATAATCATCCTGCTATGTCTGATTTGTATTTAATGCAAATTCATGAATGAATAAAAAACTGTTTCTAGTAACTTTGAACTGACAGGAAAATAATGAAAGTTTGGAAGCAGTAGTAGTTGGAAATGCCTCCAATGAATAAAGATCCAACTTCTAAAATATTCAGTCTTTATATGTTTACTGCTAATTATAACCAAAAATTATACAGAAATATGGTGACCTTCTAGGATGGCATTCAGAAATATAATAAATTTAACCAGAAATCAATTTATAAAATAATGTGCCATCTTGAAACTTCATTTTATTAATCTTATATCAAAATACAAATGTGATTTAAAGCGAATTATATTTGTACCACATATGATTTGCATTTTTTACTGTTGTCATACTATGATTGATTAACTCTGCTGGAAGATATTAACAGCCTGGTCTGTTGAATTTTCACTTTTCAGCTCTGCTGCACTTCACACTTCTAAGCTTGTTATTATATTTCTTCAAAATGTATTTGCCTTTGAAGTCTAAAATATCCAACTGCCAGAAAGCAAAGGCATTCGGTAATTAATTTAATAGTAAATCGGACATCTGCCAAGTCAATGGACAGAAATAATAGGATATGCATCTTCTAATACCTGTTATACTTAAAGTACAGGCTGATAAAATTTTCTTGAAAATATATATTTGATCATTTATAAAGTATGTAATCAATGTATTATATATCAATAATTGGTAGGAGATTTTTTTGCTTTTTTCTTTTTTTAAATTGATTTTGATTGAAAATGTCAATGCCAACATTGGCAGTCAACATTCAAATTCATGTATCTTGTTACCTGTAGTAGATAGGTATATACTCCAAACTCATGATAATGGGGAGCAAAATTTATCCCAATGTCAGTTTCTAGAACAAATAGTTAAACCTACAGAAATAATGTTGTGAATCACTTTCTGGCATATTTATGAACCTAGGAATTCAGATAAAAAAGGGAAGTTATGATAAACATCTAGGTACTTTTATGTATTAATCATATAAGTTATAGTGTCTCAATTTACCAGAGTCAAGCGTTTCACAATATAAAACCTTAAGCCTTGCAAAATAATGCTCACTTTTGATATATGAAATCTTATTTATGGCAAATAGCATTTAATAACAAAGTTATTGTCATGTAAGACCTTTCTAATTTCCATTAGACACACTTAAAACCACTTACACACTAAAATAATCCTTATATAGATCATTTGCTTAATGTTAAAATATAGCTGATAAAAATATTTATAATCTTTTGTGTAGACAGGTTGAATGTAAGGCTGTTGAGAAAACCACAGGTGTCTTTTTTCAGTATTTGGCAGGTGAGGAATGAGACAACACTGAATTATGGAGAATGTACACATTTATACAAATCATTATCTTTTCAGTTTTAGTGAATGTCTCTGATAAATGAGCAAATACAATAGTGTATATTACTAAAATATCACATTCTAACTGAAAAGCCATCATATTTAATCATCCTATCTGCAAACATTTGTTATAATAGTTCTAAGATTGAAATTATTGCTATCATCAATGACATTAATACTAAATATCTATTTTAAAGAAAAATAATTTGTTTAGTTACATTTGCACCAGATTGCAATTACACGATTTGCAACTGTGCCAAAAAAAAAAAAATACCTAGGAATAAATTTAACCAAGGAGGTGGAAGACCTACACTCTGAAATCTATAAGACATTGAATAAAGAAATTTAAGATGATACAAACAGAAAGATACACCATGCTCGTGGATTTGAAAAAATTTTATTGTTAAAATTTCCCTACTACCCAAAGTAACATATAGTTTCAGTGCAATCCTTATCAAAATACCAATAACATTTTTCACAGAAATAGAACAAATAATCCTAAAATTTGTATGGAACCACAAAGGATCTTGAATAGCCAAAGCAATCTTGAAAAAGAAGAACAAAGCTGGAGGTATCACAATCCTAGATTTTCAAGACATACCATACAGCTACAGTAATGAAAAGAGTGTGGTATTGGCACAAAACAGACACATAGATCAAGAGAAGAGAATACAGAGTTCAGAAATAAACCTACACTTATATGGTTAATTAATCTATAACAAAGGAGGCAAGAATATACAATGGGGGAAAGACAGTCTCTTGGATAAATGGTGTTGGAAAACCTGGCCAGCTACATGCAAAAGAAGGAAACTGGACCACTTTCTTACACCATACACAAAAATGAACTTTAAGTGGATTTAAGACCTAAATTTGACACTTGAAACCATAAAAATCCTAGGAGAAAGCAGAGGCAGAAATGTTTCTGACATTGGCCATAGCAACATTTTTCTGGATGTCTCCTCTGGCAAGGGAATCAAAAAGCAAAAATAAACTACTGAGACTACACCAAAATAAAAAGGTTTTTTTGTTGTTTTTTGGTTTTTGGTTTTTTTTTTTTTGCACAGCAAAATAAACCATCAAGAAAATAAAAAGGCAACCTAGTAAATGGGAGAAGATATTTGCAAAGGATGTACCCTATAGTTAATATTCAAACTATATGAATAACTTATACAACTCAACACCAAAAATAAAATAAAATAACACAAACACAGGGATTGAAAAATGTGCAGAGGACCTGAAGAGACATTTTCCAAAGGAAGATATACAGATGACTAATAGAAATATGAAAAGATGCTCAGCATCACTAATCAACAGGGAAATCCAAACAAAAACTACAATGAGATATACTAGTCAGAATGGCTAGTATTAAAATGAAAGAAATAACAAGTATTGGTGAAGATGTGGAGAAAAAGGAGTTCTTGTGCACTGTCGGTGGGAATGTAAATTGGTGCAACCACTGTGGAAAACAGTATGGAGTTTGCTCAAAAAATTAAAAATAGAAATATCATATGATCTAGTAATTCTACTACTGGGTATTTACCCAAAGAAAACCAAAACACTAACTCAAAGAGATACAAGTACTCCTATGTTTATTGCAGCATTATTTCCAGTAGCCAACATACGGAAGCAACCTAAGAGTATACCACCTATAGGTGAATGGATAAAGGAGATGATATTATATAAAGTGATGGAAAATTACTCAGCCAGAAAAAAAAAAGAATGAGATCTTGATATTTGCAACAACATGGATGGACCTAGAAGGTGTTATACTAGGTGAAATGAGTCAGATATAAAAAGACAAATTCCATGTGATGTCACATATTTTGGAATTTGGAAAAGAAAATAAATGAACGAACAAAGAGAAAAAGCAGAAGACTCTTAAATACAGAGAACATACTGGTGGTTGACAGAGGGGATGAGGTATGGATGAAATGAATGAGGAGGATTAAGAGGTACAAGCCTCTAGTTGTAAGGCAAATAGGTCATGGAGACAGAAGGTACAGCATAATAAATATAGTCAATGGTATTTTAATAACATTGTATGGTGGCAGATAGCAGATACACTTCTTTTGGTGTGCATTTCATAACATACAATTATTGAATCAAAATGTACAGCTGAAACTAAATTGTATGTCAATTATAATTCATTAAAAATAATCATAATTCGTTGATTTCTTTGACTTTCTAATACTAGAACATTTACATAAGTGAACTGAGTATGTTATAACAACAAACCAGTTGCCTGAATGTGAGGGGCTCCATTCAGCAGCCACACTGTACTGCACTGAAGCCAGAGCAGCAGGGAGTTGCCAATATCTGTGTAGCCTAGATTTAGGTAAGGAAGACAGATTGATCCTCTCTGAGACAGACTGAGTGCCTGGCTTCTTGGAAAATGCAAGGTGTGAGGCCAATTTCAAGAGGAAGTTCCTAAATTCATGTTAATAATGCCCTTAAGGACTTTAGTGATTTATTAGAAAAAAATAAAGTGCTGTACAAACTTACAAAGTGTGTTTGTGGTAAAGTTCTTAATCAGTTAATTTGTTTCAGTTCCTAAGTATTCATCTTAAATTTTAACAAAGGGAGAATTCCAGAATAGAGTCTTCTTAGTGTTTGATCTGGTCTTCTACACCAAAAAGATTTTAGTGCCCAGGGGCGCCTGGGTGGCTCAGTTGTTAAACGTCTGCCTTCAGCTCAGGTCATGATCCCAGGGTCCTGGGATAAAGCCCCACATTGGGCTCCCTGCTCAGCTGGAAGCCTGCCTCTCCCTCTCCCACTTCCCCTGCTTGTGTTCCCTCTCTCGCTGTGTCTCTCTGTCAAATAAACAAATAGAATCTTAAAAAAAAAAAATTTAGTGCCCATGATCTTCCATAATCTTATGTGTATCAGTAAGAACATATTACAAGGCTGCCTTTAGAAAAGCAAATGGAAACATTTGTTTGTGAAGTTGCAGTGTGTTCTTTAAAGAAAAAACAATAATCCCTAATTTTAATGAGTTATATCAGATTTCTGTAACTGTGAGTTACAATATTTGCCTTTCCCTTACATGGACATTTTAGTTAGGCAACCTCAAGCTCCCAGCAATAATTTTTTAAAAATTGACAGATATCAATTAGTTATAGATATCAATTAATTTTATTATAAGATCTAGCTATTAAATAAATTTGAATTACAAACTAATTTTTTCACCTTTAATAAAATGATTTAATTTTTAAAAATTTTATTTATTTGAGAGAGAGAGAGCACAAGTGGGGTGGAGGGGCAGAAGGAGAGGGAGAAGCAGATTCCTCTGCTTAATAGGGAACCCAACATGAGGCTCAATCTCAGGACCCTGAGATCACAACCTGAGCTGAAGGCAGCCGCTTAACTGACTGAACCACGCAGGCATCCCCAAATGATTTATTTTTACAGTAATTCCTTTCTGGTTGCAAATTTGCCATACACTTAATTGCTGCATGTAGGAATCTAGAATTAAAATTGCCCAACCACTTTTGGAAACCATTTTGCAGTTAAAAACACAGAGCTATTGTATGATGCAGGCATTTCACTCCCAGGCAATTATTTAAAACAGAGAAATGAATGTTGACTAAAAGATTAAATTGTTTTAGCAAAACACCAAAAAAAAAAAAAATCAAAACATATGCCCATACAGAAACTTGCACAGAAATATTCATAGAAGCTTTATATGTAAGCCCGGAATTGGAAACAACCCAAATGTTCATCAACAGGTGGATGGATTAACCAACTCTGGTATATCTACACAGTAGAATATTCACCAATTAAAATGTCGATTCACATAATAAGTGAATGAATCTTCAGATAACGAAGCAAAACACAATAGAAAAGGAGGACATATTGTATGATTCAGTTTTTGAATGACTAGAAAACGCAAGCTAATCCAAATATAGCAACAGAATACAGATCAATGTAAGGCTAAGAAGAGGAGGTTCGAGGAGTTACAAAGGAATATAAAGAATTTTTTTTATTGATGAATGCATTCACTATCTTGATTGTGGTGATGGTTTCACACATGTAGAGCTATTTCAAAACATTCTGAACTGTACTCTTTAAATATGTGCAGTTTGAAATGACAGATAGGTATGTCAATTACACCTGACTAGGACTGTTTAAAAATAAATGAAAATTAACTAGCTGTAAGTCATGGAATCATTTCTCCCTGGACCTACATGCAATATGAAGAAGCATTTCACTGTTGTTAGTGTGTGTGTGTGTGTGTGTGCGCGCGCGCGCGCACGTGCGCATGCACATTGAGCACCTTTTGGATACACGCAGAGAAAGTAGTCATCCCTTTTCTGGTTTAACTTTGTGTCTGGGACAGAGAGCAAAGAGATGAAAAAAATGAAACAGTGGTTAAGATATTTCAGGAGAAAATTAAACTAATGAGGAGAATGATAGTAAACAAAACAACCTTGATTACCTTGGCACACAAGTGATACACGAGAGCTATGTGCAGTGTTGCCGATTAACTGGATCCCAGCTTCCTTTGCTTATGTATAACCGTACAGAATATCTGCACTCATACACTCCCCACCAATGCTATTAACACAAAGTGTGTTGTAATTACAATACAATATCTACCGCCAGGAGCTGCTGAGAGGCTAATTAAGTAATTTCTACAAATTACTTTCAGATGTTTCAAAGAAAGTAGTTTATGAATGTCAATTATTGTTTTGAGGTATCTGCTGCTAATTATTGTCTGGAAAAATGAGTACTCCCACCTTTGTTTAATGTGTTGACTATTATCTTTGTTTGTATAATATTTTGACAATTTTCCCTATTTTCATTCCCAGAGAATAAATACAATTTTGGTCAAATTAATTGTAAACATAGAATTTTTCAAACAAATAAATGGAAAATTGCATTAATAGAAAGCAATAAAAATAATCGAATAAAAATAAATCATATATGATTATATATAATCAGAAAAATTATAAAATATCATAATATTTTAATGAAATATTGAGGAAATTTTGAGCAAAACTTTGTATGTCATAGCAATCTCCTGATCATTGACCTTAGCAATAGTTTTTCTGGATCCATGTCCTCAGGTAAGAGAAACAAAAAGAAAAATAAACAATTGGGACTACATTAAAGTAAAAAACTTCTCCACAGTGAAACAAAATCATCAACAAACTGAAAAGGCAACCTACTGAATGGGAAAAAAATATTTGCAAAAGATAAATCCAATAAGGGGTTAATATTCAAAATATATAAATAACTTATACAACTCAACACCAAAAAAATCACAATTAATCCAATTAAAAAATGGACAGAAGACCTGAAAAGATATTTTTCCAAAGAAGACATACAGATGGGCAACTGACACATGAAAAGATGTTCAACATCACTCATCATCAGGGAAATGCAAATAAAATCCACAATGAAATATCACTGCATATCAGACAGAATGGCTAGTATCAAAAAGACAAGAAATACCAAGTGTTGGTAAGGATTTGGAGAAAAGGAACCCTTGTGCATTAATGGTGGAAATGTAAGTTGGTGTAGTGACTACAGAAAACAGTATGAAGTTTCCTCAAAAAACTAAAACTAGAAGTACCATACGATCCACTAATTCCATTTCTAGGTATTTACCTGAAGAAAATGAAGACACCGATTCAGAAAGATATAGGCACCCCTATGTTTATTGTGGTGTTATTTACAATAGCCAAGATGGAGAAACAACCCAAGTATCCATCAACAGAAGAATGGATGAAGAAGATGTGATTTTATATATATATATATATGTGTGTGTGTGTGTGTGTGTGTGTGTGTGTGCGTGCGTGTGTGTACACTATGAAATATTACTTAGCCATAAAAAATAAAATCTTGTTATTCACAACAACATGGATGGACCTAGAGAGTATTTTGCTAAGTGAAATAAAGCAGAACAACAAATACCATGTGATTTCACTTACATCTGGAGTCTAAAAAACAATGCATTTTGTAATGTATATAATTGTTTAATCACTATGTTTTGTATACCTGGAACTAATTTAATATTATATGTCAACTATACTTCAATTAAGAATAAAAATATTTAAATCAAAGCAATTTTATTTTTTTTTTTTTATTTTTTTTTTTAAGATTTTATTTATTTATTTGACAGAGAGGAGAGAGATCACAAGTAGGCAGAGGCAGGCAGAGAGAGAGGGGGGAGACAGGCTCCCTGCTGAGCAGAGAGCCCGATGCGGGGCTCGATCTCAGGACCCTAAGATCATGACCTGAGCCAAAGGCAGAGGCTTTAACCCACTGAGCCACCCAGGCGCCCCAAATCAAAGCAATTTTAGTTATAGACTTAAGAGGTTTTTTTTTTTTTAAGATTTTATTTATTCATTTGACAGAGAGAGATCACAAGTAGGCAAAGAGGTAGGCAGAGAGAGAGGAGGAAGCAGGCTCTGCGCTGAGCAGAGAGCCCGATGCGGGGCTTGATCCCAGGATCCTGAGATCATGACCTGAGCTGAAGGCAGAGGCTTTAACCCACTGAGCCACCCAGGCACCCCAAGAGGTTATTTTTTATAAAAATATATTCATGATGCAATAAATAGACAAAGAATAAATATATATAGATATGCATAGCTGGATACATAGATAATACAAAACTTCCTGGATATGGCACTTGTTTTAAGATTATGTCATTTACTATAAAAAGGGGACATTTTAAAAAATTTTACAAAACAAATATGATAATATGTACCATATGAGGTGGTTAGATATCTTTTTATTACAGTAGGGGACTTTATCAAAGCATCATAGTACTTCAATGAAATGGGAAAATGAAAATGACTATGATAATTAAGTCATGCCAATTATCAGAAAAGACTCAAAGTCTGAATATTTCTAAAATAACAATTACCCTTTTTCATTTAGAAAATAGTAGGGGATGTATTCATTAAAATAATTACTAACTTTGGATTTGGGCACATTTAAAAAAAAATCCAAGTATTTAAATATTGAGAAATGTAATTTATGTAGCATATATATGAGAAAATTATGGATAGAAAAAAAATCAAGCATATGAAAGAAGCATATTTCTCCCTAGATGTACAGTGTCATATTATATGATATATATAAATTCATACCTATATTTTTCTATTTTTATTTCTTGTATTTGCAACAGCTCTAATCTGAATATACTTGCATTTATAAAGATTATAAAAATGGATTGTAAAACCTTTTCTATAAGCTTTAATATAAAAGGCTTAATCAACTGTATTTCACACTATATCTTAAATATATAAACAGGCTAAAATGCAAAAAAAATGTGTGTTCACATTGAACATTGTTTTACATTGAATAATGCATATCTTAGAACATTTTACCTTACATGGACAAATATGAATAAATATCAATTGAAATATTTATTTTTATATATGAAATTCAGCTAATTATCAACTCTCGGAAGAAGGCAATCTTTTTTTTCAAGAATACAAAAACTGCAGGAAAATAAGCTTTAGAGCACACACAAACACATACACACATATGTAAACATTCAATAATTATTAATAAATCAATAAAGGTTTCAATAAATGAAAAATTCACAGAATTCTCTATAGTCATGCAAATTAGCATAGCTACAGACTTACTTGGAAAAATTAACTGTGCTATTTTTATAATTATGTAAATTTAATTAGCACAACTTTCTCATTAAAATTGTTATTTACCAACAACAGACTTTGAATGTGCCTAAATTGCTACTGCATTTGGCAAATGAAATTAATAAAATAATACTGGGAAAATAAGAAACATAGTTTTATTCCTCTCTCTGAATTTAATAGCAACTGGCAAGTGACCTTGGCAAATCACTTAACCTCCCTGAACTTCTCAGTTTCCTCCACTGTAAAATGAATGGCTGTGCTAAATGCACATCACATTCACTCCTCTCTGAGACTTTCTGTGCCTCTGCAAAAGACCTCTGAATGGTGGTTTGTAAATAGTATGATAAACTATTAAAACTCACATTTCTATTTATTTTGTAATATGTTTATTTCCTAAAAATTCGAAACCATATTTGTAGATTTCTGTTTATTAACTTGATTTTCAGGGTTGAAATATCCTAAAGTGACATTTCGAGCATGTGTATCTTCCTAGAATTTGAAAAGTTTCTCTCAACTTCACTTTCATCTGACTCACTGTTGCAAATAATTAAATGTCTCAAGGTGTCAAAACTAATTTGTTCACGGTAAGATGTGGTTTTGGTTGTTGAGGGTCCCTGAAAAGGGAAAGGCTAAAAGGGCTGGCAAATGGATTGCACTGTGAAAAATGAGGAAACTATGGTCTTTAGTTGCATATATTTAAAACTTTCTCAAGAAAATAAATTACCTTTTGTTGGAACTTTACTATACTGTGTTATAGGTACGAGGATACACAAGTTAGAACAGTGGATCTTAGGATAATAATGTGTCCTCTTAAATTTTTCTGTTATAATATGGATCATTCAGCTTATGCTGATTAAAGACAAAGTAACAGAGATTGTTTTAATTGTTTGGCCAATCTATTTTCTTAGTATTGGAATCACACAAGTGGCATTCTATTAAATGCTGGGAGGGAAATAGAATATAGTAAACACTCAAAAAACCCCCTTACAAATACATATACCCAAATGTAGATAGAGGTCCATAACCATTTTTTTAAAATCTGTGGCTTTATTTAAAAAAGGCCAACTAAGTAAATCCCTGAAAACTGGAAACAAATTCTTCTTTACCTTTTTGCAGTTTTCACATCTTATATCCATGTTTCTAAAATCTGTTATTTCACATATATTAATTGAATTTAATGTTTATTTCATGTTTCTTAACTATAATAGAAATTATTTCTATACTAAAATGGTATATTTATTGCTTCATATTAGTAAATGAATCAGACTTTATTAAAGGAATTTAATTCTAATGTTTTCTTCTGATCATATGAACATGAACATTCTATTGCTTTTCACTAGTCAAAGTAGAATATCATTACTTTGGTCCTTAAAACCAATATACCTATACACAATCTTGTGAAGGCAGAATTTTTAAGGGTATGATTTGCTTTTGACTGACTGGAGCATAAAAGTTTGGTATGTTATGATCGGGTTTCAAACTTTAGGTTTCAAAATATGAGATTCTACCACTCCAAACAACATTAATATTACAATGATGATAATAAATTAAGCTACACAATGAGAACTAGGATCCTAAATATATCCACTTTATGAGTATCTTCAATATGCCAGGCACTGAGTTAATCATGTTATAGATATAATTTTTAATCCTCACAAAACCCTTCAAGTTAGGTATTTTTCTTTTTTTCAGATTTCAGTTCAAAGTAATTAAGTAATCTACCTAAAGTCACACAACTAGTGGTTGAATCAGTATTAGAACTCATAATCTCTTCAACTCCAAACCCTCTTTCCACCTCCCAGATACATATACTAACATGAAATCACTATAAAGTGGTCATGTATTCTGCTTTGCCAAGGAGAGTCCTGTTTTTAACCTGTTGTCTTAGAGAAATATGAATAGATCTTCTTTTCATTATTAAAAAAATTATTGTTTGGATGATAAATTACATGGTCTTCCTAAATATAGAAAATATAAAATGAGTTTGTATTTTAATATCTAATCAACAAGGACTTTGTGAAAATCATTGTGTCAGTAGAGTCTGTATTCTGGTAAAGTCTAGCTGTCATTTTCTCATTACATCTGTGTAAGAATGTCGGTCTGTTTTATCAGGAAACTTACTACTGAAATCATGATTGTTTATTTTATATTGTTCCATGCATAGTTCTTTAAGTACCAAATTGTTCATAGATTTCTAAGGAAGACTGCAAAATTACAGGCTGCCTGCTCTTACAAATTAAGGAATAGGGGTAAAATTCAGCTTTCTGTTTAACAAAGCAGCCCATTTTATAGTTGTTATGGTTTCACATTTATGGGTTTTTTTTTTTGTTTGGATTCTCTGTGTGGATACTGTGGGGTCAAAGTTTAGCATGCTGTTGGGATAAGAGGTATGTTTTAAATCTCTCCTTGCAGTGTCAGTTGAAAAATGGATCTCTCCTCATATAACACCACAAGTCTCTGAAAAACACCAGTAACTCTCACCCAGTCATAGCAGCTAAGGAGTAATACTGATTAATGGCACAGTCACCTGTTTGGTGAAGGTTATTACATGTAAACATCCATTTCTTGGAAGAAGCACTCTGGAGGTCAATTTTCTAGGCCTTTGGCCTTGAACAAAATTTATATCTTCACATTTCTTCTTAAAATACTTAAGATTCACAATTTGTCTAACTAAAGGATAAAAGCAGAATGTAGGGTATAAAGAATAGAGTGTGAGTCACATAGATATAATTGTTAATCTACATGCTACCACTTAGTAGCATTTGAACTCAGGTAAATTACTTAACCCCCTTAAGCCCCTGAGTTCTTACCATTACATAAACATTTTAATGTGTAATACATTAATATTGTTTGAGGAAAATGTGATATAATGAATATAAACATTTATCTTTGTACCTGAAGAGAGTACTTGCTCAGTAAAATGTAGCTACTATAGTATGATTGTTATTTTACATATTCAGTGATTTTGTTTGCTTGTTTGTTTGTTTTATTGAAAGAGAGGTGGGGGGAAGGGCAGAGGGAGAGAGAGAATCTTAAGCAGGCTTCCTCAGCACTGAGGTGGACACAGGGATCCATGCAGGACTCCATGCTGGGCTTGATTTCAAGACACTGGGCATTGAAGAGAAACCATACCCTTTAATTTGCATAAAAACTGGGATTTTTATGGAAAGAACAGGAATCTGCTTTACATTGTTAGTTAGGCATTTTTTGAAACTATCATGTGTAATGTCTTTGTAGAGTGAGGCATACACCAAGAGAGGAGCCTAAATACTGTTCGTGATTTTATTTGTCCAGTCTCAAACTTTGCACACCATTTCACTGCTTCTGTTCTCTGATGAAGACAGTGATATGGTTGTAATAACTAAGTGTATGGCAGCAGTGATACTTTAGGAGCCCATAACCCCCTGTCAAAGCAAGCTGCAAAAAGAGGAAAAAGTCCAGATAGACAAAGAAGCAACAGGAATAGTGTTTAAGAGGCAATTAGCAGCAGCAGTGGCAGAAATCCATGAACAGCAGAATAATAATAATGTCAATGGAGTAGTATGACACTCTTCTACATTCCTCCATAAAGGTCCCATTTTCTGAGATTTCTAAAGAAATTAAAATAGAGTAAGGAAATAAACAATATTTCTAATTTATCAACTGGAATATTTGATGGAAAGTTGAAAATTTTCTCCAAATTCATCTGTCGATTAAACGTAAGCTTAGTTGAAATTCTAGCAGGATTTTTAAAAATATGAGAAACTGAATCTAAAGTCAGAGGTACTATATACAAAATGATTTGGTAAATGGAAAATATCTGGAGGACTTATATTCAATGATTTTTTTTTTTTTTTAAGATTTATTTATTTATTTATTTGACAGAGAGAGAGAGATCACAGGCAGGCAGAGAGGCAGGCAGAGAGGCAGGCAGAGAGAGGGGAAAGCAGGCTCCCTGCTGAGCAGAGAGCCCGATGCGGGGCTTGATCCCAGGACCCTGAGATCATGACCTGAGCCAAAGGCAGAGGCTTTAACCCGCTGAGCCACCCAGGCGCCCCTATATTCCCTGATTGTAATACTTCCTATACAGAGCAAAACAGTGTTGTGCCTGCGTATGGACTCATATGTAAATTTGTCAAACATGGTAGAAAGTCTAGAGATACACTCACTCTTACAAGGTAAATTGGCGTTCTACAAAGATACCAAGGTTTGTATCCGTACCAAATGTTTGGTAGCTTTTATAACGTCAAACAAATACCAAATGACCTAACAATCCCACTGTAGGAATTTAACCAAGTGAAATGAAAACCCATGACACCTATACCTAAATGTATATACCAGTGTTTTGTCACAGTTGCTCAAAATGGGAAACAACCCAAAGGACCTTCAACTGGTAAGTGGAGAAGGAAATGGCTGTGCATGCATACTGTCAGGTGCCATGCAGCAACAAAAAGGAGTTGACTATTCATGTTCACAAAACATGGATGAATCTCAAAAGCAACAAGAAAAGTGAAAGAAGCCAAACTCAAAAAGCTACACACTGGGTAAACCATTTATATGGACACCGAGAAGGCAAAACTACAGGGATGGAATAGAGATCAGTCACTCCCAGCGTTAGAAATGAGGAAGGCATTTGACTGTAAAAAGCAGCACAGAGCAATTTTGAGAGATGACTGAACTGTACTGTATCTTGAGTATGGTAGTATTTCATACAATTCTATGCACTTCTCAACGCTCACAGGGCTGTACCCCTCAAGCAACTGAGTTTTACTATACGTAAATTACAAGATAAATTTTTAAAAGCAAAAAATAATGCACATTTCTGCCTGTTATATTTTTTGGTGTATCTTCTTCACACCCTCCTCCAGCTTCTCTTTCCAAGAGCAAGCAAATGTAATATAAAGATTGTAACCTGCAGTGTTCTGCCATGAGAAAAAGATGGCATATAAAAATGGGTACTAGGGAGAGTTAAAGTTCTTCACAAAATGATGGGTAGAATTTAGATAAAACAAGACAAATGGGAGACCCATTGCCACCTTTAAGCCTGAAAGAACAAACTGAGGAATATTACCAATTTGGAGAGAAAGTCACATGGCAAGTACTGCCTGACCAAAGCTGTGGTCTTCAGTGCAGAGGGGTGACAGGGGTATCATGAGTTCACTCTTCCTCCTGCAGGTGACTGCCATTGGCACACCTTATCTAGAAATTATAGAGTAAGAGGTCTCGCCAGTGTAGTCCATGCAGGTCAGCCTCCCCAGGCACCAGGTAGAAAATGGGGAAATATATCTGGATGGACAGATGGAGGACATACAGCATAAACGGGTAAGTATTTGGAGGAAGAGAATCCATTTTATTAAAAAACAGCTAAAATATTTAACATTTATTAATTTTAAGATTTCATTTATTTTAGCACATGTGTGTGTATGAGAGAGAGAGAGAAAACAAGAGACGTGGAGGGCCAGAGGGAGAAGCAGACCACCCACTGAGCAGGAAAGCTGATGCAAGACTCAATCCCAGGACCCTGGGATCATGACCTGAGCCAAAGGCAGAACTTTAACCAACTGAGCCACACAGGCGCCTCAAATATTTAACATTTAATTATCCCATTCTTTGTAACTCCTAAGGAGCTCCTGTATTTCAACAGTATCTATTCACAATAACCTTTGCATCACAAGGAAATTATATATAAAAATGCATACCACATTACTTTTTAATAAAAGCAAAATTTCATAAACAAATACTTAAAACATCAAATACAACAAATTATCTATCACCTAGCATCTATTTTTAATGAAAGCTATTACTTGAATAGTAATTTCATTGTACTTCTATTAAAACAGATCAAACCTTAAGACATTTTTTTTGGATAAATTTCTATCTAATAATAGATGTGAAGTTTCGCATGTTTTTTTTCTCTCCCCTTGGGCTATCACTTTTTATCCTACATCCACATACTTTGAATATTTCATTAACTCCCATAGCTTTGATAGTGATCTGTGTGTGCGATGCATGAACCGTCATCACTCATCTCCATCTGTTTTCATTTTCAGGTCATACTTGCTCTTCACTAGATGACATTTCCACCTGATGTACTGACGTCACATCCTTGTCCAAACAGTTCAGTTCCAAGCTCATCATATCCTTTTCCCATTAGAGATTTTTTTCCCCCTTCTTCCTACAAATAGAGATTATTTCTCTAGCTTCTCTTTTCTTTTCATATCCTATAAATAGGGCATGGGGCATTTTTCTGGGGCATCTTTTCAGAAGGACTGCTATGAAGAAAAAAGATAATGAATGCAAATTTTCTGCTAACACTCGAGAAGTTAAATATAAATGGTTTGAAAATTTAGATTCCATATTTGTAATGAATAATAAAGACTGTCTTGGGCGAGGGGAACTAGATTTATTTTTCAAACACATTCAGTGTCTTTAGTGTTTATTTTTATGTTATTCATGCTTAAGGCATTTCAGAACTTAAACTTCCAACATTTGGTATTTACCTGACAACTTATGTACTGTTTATAGTAATTTGCTCACGAAGAGGTAGTGGATATTCTTATACATAAATCATATTTCTAAAACATATTTGGCCATTTTCTATATTTGTATCTTATTAAATTTCTTTCAAAATTTTAATGAGGATGCTTATTTACAGAATTTTAGCATCTGTATAATATGGTTATGTAAATATTTTATATTAAAACAAATAGTAGCTTTAATAAAAATTAAAATAATATCTGTGATAGTATTACAAATTTGATGTTTTCATGTTAAATTGGCTTTATTATGTTCCCAGATTATTTATTTTTTGTTAAAAAAAAGTAAAAAAAAGTTCTATTTACTTAAGTTAAATTTGATGTCTCTGCCTTGATTCCATGTACTCTGCTGTCAGTGTTTCCTACACTTGGTCTTTAAAAAAAACTTTTTTTGAGGTGGCTGGGTGGCTCAATCGGTTAAGGCCCTGCCTTTGACCCAGGTCATGATGCCAGGGTCCAGGGATCATACCCCTCCTCAGGCTCCCTTCTCAGCGGGGAGCCTGCTTCTCCCTTTCCCTCTGTTTCTTTCCCTCTGTCCTTCTCCCTGCTCGTTCTCTCTCTCATATAAATAAATAAAATCTTAAAAAATAATAAAAAATAAAAAACCTTTTTATTTGAATTCCCAATGCTTCTAATTTTAATAGGACTATCATAATTTCATAGCTAGTAGACTATTTTCCACATTTCCAATTTACTGTGCCCAAAAGACTAGACTCATTTACGGCTACCTTTGCTAATGTCAGCTCCTGTTAAAAATTCTACGAGAATTTGAACAGTTTTAGGATTAAAATTGAAGCTCCTTCCAGTGGTATTTTTAACTAAATATCCTTCCCAGTTTTGTCTGTGCTTTTTCTTTAATCAACAGAAAAAGAAGGAGGAGGAGGTGTTGGAGGGGGAGGAGAAGGAGGAGGGAAGGAAGGAAGGAAGAAAGGAAGGAAGGAAGGAAGGAAAGAAGGAGGGAAGGAGGGAAGGAGTGAAGGGAGGAAGGAAGGAAGGAAGGATGGAGGCAAGAAGGGAAGAAAAAAGAAGGAAAAAAGAAAAGAAAGAAAGAGAGAGGAGAAAGTTCATTCATTTGAAGTATACACCAATCACCAAGCCCATTATTTCTTGCCCTTAGCTTAGTGTTAGTTTTGTGATTCTCTATATCACTCTTTCTTGGAATATGTACTTTCATAACTTTCTATACACATGAAAACCCATTATATACTTCAAGATGAAGTGATAGCATGTCCTGTATTAAATTCAATTTTCGTTCTTCTAAAAACCAGATCATTTTCTACTATTCCCCTCATCATATATAGCCTACTATATAAAAGCCTCTATAACAGCTTATTGCCTAATAAAGCTTAAATTCCTTCAATGCAAAGTTTTCCCTATGTACATATTAAGACTGTATTATAAACATACCCATGCATAGATATTTAACACAACTTGATTTGATTCAACTATAAATCATTGTCTACTACTTAATTGTGTTTCTTCTGAGATCCTACTCTCACATATTGTTTCTTAAAAAATCTTGTTCTTCTCACATGACTGAGCTACACATGGACAGTACGACTTATACAAAGTCCTTAAAGTCTTAATCAGGGAGAAGGCATCTTGACTTTATGCTTTTTAAATGCAATTTTAAATGCAATTTGAGTATGATACATTTCTTTTTTTGTAATAAAGCTTTTCACTTTTAATCCAAAGTAACTTCCAGAAACCAAATTTTTATTTACTTGTCATCTTTGAGGAGATGTGTTTATAATTTAGGAAATTATTCCTTTTTACAATTACCACTATAGAATCCCCAGTCCTCACAACCTAGCACTATATCCTGTAACTTTATTCCAGAATACGTAAACCTTTACATAGAACAATTTGTATTAAATATAACCTACAAATCCTTATAAACTCATGAGTCAGACACTGGAAGCAGAGGGAATAGAAGGTATGCTTAGCAAATATTCTTTTCAAAAGCAGCCCACTAATCTCCTAAATTTTCTTTACAAGGAGGAATACTATTGTCTGGAGGTTTTGTGTTTCTCTTTTGTTAATACATCTATACACTTTTAATATTCTTCTCTGAAATCCCATGTTACCCAGAAAGGATGCTGATTTTTTAGCTTATTTTTATTTTTTGTCTGACTTTATAGAGGTTTATATCTTATATCTAATGTTGATACCTATGATTGCTAATAATGCCAGACCATCTTTCAGACACCTTTTTCACAAAGCAGCATTTCTACAGAGATAGGCAATCTTAGATATCTTCCACCCTACCTTGATTGTCCCTCTATACCACCAGTACTAGATGAACAGCTGCTGAAGTGATTATGTCTATCCGTAATATATTTCTTTCACATTAGTATTCAGATCATTTCATATCACTTAATTATACCCATGTCTACACGGCAATGGCCATCATGATAGCTCCGAAACATGATCTTCGGCCTTCTCAACTTGTCCCTCACTGCTCAGGAGGGAGGGGAAGATTCTCTGACCATTGAGTTGGAAAGAAAAGAACATAATTTGAACAATAAAAATACTAAATAAGCAAAAGTGATACATGCAACAAAGAAAGTGAAAAATAGAGCAGGGTAATGAATTAGAGTCCCAGGTTAGGACCTGATACAACTTTTAAATAGTAAGGTAGGAAAGTTTTCACTGAGTGAATGGCTTTCAAATAAAACTTAAGGAACTGAGGGAGCAGGCATAGGATATTTGGAGAGAGAGCCATGCATTTTGCTAAATTTTATTAATTTTGTTTTTCATTAAATAAATTTCACTTAAATTTCTTTAACTAACGTTTTTTCCTCCCTTTTCTGGTAGCTTTTTAAAATTATTTGTTTCTGATATGCACAATTGTTTATGGTGCCAATTATACACTAAATAATTATATATAAAATATATGTTCAATAAATCTTTTCTTTTCTACATTAATCTATCCATTAGAAATACTGAAAATTAAAAAAAAAAAAAGAAATACTGAAAATTAAGCTATTTTGTGTAGAACTGAATTCCAGAAAGGTAACATTAGAATTATCAAAAGCTATTAAAGCAGCTATAAGTTGTGCTCACTTGCTCTCTCTCTCTCTCTCTTTCTCTTTCTTTCCCATTTGATTCAAACCTTCAGACCTATTATTTGAAAAGCTAGGGAACAAACTATAATTTAAAAAAAAAATACTTAAGGGGGGTGACTGGGTGGTACAGTCAGTTGATAGTCCAACTCTTGGTTTTAGTTCAGATCATGGTCTTGGGTTTTTGGTCTCTAGGTCATGGGGCTCCAGAATTTGTGGCAGAGTCTGCTTGGGATTCTCCTCCCTCTGCCTCTCCCCCCATCCTGCATGCACATACACTCTCTCAATCTCTTTCTCTCTCTCTCTCACACAAATAAATAAATAAATCTTTAAAAAAATACTGAAGAAAATCAGGCCCTTTTTTTTTTCCTTTTTCAAATATCTTGGACAAACCATATATGTTTACAACTTTTTTTTTAACGTATTGGTTTTTGCAAAAGAAGACATTGTCTTATTCAGTATTGGTAAAAAAAGAAAAATCATTTGTTTAAAAAGCAGTTAGCAGAAAAAGATGTTCAGGTCATTTATAATTCTCATTACAAGAACATCTGGCAAATTAA
This sequence comes from Potos flavus, assembly GCA_028534135.1. Taxonomy (NCBI): domain Eukaryota; kingdom Metazoa; phylum Chordata; class Mammalia; order Carnivora; family Procyonidae; genus Potos; species Potos flavus. The sequence goes on along the minus strand of CM052898.1, from coordinate 102,534,927 downwards.
AAAGGAAAAAATAATGCAGAGGGCTTGAGTGAAGCATGTTTCAATTGTCTAGGTAACTGCAATGAGATCTGGGTCACAGAATCAGGAGAGGTGAGAGTCAAAAAATGAGATCAGGAGGTGATTTGCAGGGCCCTGTAAGTCACTGTCAGGAATTTGCCTGTATTGTGGGAGCAACTGAGAACCCTGGAGGAGGACTGAGCCATAGAATGACATGATATGACCCATCTTTTAAGAGGATCACTATGAATTTTGTCTCAAGAATAGAATACATGGAGGGAGAGTTAGAGATTATTACAATCATACAGGCAAGAGAAGTGGTGTCTTCGTCCAGGGGGTTAGCCCTTGAGTACTGAGATACAGATTCTGAATGAACTCTAAGAACAGAGACAACAGAATTGAATGATTTTATCAGAGACATGAGAGAAAAAGAGGAGACAGAGATGACTCCAAGGATTTTTCTTGAAAAACTGGAAGGATGGTGCTGTCATAAAATACTGAAATGAGGGGCACCTGGGTGGCTCAGTGGGTTAAAGCCTCTGACTTCGGCTCAGGTCATGATCTCAGGGTCCTGGGATCGAGCCCCGCACCAAGCTCTCTGCTCAGCAAGGAGCCTGCTTACCCCTCTCCCTCTGCCTGCCTCTCTGCCTACTTGTGATCTCTTTCTGTCAAATAAATAAATAAAATCTTAAAAAATATACTGAAATGAAATACAAATAGTGCAGAAAATAATGTTATATAGCATTCATTAACAATGACATTAGTGTCTACTATAGTAATATCAAAGAGATGATCATTTTCCTAAGCTAAATGAATTTACAAAAGCTAATAAACCTTTGATACAAAAATTAATGAAGATAGAAAAACCTTAAAAATGAGAAGATTTCATTTGTAAAACTTATGCTATTTTCCTCTATATAAATCTCTAGTTTCTTTATCCATTGGGGTACATGTGGCCCTTCTTTGTACTGCATCTGCATCTTTGGGATAAATACCCAGTAGTGCAATTGCAGGGTCATAGGGTAGCTCTATTTTTAATTTTTTGAGGAATCTCCACACTGTTTTCCAAAGTGGCTGCACCAACTTGCATTCCCACCAACAGTGTCAGAGGGTTCCCCTTTCTCCACATCCTCTCCAACATTTGTTGTTTACTGTCTTGTT
>CM052898.1:102467769-102533269 GCA_028534135.1 Potos flavus | reverse complement strand
AAAGACCCAAGTAAATAATATCATAAATGAGAAAGGAGAAATAACAACCAACACCATAGAAATACAAACAATTATAAGAGAATATTATAAAAAACTATATGGCATCAAATTCAACAACCTGGAAGAAATGGATAAATTCCTAGAAACATATAAACTACCAAAACTGAAACAGGAAAAAATAGAACACTTGAACAGACTGATAACCAGCAAATAAATTGAATCAGTAATCAAAAAACTCCCAAAAAACAAAAGTGCACAGCTTCACAGGTGAGTTCTACAAAACATTTAAAGAACACTTAACACCTATTCTTCTCAAACTATTCCAAAAAATGGAAAAGGAAGGAAAACATGCAAATTTATTCTATGAGGCCAGCATTACCCTGATACCAAAACTATATAAAGACTCCACTAAAAAAGAGAACTACAGGCCAATATCCCTGATGAACATAGATGCAAAAATCCTCAGCAAAATACTAGCAAACTGAATCAATCAATATATTACATAATCATTCACAACGGGGCACCTGGGTGTTTCAGTCAGTTAAGTGTCTGCCTTCAGTTCAGGTTGTAATCCCAGGGTCTTGGGAACCTGCTCAGAGGAAACCTACTTCTCCCTCTCCCTCTGATCCTCCCTTCTGCTCCCGCTCTCTTGCATGCCTTCTCTCTCACACGTGCTTTCTCTCTCTCAAATAAATAAATAAAATCTTAAAAAAATCATTCACCATGATCAAGAGGGATTTATTCCTAGGTTTTCAAGTGTGGTTTAATATTTACAAATCAATAAACATGATATATTACATTAATAAAAAAAAGAAAAGAACCATATGATCATTTCAATAATTGCAGAAAAAACATTTGACAAAGTACAACATCCATTCATGAAAAAAACCTCAACAAAATAGGGATAGGGGGAACATACCTCAACATGATAATGAAGGTCACATATGAAAACCCCACAGGTAATATCATCCTCAATAGGGAAAAACTGAGATCTTTTCCTTTATGGTAAGGAACAAGATAGGGTTGTCCACTCTCACCACTGTTATTTAACATAGTACTGGAAGTCCTAGCCACAGCAATCAGAGAACAAAGAGAAAAAAAGGCATCCAGTTTGGCAAGGAAAAAGTCGAACTTTCACTATTTGCAGATCACATGATACTCTATATACAAAACCTGAAAGACTCCACCGAAATGTTGCCAGAACTAATAAACAAATTCAGTAGTCACAAGACACAAAACATATAAAAATCTTCGCATTTCTATACACCAATAATGAAGAAAAATTAAGGAATCTGCACCCAAAACAATAAGATACCTAGGAATAAACTTAATCAAAGAGGTAACGGTCTATACTCTGAAAACTATAAAATACTGATTAAATAAATTAAAGACGACACAAAGAAATGAAAAAAATATCCTATGCTCATGGATTGGAAAAACGAGTATGTTAAAACGTCTATACTACACAAACCAATCTACACATTTAACGCAATCCCCACCAAAATGCCAATAACATTTTTCAAAGAGCTAGAATAAACAATCCTAAAATACATGGAACTGCAAAAGACCCCAAATAGTGAAAGCAATCTTGAAAAAGAAAAGCAAAGCTGGAGGCATCACAATTCAGGACTTCAAGTTATATTACAAAGCTGTAGTCATCAAGGCAGTTTGGTACTGGCATAAAAATAGATCAGCAGAACAGAACAGAAAATCCAGAAATGAACCCACAACTGTCTGGTCAATTAATCTCTGACAAAGCGGGAAAGGATATCCAGTGTGAAAGACACTCTCTTCAACAAACTGTTAGAAAAACTAGAGGGCAACATGCTAAAGAATGAAACTGGACCACTTTCTTATACCATATACAAAAATAAATACAAAACGGATTAAGTGTGAGACCCGAAACCATAAAAATCCTAGAGCAGAGCATAGGAAGTAACCTCTTTGACATTGGCTGTAGCAATTTCTTTCTAGATATGTCTCCTAGGTCAAGGGAAACAAAAGCAAAAATAAACTCAAGACTTCATCAAAATAAAAAGCTTCTGCACAGCGAAGGAAACAATGAACAAAACTAAAAGGCCACTTAAGGAATGGGAGAAGATATTTGCAAACGACATTACCTGATAAACTGTTAGCATTCAAAATATATAAAGAACTTATCAAACTCAATACCCAAAATATGAATAACCCAATTAAAAAATGGGCAGAAGACATAAGTAGACATTTTTTCCAAAGAAGATATCCAGATGGCCAACACTCACATGAAAAGATGCTCAACATCACTCATCATCAGGGAAATACAGGTCAAACTGCAATCACCTCACACCTGTCAGAATGGCTAAAGCCAACAATACAAGAAACAGCAGACATTGACGAGGATGTGGAGAAAGGGGTAGTATTTGTCTTTTAAATTATATTTTAAATTTTGAGTTATTTTAAATATACAGTAAGGTACAGAATTTGATAGATATTACTATAACCTGTTCTAATGAATCAGATTAAAGAAATTTAAAATGTTGAAATATATATTTATTTTTTAAGTATTTTTTATTTATTTATTTGACAGAGAGAGAGAGATCACAAGTAGTCAGAGAGGCAGACAGAGAGAGAGGGGGAAGCAGGCTCCTCGCTGAGCAGGGAACCCGATGCGGGGTGCGATCCCAGGACCCTGAGATCATGACCTGAGCTGAGGGCAGAAGCTTTAACCATTGAGCCACCCAGGCGCCCCAAAATATATATTTTAGATATGAAAAATCTTAGTTTTATCTAAAGCCATAAGACATCTATTTCTTATCAAGTCCCAGATCCATGATTATAAATGACAAGGCTAGATTTTGTTGGAACTTGTAAGTTCTTAAAAAAAAAAGTTTAGTTTTAAACCAAAATAAGATGGAAAAGTATTAAACAATTTTGTGCTGAGCAGCAGTATAATCTGATATGTCCAATGGGACCACTATGCTATTATATTTACAAAAGATTAAAAGTGAAAAGGGGAGGGAGAAGATTGACCAATTAGGAAGTTTACTGCAATACTCTAGGGAGAAAGTGTGGTTAAAACAGAATGATAATTGTGGAAATAGTGAGGAGGAATCGAGTTAAATATAGGGATTATCTTATTGATTGACCTGACTGATGGAATCTGTGACACTAAAGTAGAGATTTAAGAAGATGATACAAATATAATTCTAGTTTTTAGTTTTTGTCTCATTTCATTTTTGTTTGGTTTTCTTTGGTCCTCTAAATCAGGAATTATGGTGTTGCCATTAATTGCGATAGAAAAAGTTGTGGTTGGAACAGTTTATGAAAAAAGGCTAAGGAAACACTAAGATGTTTTAAGTTATTTTTCTTTGTCTTTTGGGGTCTTCAGTTTCTATAAAATATTTCTAAGTGAGATTTATTCTTATGTATCCTGTCCTAAACTATGTGTTAAGAGAGATCTGTCAGGTAGAGCAATGTAAATCTAATCACCAATTATGAATAAAAATGAAGAGTGCTTGAACATGGCAGCATCTGGTGTTAGAATGCATATGTATAAAAATTCACAAATCATATATGTACTAAGATCTTTATGTTTTCCTAATAGATTTTTAAGGAAAAATATAAATTTGTTGCGCTCCCTAAAATATTAAATTATGTCTCATAATCAGGTTATTTTGTAATTATTTTGTTCCAAAAAACTGATATGCATTAAACACATAAAGCCTCAGGAATGAAAGAATATGTGCCATTCAAAAAATATATCTACAGAATATTTAACTACTAGTGAGTAGTTAACAGCAGCAGCTGTTTTCTCCATTTCTTCTCTCTGGATCTTCCTACACACTTATTTTACCTACCATCCCGCACGGCTGAATTCTAGGCATCTTCTACCATGTGAAAATATACATTATGACAGCTCGACATGAGGTTATTAACTTGTGAGTCTACATGAACTTTTGAGCTTGTATCTCTGCAGACAAAACTCACATTTTGAGGAAGGAAATCTAATTAGTTCAGAGTGGCTGAGAAAGCATTCTATAGTGGCAAAGGCAATAGGATAATGGGGTGCTTAAGGAGGGCAATTTTGCTAAGAAGGAACTATAAGTGAGGAGCATGTTATTTTATATCTCTAGTGTAAATTATAAGGAAAATAATTTTACTATAAAAATTAGCAAAAAATTACTTATTGACTAGCATATAAATGTTTTTAACAGTACTTTCAGAAATAATATTGGTTATTAACTGTTTACCTTTTTCTCTATGAATAAACTCTCAGATATATAACCCAGGATAGTGCTTATCAATGACATAAAAATATCATTCTGGAGACATGAATATTAGAATTGCTACTGCAGAAGGTTAATTTTTCAGGCTGCTGAAAAATGTGAGGTAAATTTCTTTAGCCATTTTTGAGTTAAATCAACCGTAAAATAATTATTAGTTTCTCCAAGTCTCTATAGGAGTTTTGCTCTGAAATAACTCAAAGTGGAAAAGGTCTAAAATTGCAGATATCTCATGCACTTCATCCTCTCTAAACAATTGTATAAATTTAGAGCTAAAACTAGAGCAATGTTGAGTCAGACACTGATTTCACACCTGTATTCATAACAAAGTCTAGTTTATAAATAGTATTTTAGTATTTGTAGAATGCTGTCATGAAAATTATGATGTCTAATAATCTCTTTCCTATCTTAGTGTTAGAAACATTCAATTATTTTTTTAAATTAATACTTCAAAATTATAATAGAATGTGGGTATATAATAATATTAACTTTCACTATTATTGCTTGAAATTTCATCATGCCATTAACAGTAGATTATTAGTTTTAATGCTTCTAATTTTATCAGAATAACAAATTTGAAAATTTGCTTTAAAAAGGCAAAGATGATGTTGATATATAGCTTAATATTTACATTAATTTCTTTTTATCATAGTTTATGATAAAAACTTATAGTTTTCTATTTATTTAAGTTGTATTTGCATAATATATATCACATAACTAATGTGACCTTTATAGTCAGTTTCATATATGTTTTTCTAGAGAACCACTCATTCTCACACTTTTCTGCATCATTATAGTCTCTTTTTGTATTGGATTCTTCCTTTCTGCACTTTACTATTTATATTTTCTATATAATACAACAAAATTAGAAATAAAATCATTTAAAGTTGACAATTCTATATCTCAAACATTTCTATTCTTTAGTTGACAAATCTTGTAACACTGTTTTCCTTAACTTCCTATAATCTGGGTTCCATACTCTTCTAAATATATATTATTTAATTCAGATTCAGATTTAATTCATCATTCAGATTCAAGTAACATTATTGAGCACTTACTTTTAAACCTTAATGTATGTAATATTATCTTTAATTCTTATAAGTGGGCTTTATTATCCATATACCTATTAAATAGAAAAGTAAACATCCTCAGAAATTTGAAAGCATTTACCTTAAGGGGAGCTATATATTTTATTTAGGTTTTGATGTACATCAGTTAGAATCAATCATAAGAGAGAAATCACACCATAATTTGAATAGGGAAAATTTAATATAAAGAATAGTTATCCATAATAAGAGATTAAAGTGATAAGGAGAAAACTCTACAATTTTAGAAATAGCATATATAAAGAACAATCACTATTCCTAAAGCTAAGATAGAGCACCCAAAAAAAGAGACTCCCTGGACTAGGATGCAGGCCATGTTAGAGAGGGAATTTGTGGCTCACTGAATGGCAGAGAAGTCACTGTGGTGCCATGTCAGTAGATCTTGCTGAAAAGCCTAACTCTGAAGTTTGCTAGAAACTGCTCTCTATGTTACTTTGGAAAGATGTTCACAGAGTAGTTTATCACTAGAGACATTCTGCTACAAAACTGTCCAAGGGGGATGCAGAGGAAAGCTAATGACTACTGGATGCTGCTATAGTCCATGCACAGGAGCCAGGCACTGGAGAAGGTGTCAGTGCTGTGAGAACCTGTGGCTAAGTAAGCTGTGAGCTCTGCACAGCTAGAGGCACTCTTCCACAAAAGTGGTAGGTGCTCCAGGGAAGCTGCTGACCTGAGTGCTGCTGGCCATGATGCCCCGTCAAAGCCAAACAATAGAGAAGCTGAGAGCATTTAAAGAGGGATGTGCTACAGGAGCCTACAAGGGAGCAGGCTCCAAACAGGAGGCAAAACTCTTTCCTCCTGCAATGTCTCTCCAGCATCCTCTATTGGCAAAGCTTCAATATCAGCTAGTAAAGGAAAAACATTTACAAGATCAAGATTAATTATCTCGGAGCAGGCCAAATGAGGTAAATTTAGAGCTGGGAAACAATGAATCGATAATTGACGTTATTATACAAATCCAAAGCCTTTATTTTCAGGTTAGACATGAATTTTAATTTTTCATCTCCCATTTCAGATTTATGTAATTGGAAATTTCTTCCCACCACAACACTCAATTCTACCTCATGATAATGCTGAACAAATATAGAGAAATAACCTGACTGAACCCATGCCACACCCCAAGAATCCATAATTATTAGGAAAATTAATGTGCTCAGGATCAATAATGGATGTATATATCACCTAGTTCTCTTTTTATTTTTAGATCAATACAAAAGGATCTAGCAGGGAAACAACACTTGGGCTATGAGAGCTTAAACTGCATATTCAAAGAAGAACCAGCACTTCCTTCCATGTGAAACCAGAGGCTGATATTCATCATCAGTGTCACAGGCAGAAACTGGGCTCCAGACCTGTTCAACCACCTTAGCTTTTTTGTCCAAGGAAGTCTCATTCCCTCTCTGGCATGACTAGGAGTTGGAATCCAGCCATGATACTGAGCTGTTCATCATGACAGGACCTGTGGCCTAAGCGAATGCCTTGGAAAACTACAGGACTGATTGTTTTAAGCATTACCTGTGGCCATTCCCATGGAGATTTGGGGGAGGCCAAATTGCATGGAATAAAACCTGTACAAGTAAAGTCTTACCTCTCACAGACTGGAGGAATTCTATTCACACTGGCTAGTACAACTTCAATTTTCTTAGATATTTCGGTTAAGATTTGCAGTATTCCTTGTGGTCATCTCTTTTTCTCCATACCAATTATCAAAACTTTTGTATGGTTTGATCATCTTAAAGTTTTCCTATTTCTGTGGACTCCAAATAGATATTTGGTTTTACACTAGATTTTTAGTTGTATCGGATTCAGTTGAAGTTATTTTTATTTCTTAGTAGTGGAAAGACTATTCAAAGCTAAGGGAGTCCTGCTTATGAGACTTAGCCCTATCACTTGTATGTCACATTATTCCATATACTTAATTTTCTCTTCCTAGATTTTAGTTTCTTCCTCTCAAAATGAGCATCAAAGTCGGTATCTAAGGCACTTCCAATTTCTAAGTAGTGGGGCAGAGAATCAATAGATAAAGTGGTACATATTATTACTGCTCCTCAATATTTCTGGTTCTCTTTTCCATCTGAAGGACTGAAGTTTATAGTCATCTGGAAGTTAAAATAGTCAAATGACTTTTTGACTAATAGATTGCTATCTGAAGTATGAATGCCAGTCCTAGTTGACAGAAGTTATGATAATTCTTGTCATGCCACTCTGATCTTAGAAGTAAGCATTCATATGGTGGTGCCTCAGATCAAAGCAGCCTGAAATGATAACCCAGTATAGGGAACAAGTGCTATAGAGAGCTGCCCTAAACACACTGAAAATTTTATAAATAAGATATGAACTTTTGGGGTGCGTGGGTGGCTCAGTTAAACGTTTGCCTTTGGCTCAGGTCATTGGACTTCCTGCTCCGTGGAAGTCTGCTTCTCCCTCTCCCTCTGCTCTCCCCTGCCCCTGCTCATGTACTCTCTCTCTCTCTCTCAAATAATTAAATAAAATCCAAGAAAAAAAAAAGAAATGAAGTTTTGTTATTTCAGGTTAAACTGGTTTATTTGATACCACTGCATTACACAAAAAAATTTAAAAACTATTACTGTAGCTAGCCACATAAGAAGCTAGAAGGATACTTATATCAGCAGATAGAAGAATAGAAGGCAATTTATTTAGCACTTACAACAATGCCAAGTACCACTCTAGGAGTTTTACTTATTATCACATACATATTTACCCCAGCCACTTAAAAAAGATAAATTTATGATTCTTGTTTTATAAGAAATCACTGAGAACCAGAAAGTTTAAATAATTTCCTCAAGTTCAAAGATTACAAAATGAAATGACAAAACTCATATTCTGAAAACATAGCTCTTGTCTTTCTCAGCCACTGAAGATAGATAGCTAAATCGATGTGGATTTCTCTAAAGAGAATTTCAAGTAATATATTTGAGTGGTACAGCAAAGGAATGTATTTTCTAAGAGGGAAGGCTTCTCATTTGTAACATGGTATGGGTTTGGCCAAAAATGTTATAGTGAATCATCAATATATTATAAAGTATTCAAATATCAACATCCCATCTATTACATGTTGAAACAATATAAGATATAATAAGATAAAATAATAATTGAGTAAGAGAAATAATTTAATACATATTGAATTATCTTGATTGATGTTTTGATTTGTCCTCCAACAATTCTTTCTCAATACTCATTAAAATACTTCCAGTTGACAAAGCCTTAATGAACTTAGCCAAATCTACTAGCCTGAAATATCAGACTAAGCACAACTCAACTCAAAGTCAAATCTGAGTGATATCCATGATGTTTCTAATTGTCTACTTTGAAATTTAGGTATCATTTTGAAATTAAAACAAAGTTTGGTTTTGGCCTAGAAAATCTAAATCTTTCTGCATTTACAGTAAAGTACAATATGCTGTCACCTTAACTGAAATTGTGCTACTTGAATTCAACTGTAACATTACTCAACATCGGAGATCATAGTGCAATAAGCTTCTGCTAAATTAAATAGGCAAACAAAAGGGGCTTTTTTCTCTTCCCCTTCTTTTAAACTTTATGTTGGGCTTAGTACACATTTTATGTTGAAACAGTTTCAACATACTGGCAAATTTCATTGCGAGTATTTAGAGCTTTTTTGAAACATTGTGTAGAATATAAAACAAATTTGACAGTGTATCATTTTTTGGGTCGTTTTCATTAAATCAAATGTAAAAACTAAAATATACTAGGGGATCAAAGGTGGCAGCAATGACAGGAGAAGTAGAATGATAAAGAGTGACCAATAATTACCAAAGACATTTTTAATAGTGGTAAAGAAGGTACCATGATGATAGTCTTTGAAATACCAATTTCACAGTTCAGTTTTCTGAGGGGTTGATAGTTTAGATTAGTTATACTCTAGATTAGAGTTGAGTAGACTAGAAATACCTCATGACTGAATGTACTCATGCAACCTCCACTTCCCTGATTAATTGAACTTCTGTGAAACACACACATGTACACACATACATGCACACACATATAAAATATACTAAATAGGCTTCTAAAATATGTTGATAGAACACTAATAAATGTTTTAAATAATCTAAGTATACAGAAATAATCATGAAAAACACTATTGGCTTCTGAAATTACTTCCTCCCACTTGTTAAAAAGTGGAGATTAGTGTGAGAATTTAATCTTATGAAAATCTACCTCATAAAGCATAATCTGCAAATAGAAATATTAATAAATAAAAGCTTATATTATTTCTTTGTAGTATAAAATTAAAAGTACAGAGCCACCCACCCACCCAGCCAAAGTGATGAGCCCCTCATCATTGTTTCTTATGTAAAACACTGTGTAGCAAACATAGAGACAAAATAGAAAATAAATAAAAAATAGAGACAAAAGCATGGACATTATTGGTAAATTCAATTATCTTATATAAAAGTAGTTTACTTAGGGGTGCTGGGTGGCTCTGTCAGTCAACCATCTGTTTGTGGCTCAGGTCATTGCCTCAGGGTCCTGGGATCAGGCCCTGCATCAGGCTCCCCGCTGAGCGGGTAGCCTGCTTCTCCCTCTTGAGTTCCCTCTGCTTATGCTCTCTCTCTCACTTGCTCTCTCTCTCTCAAATAAATAAATAAATAAATAAAATCTTTAAAAAATAAAAGTAGTTTATTTAGCACACATTTTCTTCTTTCTCCCAAAAGACATCTGGAAATAATAATTTTAAAAAATCTTAGCATCACTGGGACATAGGCGATGGTGTCTTAAATGACCAGAATTTTGAGGAATTTCTGGAAGACATAAGCAGATGGGAACATATGGAGGACAAAGCTGATCAGTGTAGAATAGCCTTTGACTCAAAGTAGCCAAAAGGAGAAAACCTGGAGGAATAAGCAAGCTCAATTTCTAAACTGAACCCTGAAAACAATCAAAGCTCAGAACATAAGGAACTGGAAACAAGGCAAGCTGGGTAATAAGGCAGAGCTAAAGGGATTTAGATTCTAAGCTGGCTATTCCCATACAAGGTGGCTGGTACAATCTCAGTTGCCAGGGCTGTTTAAAAATGAACTGAGGGATATGGCACTGAAATCTGTCAGTGTGGGCAGTGGAGACAAAGAGAAGAAATTTACCACAGGAAACATTTGGATACTATTAATAAAAATTGGAAGAAAAAAGTGATTTATTATATTTGAAAAATATCCTGAATCATATGGTATTTTCTTTCCCATTCAACCCTTGGAACTAATACTCTAGCTGGACACAAACAACCTTAGTATCTCACAGAGTTTTGAAGACTGGGCAGCTTGGGGAACAGTCAGGGAGATCAAATACAGGACATTTGGGATCTCCTTCCATGACCAATACAATGAACAGAGCTAACCATAGGCTATACGTATGCTCAAGCTTCACTTGGTGTGAAAAGCAACTTAAAGGAGATTGTACCATTTAAGGAACTCCATAACCAATCTCCTGGTTGAAGAAGTTTACCATCTGCTGGAAAGCTTCCAAACAGATCCAAACTCGCATGTCAAACATCTCAATTATCCAACACACACATAAAAATTCCCATTAAGCAAAGCCCTTGACCGGTTACTAGTTTGGGACTGGATAAACAGCATGGATAGGAAAGTAATCTTTTTCATAAACTCTCACTTAAATAGACGATGAAATAGGCTGAACATCTAGTTTATTAATTTTAGTTTTCTGAAAAGTTGTTAATATGATTTAAAAGATTATGTAAAAGTTTTGCATATGGTATAACCCAGTAATATTTATTAACTTCTTTTTCACTACATTGTATACATCACCTAGACAATAATTTAGTTCTGCATAACTGAATAGATACTAAAATTGATTAAGCATATGAGAAGAAAGCACTTGTTTCAAAAAAAAAAAATATTGGGACAATGACCAGTAAGTGTGTGATTGGCTTATTGAACATTCTGCTCATTTTGATGATATCCTTTGCAATTAATGTGTCCCATTTTCGCTTTTGGGGAACCAACATATTTAACAGAGACACAAAATAATGTCAGAATATATGGTCCAGAATGTGCAATTAACCTTCTAATTGTTGATGGCCTCAACTGTGCCAGAAAAAAAATGCCAGGAATATAAGAGCATTCTGCCTTAGGGACATGAGTGTGACATCAGCATACTAGACATTTACTACAACAGCTTTGCTCATGTTGTTACCAGCAATTAATAAGTTTAATCATAGTTATTAACTGCCTTATGTTAAGGATGTTCTATTTATTTTCCACTGAAGGCTTGTGGAGAGTCAGTAGTAAGATTTCTTCCTTTTTTTTTTTTTTTATCAGCTTACACTGAAATAAAAAATGTATTCTTGCCCCTCAGAATGCTGAACAGTGACATGATTCTTGAAGAATACTAAAGAAGTCATCAGTACACATCAACCTAGGCTTTCTTTTCTAAAAAAGGGACATATCTAAAAAAATAATAATCAGACACAAGAGGAGGAATGATAAATTTTCAAAAACTCTTCCTTAACAAATTAAGAGATCAATTTCACATTTCAATCAATGGACACTTGGGCTGTTCCCATAATTAAGCTACTGTAGATAATGCTACAATACCTTAGTAGTGTGATTGCTGGATTGTAGAGTAGTTATATTTTTAAATTTTTCAGAAACTTCCATAGTGTTTTCCAGAGTAGTTACATGAGTTTGCATTCCCACCAACAGTACAAGAAGGTTCCCTTTTCTCCACATTCTTGCCAAAACTGCTGTTTCTTGTGTTGTTGACTTTAACCATTCTGACAGATGTGAGATGATATCTCATTGTACCTTTGATTTGCATTTCCCTGATGATAAGTAATGTTGAACATGACTAGGTATTTACCCAAAGAATACAAAAATACTAATTCAAAAGGGATACATGAACCACAATGTTTATAGTAACATTAGCTACAATAGTCAAATTATGGAAATAGCCCAAGTGCCCATGAATTAATGAATGGATAAAGAAGTATACACACACATACACACATGCACACAGGAATATTACATAACCATAAAAAAGGATTAAACCTTGCCATTTGTAACAATAGGGATGGAGGTAGAAAGGTTTTTTTTTTTTTTAATATTTTATTCATTTATTTGACAGAGAGAGACACAGCGAGAGAGGAAACACAAGCAGGGGAGTGGGAGAGGGAGAAGTAGTCTTCCTGCTGAGCAGGGAGCCCGATGTGGGGCTTGATCCCAGGACCCTGGGGTCATGACCCGAGCCTAAGGCAGACACTTACCAACTGAGCCACCCAGGCACCCGGAGGTAGAAAGTTTTATGCTACACAAAATAAGCCTGAGAAAGACAAATACCATATGATTTCACTCATATGTGGAATTTAAGAAACAAAACAAATGAGCAAAGAAAAAAATAGAGAAGGAGAGGCCAACCAAGAAACAGACTCTTAGTTATAGAGAACAAATTGATGGTTACAAGAAGGGAGGTGGGTGGGGGGGATGGGTGAAACAGATAATGGGGATTAAGGAGTGCACTTGTTGTGATAAGCACTGGGTATTGCATAGAAGTGTTAAGTCACTATATTGTACACTTGACAATAATATTACACTGTATGTTAATTGAATTTAAATAAAAACTAATTTTTTAATTTAAAAAAGAGATGAATTTCACAGTTGAGAAGAAGTAGTACATAGCATAATAAACAAATAAATGATAAACAAACAGACCCAATAAACAAGAAGACTCAAATCTAAATGACTTGATAAAAAGAAATTTAAGTATTGCTGGGCACCTGAGTGGCTCAGTCGTTAAGCATCTGCCTTTGGTTCAGGTCATGAAACCAGGGTCCTGGGATCGAGTCCCACATTGGGCTCCCCACTCTGCGGGAAGCTTCCTTCTCCCTCTCCCACTCCCCCTGCTTGTGTTCCCACTTTCGCTGTGTCTCTCTCTGTCAAGTAAATAAATAAAATATTTAAGAAAAAAAAAGAAATTTAAGTATTGCTTATGCTATATTAACTAAATGGTTCCACTATACAGCTTGTCTGTTCTTCATTATTCAGGATTCAAAACTGAAAAAGATTCAATCTTAACATAACTTTCTGCTGTTGAGGCAGAAAGGGGAAAATGGCTAATAATAAACCGTCCCTCAAAAAAATCTACCCTGAAGCAACGAACTTCACTTATAATCACATTTTATTATCTAAAATGAATTTCCATGGCTACAGCTAATTCCAAAGAGGTCAGGAAAGTTTTATTTGTCTTGAAGCCAGAGAGTCAGAAATAATTCATGAACACTAATGACTAACACACTCCATCCTTTTGGTCATCAAAAAGATGTCTCACTCTCCATTCTGAAAACAAAATAAACTCAACTCTCCCAGAGAAATACAATCCCAAAAGTCCATCCAGACATAGTATCAAGCTTAAACCTCAGCATCTCTGAGCAAAACACAGTTTATTCATTGGCATATTTTTCATATCTGTTGTATTTCTTTGCTTTTTGTCCTAGTCCCTGCCCTCTTTGTTTCTCTCTCTTGATCTATGAATTTATTAGGATTTGGTAGGAAAGTTATATACCCTTGACCTCTTTTCCATAAACTATTTTTGTTTAATTGGTAGACTTTAATGTTGCCACTTTAATTCATTTTTTACAATTTAATAATGAATTCCTTTGATTTGATCTCATAACCAATTCTACGTTTTCACTGGCTGTTGAAGTTTGAAGTCCTCCTCAGGTTATTTTTTCCTCTGGGGGTTGAGCAGAATTTGTCTTTTAGAAACCTGCAAGTCCGTTCATTTCTAGCCTTTCTCTTTTCTGTTTTCATTCTCCTTCAAATTTCCTATATATTTTATCTTGTAGCCATCGTTTTTTTTAATAATAGTATTTAATCTGTTGAAACCATTGGTTTCATACACCCAGACTAAGTTTATGTTTTCTTTCTTTTTTTTTTTTTTTAAAGATTTTATTCATTTATTTATTTGACAGAGAGGGAGAGATCACAAGTAGTCAGAGAGGCAGGCAGAGAGAGAGGGGGAAGCAGACTCCCTGCCGAGCAGAGAGCCCGATGCGGGGCTCCATCCCAGGGCTCTGAGATCATGACCTGAGCCGAAGGCAGAGGCTTTAACCTACTGAGCCACCCAGGCGCCCCTAAGTTTATGTTTTCTAACATCTTCCCCTATAAATAAAAGCTCGTTAGAACATTACAATATTCCACTTTATCAGAGGGACAGGGACAGTTTTATTAAATGTTTTGTCACAATATAATATTTATCATTCTCCTTCTAGACTCCATTATTAATTTCTTCTAACCCTTTAAACCAATTGACTCAAACCATTGTTATGGTTTTTATGTGTGTGTTTTGTTTTTGCCACAATAGCACCTACTTCAAGCATCATTTCTTTTTTATATCAGTCTTGCTACAATAACAGATAAGCCTAAACCTCACGGCATAATACAGCAAATATTTCATTCTTAGTCATACTCCCTGTCTTAGTTGGTTAGTTAGCAGGACAGCTTCTACTTTGACATATGCATCCAAAATCTCTATAGAAAGCTTCTAAGAGACAAACATCACATATACTCTCATTTAAATGACCAGAAGAAGTCTCTCAATTTAACTAATATTGTTGAAAGGCAGTAGAGGAGTACAGTTTGAGCATGTGACAGATTCTAACCTAGCGTTCGAGTATAAGAAAATAAAACAGAAAAAGTTCTTAACAGCTTTAAAATTTTATCTTTTATTTAAATGAAGGCAAAGTGAATTTGCTTTTGATTTTTTAATAAGGTAATTTTTGAAGGTTTTTAAAATTTCTTATGTTTTGCTTCGTTTATTTAAAACCTTGTTTTTTTTAACAATTTTCTTCTAGATTCAATATGTCATACTCAGCGAATATAGTGGGTCATTACCTAATTTTAAGTCTATTATTAGGTGTATTAGTTTTCTATTGCTACATAACAAATTACCACAAGTTTAGCAGTTAAAAACAATACATGTTTATTATCTCACAATTTCTATGGGTCAGGAGTCTGGGGTTCTCAGTCAGGGTCGTAACAGGTTGTCCATCAGATATCGGCTTAGTTGCAGTGTCATTGAGGGCTCGAAGGGGAAAAATTTGCTTCCAAACTCCAAGATTTTGGCTGAATTCATCTTCCTGCTGCTATAGAACTGAGAACTGTTCTCCTGATGGCTATCACCAGCTGCTGCTGTCAGATCCTACATGTTACCAATGGTTTCGTGCCACATGGCCTGTGCCACAAGCCTTTGTAGAAAATGCTATTTCAATTCTTCAAAGTCAACAAGCCAAAGAAGCCTCTCTTCTCCAAGAGGGCCCAGTTCCTCTTTTAACATTTTCAATTGATTGTCAGTCCCAGACATGATCATTTTGATTAACATAAAATCAAAAGTCAAAAAGTAATAGGATGAGACTATCATTACCAAAAAAATTAGGACTTTCATTTTGATGACACCATTTAGTTCTCACTAATTCTGATGAAACCAGCAGCCATATGGTGAGCTGTCTCAGAGAGAGGCACAATTGGCAAGTAGTTGGGGCAGCTTCAGGTCAATAGCCAGTGAGGAACTGAGGCCTTTTGTCTAAGAACCCATGAAGAACTGAATCCTTCCAACAAGAACATGAGTAAACTTGGAAGCTGAATGGTCTCCCAGGTGAATCTCAGCAGGCACTTTGCCTACAGTCTTGTGAGAGACCCAGAGATGGAGAATTCAGCGTAATCACATTGAAATTTCTGGCCCACAGAAACAGAATGAAAATAAATGTTTGTTTTACTAAGCCTTTAAATTCTGGGGTAATTGGTTACACGGTGATAGTTAATACAATCTTTTGTATGATCATTTTTCTCCAAATATGTGTCAAACATATATTTCCCTGCATTAATTGTTCCCAATAATACATAACTAAGTCTGTCTATAGAGCAATCTTCAAAGTTCAGTAGATGAGTACACAAACTAATATCTAATGTGCTTCACTGAGCAAGCATCAAGTTTTCCCAAAAGTGAAAGCATATAAATGAATTCATTAAACTCAAATAATTATACACAATTTGGGAATTATTTTTAGTATTTTAATAAATATAATTTTATGTATATGTTATCCATGAAATACTTTTTACTTCTGAATCAAATTATAAGTAATAAAAATTGAGAAGCATGAAATGCTTAAGATACAAAAAATAAAATTAATCTGAATAACATAATTAAATTTGTTTTCTTGAAACTAAGAGTATTTAAAAGTAAGTTAAATTGTTCTACTAAGCCAACCAGACATAGACTTACTTTAAAATACAAGGAGTACTCAATAAGTAATAACACGAAAATATTCTTTAATCTGATGTTATTTAGTTTTTAAAAGATTTTACTTGTTTATTTGAGAGAGAGAGCATGAGCAGGGGGAGGAGGAGGAGGGGTAGAGGCAGAAGCAGACTCCCTGCTGAGCAAGGAGCTCTATAAAGGGCTTGATCCCAGGGCCCTAGGATCATGACCTGAGCCAAAGGCAGACGCATAACCGACTGAGCCACCTAGGTACCCCTCTAACCTGATGTTATTAAAGTCAGTGTTTTCTAAAAAAGTAGAAGTACGCATTTAAATTGTACCCTAGATTCACTCATGGAAACTGGTTTACTATATCAGGAATTCCCTCAGCTCTGGGAAGGTTTATTTCAAGCTATCAAACACTTGTGCTGATTTCATCTGACATTTAGTAGTGTGCAAGCTCTAACAGCTCAGTAACTCACATGAAAAGTGCAATTGCAAACATCCAAGGAGTGGAATTTGCCATGATTCATAAGAGCAAATATTGTATGCCACTAAAAATATAGGAACATTGCCAAAACAATAAAGCTGATGACTACTCTTATTTCCCATCTCCTATAAACTGTGTACTAGTTCAAGAACTAGTAACAGTAGAGAAGTAAGAAAGATATGACCTGGCATAAATATTACAAGTACTTCTCATGACATTACAGTGAGGATTTTGTACCTGATGACATTCATAAGGAAAAACTATAGCAAACTATTCTGTACTTAATATCAATCCACATTGAAAATACTATTTGGCATATTTATGTAAATATTTCACATATTTATTTGGCAATATATAAAATAAGGCTATATGTAATATGAACATATATTTGTACCTTTTGAAGTTTTTTAATCTGTGTGTATGTGTAATGTTTTATAAGTAAAATATTTAATATAGTCATAGTATCTGATATACAATGTAACAGTTATATTTTGCATGTTTTATTTAAACATTTATATTTATTATCTTCTTTATATACTATTCATCACTGTATATACTATACATTTATCCATGTATTATTTATAAAATCTTATACTAATACTCCTTTATTCCTAATATATTATTTTTGAATCAGATGGTGATTTTATTTATTATTATTTTTAGATTTTGTTTATTTGAGGGGGGGTAGAGATACAGCAAGCGAGCATGAGTGGAGAGGAGGGACAGAGGGAGAAGCAAACTCCTCTCTGAACAGGATGCCTAATGTAGGGCTCCATCCGAGGACCCTGAAATCATGACTGAGACATATAACCAACTGAGCCACCCAGGCACACCCACATGGTGATTTTAGAACATAATATAGGAATAAATTCTACTATACCTTCTTCCAAAATGTATACTATAATTTAAATTTAAAAATTTATCTCTGGCAAAATATGGATTTGATAAATTCTCATTAGAAAATATATAATGCTTCATTTTCAGATTATACTATACCAATATTACAAATACATCTATATGAGGCATAAGTATTGATCTTCCATTTTATGGCAATGCAATATATATTATTATATAAGAATGAGTTCCAAGATGATTGGAGATGACAGCAAAAGTATGTAATTATGTAATGGATAAAAACCAGAAAATCTAATAGAGAAGCATGTCATGTTTATAAGAATTACACATCAAATTTTATATTACAGATTGAAATGTGCATATCATTACATTTCTTCTTTTTCTACCATTTCCTCTAAATCTGTACGTCTAAAAAATGTAATTTTTACATTTTTTACATTGTAAGAAAGTAAAAAATGCGGACCTCAGAGTCCTTGCAATAACTTTCATTCTTCTCCTACTTTCAGTACATGCCTAAAATCATAGGTTGAAAATATTTTTGAGGGTCAATGTATATCTGAGATTCTTTCTACAGAAGGAAAATATTATTAAAACATATTATACTCACTATCATTAAAACTGCAGAATTACTCTGAGTGCTCTAGAGCATTCTTACTTAACCCTAATATCCTTCCAATCAATTCTCTATTAAGACAGTATATTTTATAGCTAAATTTTATATAGGGTACATGAAACATAACAACAACAAAAAAGTTATTAAAAAATATGAAGGGAATCTGGATAGTTGTTCCCTCTAAAAGCGTCAGCTCTAAAAGAGTCAGTAGAATGGAATAAGAAAGATATTTATGTGGGTTTACAGATGAACATATTGTGGTGGATTCTTCATTATATACTTATATGTTGCATGAATTTTAGTTAAGTATTAATACATTTCTATTATTTCTAAAGTAGGACAAAAATCTACAGTTACTTGTGGAAAAAGAATGGTTAAAGCTGTTCATACTAATGGAGTATAAAAATAATTGCAGCTAGCCTTCAATACAGCCCTAGTTCCAAAAGCTTCTGTAGATGGCCAAACATTTCCTAACCATAGGGGCTGCCATTTATCCATGCTCCAGTATGAGTGGTAACCCCTAGAATTAAGCAATATAGCAGTCTACTAGTTGCTACTCTACATGAGCACTTACTAGCTCAGGAAATATTTAACTACTCTATGTTGAAGAAATAAACAAAAAATAATGAAATGACACAAATTAGTAATGATATAATTCCAGAGATTAAATTTAAAGAGCATACTAATACTGAGTCAAAATGATACAATATGTCCCAGGAAAAAATATGCCATACTGATTAATGGCTTAAAATAAACAAAGGCATCTTTAAAGCACTTAGAAAACTTGAGAGAAAGAAAGGTAATTTTTGTGCAAAAAAGCAGAGTTCTCAGAGTTGTTCACAAATAATCAACAAAAGTCTTAAGGAAAATAATGTTTGTGAAGATTTTAATCCAGCCAGATTCTTAGCTTCTCCTAATTACACAACACTCTATCTCTTTAAATACAAATACTGGGGGTGCCTCGATAGCTCAGGCAGTTAAGCATCTGACTCTTGATTTCAGCTCAGATCCTGATCTCAGGGTTGTGGGATGGAGCCCTGTATGAGGCATGGAGCCTACTTAACATTCTCTTTCTCTCCCTCTCCCTCTGCCTCTCTCCACTCTCTCTCTAAACAAATAAATACAAATACTGCATTCTATATTAAAAAAAACAAGAATTTGGGAAAGAGTATGTAAATGCTCATTGATATACTCTGTTTCATCTTGTCAGGGAATGTAATAATTAACATAAATTATTTCATATTTTGTCACTTCTTGGTCTTTGACTCTGCAAATTGTTGATGGGATGAATGGAATGATCTTAACATTAATAACCAAGATATTATCCCATAAAGAATTTAGAGATTAATAATTTTGAAGGTCAGAATTTGTAAGAAGGGTTGTTTGACAGATTAGTCAGATATCTCTTAAAAATTGTTATCTTGGGGTGCCTGGCTGGCTCAGTCAGTTAAGCATCTGTGTTCAGCTCAGGTCATGATCCTGGGGTCCTGCTCAGCGGAGAGCCTGCTTCTCCCTCTCCGTCTGCTGCTCCCCCTACTTGTGTGCTCTTTTCCTTCTCTCTCTCTCTCTGTCAAATTAACGAATAAATAAAATCTTTTTAAAAAATTATCTTTTTTTCTTACAATTTGAATCACTACTATGTCTTTTTTATATTCTTCCACTATCAATAACAGAAAACCATGTGTTTTAGTTGATGCAAATGAATATAGATGGGCACTGCCTTATTTGGTGATCTTGCTATTAGATTATCACAGAAATGATATGTTGTGATCAACTTGTCTGAAACCATTATATAAATGGTTGACTTTATATTATTTATATTATATATATATATATTTATTTATATTATTATATATAAACCATTATATAAATGGTTGACTTTAAATCTTCTGGGATTAAGATTAATCTAAAATTATAAATTACTGGTGCTCATCTATATGTACTTGCCTTTCTATAAGATAATTACCTAATTATCTAATTATTAGATAATTCACAGAACAGAGCAGTCTTATTTTAAATTTGCCATCTCCAACCTCCTGATAAGCAAGGTGTATGTGTGTGTGTGTGTGTGTGTGTGCGTGCGTGCCTGTGCACACAGACATGCTCTTTGGAAAATTTAATTGAGATAATTTTCCAACTTCTTCAGGGTGAATGGAATATTTGCTTCAAACATTTTCAAGCATAAAATTAATATGGACACATTTAATGGCAATAATCTGTATAACTATGATTCCCAAATTTCCCCACTATCAAAGTGGATTAGGAATTAACTACTTTATGAGGAAGATGTTGGTGCATATCATAGGTATGACTTCAGACCACTTTTCACTAAAGTTGGAGTGGCGATCTACTCACGATCATGTTTTTTGTAAGACTGTTTCACATTCTCAAGAAGGGACTGAACTCAGCTTTCTGGTTGGATTCTGATTAAAGCCAATGTTTTCCTAAATTTACAATACTGTGTAATAGCACTGTAACATTTCACCGGCAAATAATCTTTCCATAGAACTATTTAAAGAAATATTCATGGAAGATCATTATGCACACATATATATGTCCACTATAGGGCAAACAATAGAATAGAATAAAAATAAAATAATTTCCATGGCAAATGGTAACATTTCTGAAAATTATATGATAATTTAATATTTACGCTGCTGTTTTTGGAAAGTGACAGAGAGAAAAATAAAATGGCGAATAGAAAAAAGAAAGGATGTGAAAAAGCACATTACTTTTATTTGGTGCTTGAGTATACAATTTTTGCTTCTAATAGACAAGTTTTGGATACCATGTTTGTTTATTAAATGCTCCTTCTGACTTTGCCCGCCATTAGAATGACTTAGGAATCCTTACATAACTGCCATCTTCTCAGAGTTTGATGATAGACTGAAATAGATGATATTATTCACATCATGAAGGTGAAAATTGAAACTAAGAAAAAATAATCTAAAAAGATGTGAAACCAGATAAAAGAGATCAAACATTATAGTTCATAATTTAATGTACTAGTGAATAAATTTGTTACCATTTCAATCACATTTTGTGCGTGAGATACACAGTTACAATTTTTATAAATTGGCATAATGTCAAATATACCAGTATGGTAAAAAGATAAGTAGAAGTTCAGATTTAATCTCTTTTAATACCCTTAACACGGATGTCTCTTAATTTTTAATGGACTGTGTAGGTAAAGGTAACCTGAAAAAATATTTTGAGTTAAAATTTTTATTAAATGTTAAAGAATGATTACTTAAACTATATTTCAATTCATATGAAAATAATAAGTATCAATTTAACCAACTATTAGAATAATCACATTGTTAATCATGTTTTGGCAAAAGTGGCACGTATATTTAACTCAAAAATATTTCAACAAAAAACTCAGTAAAAAAAATTGAGTGATTTCCTATGATGAAAGAACATATAAATTCTAAAACAAACTTACATTTATTTACAAGTTATTTCACATGTTATTATTATTTCTAGATAGTTTATATGCTGTAAAATATTTTTAACTTTGCTCCAGGCAGAATATTGGCCTATAAAAATATAAATTCTTTATCAGGAATCAGATTTTAAAAATAACTTCAAAACTGAAACTATCTAAAAATATTTTATTTTAATAGATGAAAACAGAGCCAATGAATAAAATCCTATTACTCTTAAAAAATAAAGAACGATAAGCACTTAAGGAGGATAAATACCTAGACATTTCATGTGACTGCTCCACTCCCCTCCCCATGAAAACATCTCAATCAAAATTCCAGGAAGTTATTTTGTGGACATCGATAAACTGATCCTAAGGTTCATACAGAAAGGTAAAAGAGGCAGAATAGCCAACGCAAAATACAAGTAGAAGAACAAAGTTGCACAACCGACACTACCCACTTTAAAACTTACTATAAAGCTGCAGTGATCAACACAGTGTGGTGTTAGCAAAAGAATGCACAAATAAATCAGTGGAACAGACTAGAGTAGACAGAGGCCCTTACAATCAGAGTCAATTGATCTTTGCCAAAGGAGCAAAGACAATACAAAGGAGAAAAGACCATTTTGTTTATAGATGGTGCTGGGACAACTAGATATCTAATGGATCACAGACCTGAATGTAAAATGCAAAACTATAAAACTAGAATATAACATTGAAAGAATATCTAGATGACCTTGGGTTTGACAATAAATTTGTATGTAGAACACTGAAGGCATAATCCATGAAATAAAGAATTGACAAACTGGACTTCATTAAAGTTAAAAACTACTCTGCAAAAGACAATATCAAGAGAATGCGAAAAATCCACAGACTAGGAGAAAATATTTGCAAAAGATACATCTGCTAATGGACTCATCCAAAATTTACAATAAACTCTTAAAACTCAACAGGAAGAAAATAAACAAACCAATTAAAAAATAGCCCAAAGGCCTTGAAAGACACTTTATCAAAGAAGATACACAAATGGCAAATAAGCATATGAAAAGATGCTCCACATCGTGTGTCATCAGGGAAATGTAAATTAAAACAGCAATAAGATACCAGTTACACACTTATTACATGGCCAAAATCCAGAACAATGACAACACCATATGCTGGTGAGGATGAGAAGCAACAGGAACTCTCATTCATATTGCTGTTGGGAATGCAAAATGCAACAGCCACTTTGGAAGACAGTTTGGCAGTTTCTAACAAAGTCAAGCATACTCTTACCATTTGATCCAGCAATGTCACTTTTTAGTATTTACTCAAAAAAAGCTAAAAATGTATGTCTCTACCAAAACTTGTACAGAGATATTGAGAGCAGATTTATCCATTATTGTCAAAACCTAGAAGCAACCAAGATGTCCTTCAGTAAATCAAGTGATTAAAAAAACAAACAAAAATTACGGTACAATTATACAATGGATTATTCTTCAGACCTAAAAAAGAAATCATATAAAGACATGGAGGAAATATAAATGCATATTACTCGCTGAAAGAAGTCAATTTAGAAAGCTTACATCCTATTTGATTCCAACTATATGACATCCTGGCAAGGGCAAAACTATGGAGACAGTTAAGAGATCAGTGATTATCAAAGGTTTGGGTGGGGTGTGAGGGATAAATATGTGGAACACAGAGGATTTTTAGGGCAGCCATGTTTCTCTGTATGATACTCTAATGGTAAGCATATGTCATTAAAAATTTGTCCAAACATGCAGAATGTGTAACACCAAGAGTGAGCCCAAATGTAACCTATGAATTTCAGTGAAAATATGTCAATGTAGGTTCATTAATTGTAATAAATGTAGCACTCTGGTGGGATGAGTTGTTAATGGCGGAGGCTATGTCCACATGGAGGCAGAGGGATATAAGGAAGATCGCCATACCTTCCAAATTTTCTGTAACCAGTGCTCACTTCGGCAGCACACATACTAAAATTGGAACAAATTTTCTGTAACCATAAAAACTGCTCAAAGAATTTTTTAAAATAAAAATAAAGTAGTTGCATTCACAATCTATCTATTCTCAATTTGTATACATATAAAAGGACACATTTTTTTTTAAAACTCAACCTATATATACACTTAGAATAAATTTAAATATAACTGCCATGAAAGAGCATCAAAAAGAGCAGATGGTATACAGCCATTATTTTTAGAAATTTAGGTTGCCTATGATTTTAGCCTTTACAAGGGTATTGAATTTCTATTAACATATATAGAAGACTATGAAAACTCAGCTGACAGCCAGAAATTATAAAGAGGCTTGGGATTAAGTAGAATATCAACTGTGGGACTTCAGATGTTTTTTGAAAAAAAAATTAGCCACTGGAATGAAAATTTTGAATAACATTTCATTTCGGTAATGTAATAAAAATTAAATTCCATAAATAAACTGATACCCTTTTAATAGTTCTTTGTATTTATCATGTGGTCCTATTGGCCATGTTAATGTATGCCAAACAATCTATCACAGTGCTTGACACAGAGTAGGCACTAAAAAATAGTTCTTTATTTCCCTTCCATTTCTACTGGTTGTCATCAGTCCCCTGAGTTTGGTCCCTCCTGTTAGTCCTTGTTTTGTTAAAATATACGTGTCTCAATATTAACAAATAATATTTAATCACTCTTATTGTGATATTATTTACAGTAATAAAATTTACCACATTGTGGTATACGACTTGGTGACTTTTGAAACTGTATACAGTTATGTAAACATCACCACAGTTAACTTGAAAACATTTCTGCTCCCTCATTTCCCTCTAACTCTGACTCTTCTCAGACCTCTAGAGTTTTCTCTGAGTGGAGCTCTCCCCTCTGACACTCTATCCTGTGAACAGTAATGCCTGGGCCTCCCAGAACTCCAACTTCATTACCTTCTCTGAGGGAGTCTGCAGGAGTCGGCTTGGATCTCCCCATGACCTGCAGCACAACATCGAAAACTTCTCGGGATAGTAAGTGGGGCAATTTAGGATCCACCCTTATAGTTCCCATCTCTCAAGGATCACTTTTCCCTATTGCCTGATGACCAGTGTTTTAAAAACAACTATGCTATTCATTTTGTCTGTTTTTTTGTTTGTTTGTTTTTTGGTTGTTTCAAGTAGAAGGGCAAATCTGAGAAGGGCAATCTATTCCTTCTAGAGTAGAGGTGGGAGCAGTTTATTATACAAGCTAAACTGGCTTGCCCTCACAGGAAGGCTTAATGCCATCTGTAGTATCACATCTCATGCCTCAAGTAAATTATTTCACAATAATTTAAATATGTAAAATGGACAACTTACACCATGGGTTATTAGGAATAGTTTCAAAGTAAATAGGGACTACACCTATAGTGTCTAAAGAAAAATAAATTCTGAAAAATGCTTCCCACTCTGCCCAATATATATGAACTGACTTTGAAAGAGAGCAGGGATTTTCTGGCACAACTAACACTGGCTGCTTCTAAAGAAGGTATTTAGAAAATATATTTCCTAAATCGTCTTTTTTCTTCTCATCTTCTATGCCAGGAAATATTTATCTATTCTTTATCATTTCCATTATATTTTTTTCTTTAGTTATGCCTCTGAATTTGAATGTGAGCAAATTAATTATATCTATACTCTTTGCTTTCCTCTCTTCCATTTTTGCATTTGATCCCTGTATTTATTGCCCTCTTTATTTGCCTATGACTAAACTTTCATGCCTACCCATTTGCAACAGATCACTACTATATACTTCCTTTTATATGTAAACATATTCATGATGTATTAAAATATATAGTAGGAGGTTTGTTTTTACAGTAGGAGGTTTTTATGGGACCAATAATGTTGCTTATATCTTCAAAAGTTAACATGCTATACCATAGTGATATGTAATTTGTATTTCACATTTCAGGAGTTACAAATCAGCTGTTTTAGTTATACTATTTTATATCAAAAACCAACACTGTACAACCTGCAAAATGCCAACTTTCATTCTATAAAAATTATACTACAAGAAATTAAAAGATTTTTATGAGAGAAATACAATTATTATAAATTGTAACTAATATACAGCACAAACACATAATTAAAAAAGTTGTTTTTACAGATCAATTCATTGAGTTACCATAGTTTTTAAATGATCACTTTCTTTTATTTTTTTATTTTTTTAAAGATTTTATTTATTTATTTGACAGAGAGAGAGAGATCACAAGTAGGCAGAGAAGCAGGCAGAGAGAAAGGGGGAAGCAGGCTCCCCACTGAGCAGAGAGCCCATTGCGGGGCTCTATCCCAGGACCCTGAGACCATGACCTAAGCCGAAGGGAGAGGCTTCAACCCACTAAGCCACCCAGGCGCCCCTAAATTATCATTTTCTTTTAGATTCCATTCATATGATATGCATTATTTCCTTAGAGTAAATGGTAAAAGCTGCAATAAAGTACCAGTTAAGGAAATTGAATAAATGTCAAACTTGGTCTAGTAAAGCAGTAGACAGCTATAACTCAAACACATTAACAGCTTTTTGCTCTGGAACAAACTTTTTTATTTTTCTTTTCTTTTCTTTTCTTTTTTTTTTTTTTTTTTTTGTAACTTAACAAAAGTTGACCGGGAGAGAAAAACAAAACAAAACAAAACAAAACCAAAAAGCTAAAAGACTAAAATACTTTGAGCCACACGTTTACATTCATACTGTATGTTGAAACAATCTAGACTGGGATGCCTGGGTGGCTCAGTCAGTTTAGTGTCTGCCTTCAGTTCTGTCATGATCCCAGTGGGGTGTCGGCTTGTCCCTCCCTCTCCCTCTGCCCCTCCCCTGCTTGTGCTCTCTCACATGTACACTCTCGCTCTCAAATAAATAAAATCTTTAAAAAAAATCCAGATTTATCATGTTTGGTATGTGATAAGATGGTTTTTAAAATAGTATAAAGTGAATTTTAAAAGTCAAATAAACTGGTTACTCTAGTTTTTCCTTGCCATGCTTAATACATACTGATTTTCTTCAGATTTATAAAATGATTTAGTACTACTGCCTCTGACTTAATCTTTCTACTTCTTTAATTCTTTAATCTCTGTCTCTTGTTTAGTCTCTTTGGGGGGTGGAATCTTGTTCTCTTGGAGTTACTTTTCTATTTTTGTGTCTATCTCTACATGTGTCTCACATGCTCGTCTATCATATTAAGCACATTGAGTGACTCAGCCTCTCAGCATGTGTTTTCTTGGCTTGCATGTTAATCAGTCTTTGTATCACATTTATATTCCATGTTGGCTGACCATCCAGATTCATCTCATATTCTTCATATGTCTTTATCAGTAAGCTAAAAAAAACTCATTTTGATTTGATAGCCTATTTTCTAGAAATATTAGATTATCCCTCTATTAATAAACTAAATATAAAAATGAGGTATGTATAAGCCAATCACAAGAAAGCATATACATACACACAGACTTGTGTGTGTGTATGTGTGTGTTTGTGTGTATACTGTGTGTATATATACACAGTATGGTAACTACTTTCTATATGATAAATTCATTAGAGGATAGGTTTTCATTACTCCAGTGATTTTTCTGGGGAGTAGAGAAATAGAATTCCATAAGGAGATTGGAGTGCAGATTTGGGGACAGTAGAGGGAGCAGATAACATAGGAAAACCTGATATCTTTTTTTCTTGAATAGAAAACACAAAAATGGGTAGTTATAGCTGAATTATAAGACTAATTAAATTACCTTAATTCAATATGCAATCTTTATAAAAAGAGATAAAATTATGCATTTATATAGTTAATTTTATTAGCCTCACCATTACACTAAATTAGCATTTTCTCAAAAGTTTTCAATGAACACATTCAAAACTGAAACAGTCAATTTATTTTGGCATAAACCACTGAAAGAATATATGTGATTTTAAATGCTTCCTTGTCCATGATGTAGAAATAATAAATGTTATTCAAATGAATAGGTGAATTGCTTATAAAGAACATAGAGAAACTAGGACTAAAATATCAGAACTGGCAATACTGTTTTAGAGCTTCAAAACTACTGAGAAGAGCTATCATGACAGCATTTTCATACATACGAAATATTCCAATAATTAAAGCACTGAATAACTTCAAATGGTGAATATTTTACTTTTATAAAAGCAGCCATCAGAAAACATAACACCAAATATTATTTTGATTCATTTTTATCATTGCTGTATTTTCATCAAATTGTTCTGTACCTCACTGTGAATAGTGCATTTAATTCTTCACATGTTGGATGCAAACATTTTGTGCCTTCTAAGCATGCCTCAGTGATCTTTTTTCTCTTTCTTAGTTGGTATGTGACCTATGCTGCATGGCCTCTTTTTTTTTTTTTTAAATTTGCTTACAGAGGTGAGTGAAAATCTGCTACTATCTCTTTGTGTTTCTTTACATTTTAATTTAGTTCTACCAAGTTTTGGCTTAAGACTGTTACTAAGTATAATTCAAATTAGAATTTTTATAACTTTTTGGACAAACCTTACTATTAAAATATTTCTTTTTGTTTTTATTATCATTTATAATTGTTCTAGCATCTTTTTTCGATCTCTTGAGTTTTATTTCTGTCATAATCCAATCTAACAATACTACTTTTGTAACCTGAATATTTAGCCTGAATATGTAACCTGAATATTTAACCTGAATATGTAACCTGAATATTTACATGAAATGTTATTACTTATATAAGTATATTTGTATTATATTTGACACCATTGTTGAATGTTCCTTTGTCATTATTTCTTGATCTTTGGGGATTAAACAAACATTTTAATATATTTTTTCTATATTAAATTGCTAGTTATATATTTTATTGGTTCCTTTAGATATACTATTTTTTCTTGACTTCTTATGTTTATAAAAGCAATTAGTACTTTTACAGTTTCCCTGGTATTGCTAATACTATAGAACACTTCACCAGGCATATTGTTCCTGGTTTTGAATTATTTGTTGTGGGTTTTTATTCTCCACACATTTCAAATTTTATAAGACATTACATTTATTTTTATACTGCCAATAATCACTTCTGTTTTCCTACATATTTACCCTCTCCCGTATATTTCAGTTCATTTTTCATTTCCCTATTTCTATTAGGAATCATTTGCCTTTTGCCAGAAGGTTTAGCTTCAATATTTACTTTAGGGCAGGCTGACTCACCTTGCATTTTTACCAGTTTTATGTATGTCTGAACATATAATTTTTATAGCTTTTTTTTTTGATTAGAGAATACTTTGTCAGCAGTAAATTTTCCTATACCATAAGGATATCGCCCTATTTTCTTTTGGCTTCCTTTTTCTTTTTTTTTTCCCTTTTCTCTTCTTTCCTTCTTTCTTTCCTTCTTTCCTTCCTTTCTTTCTTTCTGTATAGAAGTCAGGTGAATGTCTAGAGTTGCTTTTTTGAAGATAATGTGCACTTTTTACTCTGGCAGCTTTTTAAGATTTTCTTTTTAATTTTACGTTATACTGTTTTGCTACAATAAACATAGTTGTGGCTTCCTTTGCATTTTACTACTGTATTTTATGGAACTGCATGGACAAGAGATGTCTTTCATCAATTTTGGAAAATTCATGGTTATTAACTTTTTTCAATATTGGTTCTAACTCATTCTCTTTGCTCTCTCCTTCTGGGACTAATTATCTATTAAAATGGTTGTCTGTCTCACATTTGTCATAAACACTTTTTTCCCATTTTTCTCTTTTTGCTTCAGTTTGGATGTTTTCTATTGACCTGTGTTTTAGTTCATGTGTTCTGTCTTCTGCTATGTCTAATTTGCTCTACAGTCCTTTCCAGTAGTTATTCCATATACTGCATTTTTTAATTCCAGCAGAGTCAATTTCATAATTTTTTTTTTACATTCTAAAACTCTGTGGAAATTCTCCTCCCTTTCATCTTTCATTTCTACCTTTCTATCTTTCTTTCATTGCTCTTTTCATCATTTTCATATTTTTCTTGTTTTCTCTTAAAAAGATCTTTCATTTTAAATTTGCTTTTAATGGTAAAATGTAACAATACAGAAAATGAGAAATATTGAATGAGACCATACGAGAGAAAGAAAAAAAATATTGAATTGTTCAGCTATCACTAGCATGAGACTCTTCAGATATTTTTCTGACAAATCATAAAAAATTCTAGCAACCAGAAAGTCAACTAAATGAACAAGTTGATTTCAATTTGCGCAACACAATTCTCATTAGTCAGTATAAAATCAAAGTTATTAAATTTAAATGTAAGCAAAACTTAGTATTGCCTTGATTAAATTAATTCCATTTGGAATTTAAACAATTCGATCCTCTCTTTAACCCAGCCAACAGATCTTGGATTCAACTGAGAATCACTAACAGTTTCTAGCTGTGTCATTTTAATATCCAAGTAAATTCACCTAATCTAAAAATAGATAAAGAAGTAAATCAGAAAAAAAAAAAAAAAGATCCAGTAGGGATATATGTTCATTTCACTAAGGTTTCAATTACCTTCAGCAATCGAGAAAGATTGATATAATTCTACTGACATCCCACTAGCAGCAGGTGGCAAAAAAACTAATGTTTACAGAGTGTTTTGGATCTTAAAAGTTCTCACCTAACTTGATGCACAAAAGACCTTCTACAGAGGGGATTACCGCTACCATATAACTAATGAGAATTCAGAGAAATATATTATCTATACCACATTGCCAAGAGCAGAGATTACTATATCAGAGACTAAAGCTCCGTGGATTAATTGTAATTCTCAATCTCAGGTAATGCATCTATCATTAGTATTTAAACACTCCCCCTTTCCTTTGTGAATACTGCCTTTCACTGCATTGTCACATGCTTTATTGTTCTGGAATTTATCGTGGGATATTTTCAATTTGTCTTATTCTTTCACATCTATCAATCCCTCTTTGGTAAATCCATATTTTTTTTTACCTTTGTATAATTTCTTCAATATTATTTTCCAATTCATATAATTAATTAGGAAGACTGTATGTTCAGAGAGTTCATTTACCCTCACTCAATTTCCACTATTCTTAATATCTTACATGTACAGCATATCTTATTGTGGTACATTTGTCACTACTAATGAGTCAATACTGAAAATTATTATTAACTGAATTTCCATCATATTTCCTTTGTTCTTCCTACTTATCCCTTTTTGTTCCAGGATTTCTTCCAGGATATCACATTATATTTAGTACCAGTATATCCTTAAGATCCTCTTGGCTGTGACGGTCTATAAAACTTTTGCTATTTTTAATGACCTTGACATTGTGTGAGGATACCTGCAAGGTATTTTGTAGAATGCCTTCAAATGGAATTCATTTGATGTTTTTCTCATGATTTGACTGGGGTAATGTGTTTTTGGTAAGAATATCACTGAGATAAATTACCATTCTCAACACATAATATCAAGGGTACATACTATCAATAAGGTTTATCACTGCTAATGTTAACCTGATCATCTAACTTAAGGCAGTGTTTATCAGGATCCTCCATTGTAACACACTTTTTTCTTCTTTCCTTTTTTGGAAGGAAGTTATTACATGCAGCCACACTTAAGGAGTAGCTGCACTTGTCATCTTTGCAAACAATGTATCTATATAAATTATGTGAAATTCTTCTGCAAAGGAGATTTATCTATTCTCAATTTATTTATTATTCAATCAGTTATTTATATAATATGGTATTAGCTGGGTTGGTTCATTCTGAAGCCTCTGAGGGAAAAATGGTTCCATTCCTCTCTCTCAATCTGGTGGTTTGCTTCAATCTCTGCCTCCATTTTCCCCTTCTCTCGCCTTGTGTTCTCTTGACACTTGTCAGATTTAGGAAAAACCTTCATCCCAGGTGACCTCATCTCAAAATCCTTATATTAATTACACCTTCAAAGACACTTTGTCCCAATGTCACATTCACAAGTTCCAGGTGATCTTTTGGGGACAACCATTCAATCCACTACTAGAACTACTGATTGGACTCATTGAAATGGAAAATTATCATTAAACAACATCAAATGCCATTCCCTTAGCATTATTGAATGATCAAATATAGCAAATTATAGTAATAGTCTATTGATAAAAGATTCTTGCTACATTGAAATAAACCATACTTGTTTATTGTGCATTTCTATTTAAAGCTTTTATTTGATAAATGATATTTTTGCACGTATATTAAGACATGAGACGGGTCTATAGTTTGTTGGGAGAAAAGGTTATCGACAATATTCTGTATTATGGCCAGGCTAGGACAATAAAATGATTTACAGGGCTTTCTATCATTCTATTTGCTCTGAAACTGCTTAAATAATATTGGAACTGTCAACAAGTTTTCAGAGGTTTATCTAAGCTATGTGATAGTTTTCAAATATATTTTTGCTTATTTTTAAAATTTATATATGTGATAAAGATATTTATGGCCAATGGAAAGGATGGTTATTGGTGATTGATAAAATTACAGATGATATTTATTTTCTTCCATATGCAATTCTAAAGTTTCTAAATAGTTTTTGAAGAAAATGCTTATTTCTGTATTTTGAGTTAACAAAGGATAATTCAAACTTCAAATGTGAGAGTTAGTAATAAATTAAAAAGTAAAAACATGAGGCACTAGAAGAAACCCAGTTTTACTTTTTTCATAAATTACCATATGATACATCTGACTTCTTTTTAAACTAATCCTGATGCAATATTTAGTGATCATCAATAGGCACATTTCTACAATGTGCTCACGTAGCTTAATACATAGCTAATTCTTAACCCAAAAAACTAGAGCCTAGAAACTGGTCAATTAGTTTCAAACAAACCTATATAAATTCTAACGTATTGTGCCACAAGAAGATAAGTGTTACTGTATGTAAGAGTTCAGACTAAAAAAAATAAATCACCAGTATTATGCTTCAGCATGATTAACAGGTTTGGAACACTATACATCTTTTGTGAGAATGTAACATAGGATAATATGCAATGTCTTTGCTATATTTTTAACTGGTTAGTGTAAAAATGCTTAAAATCTTAAAATTACAATCTCAGAGGTAATCTGTGTGTGTGTGTGTGTGTGTGTGTATAGGTGAATGACAACATAAATATAAATAAATCACAAGCTAATTATTTGAAAAAGATGATGCTTAAGTATTGTTTCTAACTTAATGAAACTGTACTTTTCAGTGAAAAACCTTCACAGAACACTTTTTCTTCTCCATTTTTAAAATAAACTGTACAAAGAAGTAATTTGCTATCTGGAATGACTACTTGAATATTAGAGACAACCAAATACAGAAACTTCAAAAGGCTATTTCAGAGTTCCAGATGAAAAATATATGTGTGATTTCCCTCCCTCTGAGGTTATTACAACAAGATACTGTTGAACTCTCTTTTTCTGCTTCTATATTATTTGAAATATTTCTAGGTTACCAAAAAAAAAAAATAAACTGAGTTAGATTGTCCATAATCTTAATTGTCCATAATCTTAATCAATAATTCGTAACATAAAAAGACCAAATAAAACAATTAGATACAAAACACACTTGATCTTTTTAAGCATGATAACAAATGTGGATGGTATGAACATTAGTTTAAAAGCAAGATATATTTAATGTTAACATACACATGTTGCAAATATTGGAATGAAATCTTCTATAAAATATATGTGCTTTTCTTTAATACAATTTTATCTATCTAATGGTGGATTAAAATAACATCTATAAAGAGAGAACTATTTCAGGTCACCAAATCATTTAGTTTTAGGACTATGACATACAAATTATAACTGATTCATGCCTTTTTGGTCTTAAGCGGTCTCAAAAATGCATCAATTTTATTAATCCGTTCAAAGAAAATGTTTTACTTAAAAAAAAAAAAACTAGGGGTGCCTGGGTGGCTCAGTGGGTTAAAGCCTCTGCCTTTGGCTCAGGTTATGATCTCAGGGTCCTGGGATCAAGCCCCACATCGGGCTCTCTGCTCAGCAGGGAGCCTGCTTCCCCATCTCTCTCTGCCTGCCTCTCTGCCTACTTGTGATCTCTCTCTGTCAAATAAATAAATAAAATCTTTAAAAAAAAAAAATCTTGGGTGCCTGGGTGGCTCAGTCGGTTAAGCATCTACCTTCGGCTCAGGTCATGATCTCAGGGTCCTGGGATGGAGTCTCGCATCTAGCTCCCTGCTCAATGGGGAGTCTGCTTCTCCCTTTCCCTCTGCCTGCTACTTCCCCTGCTTGTACTCTTTCTCTCTCTCTGTGTCAAATAAATAAATAAAATCTTAAAAAAATAATAATAAAAAAAACGATGTTTTACAATAGTTTTGGATTTACAAAAAATTAAGATAGTACAGAGAATTCACCTCTCTGTCCCAACTGTAGTTTTCCTGATTGTTGACATCTTCTGACAGTGTGGGATGTTTATAGGTTACATCAATGAACCAATATTTACACATTATAATTAATTATATTCTGTATATTATTCATAGTTTTTGAATGTCTTTTTCTGCTCCAGAATCTCATCCAATATATCACATTACATTTATTTAGTTGTTATGTCCACTTAGATTCCTCTTGCTGTGCTGGCTTCTCAGACTTTTCTTATCTTTGATGACCTTGACTTTTTAAGGAATACTTGTTAAATATCTTCTAAAATGTCCCTAACATAGTCTTTATCTGATGTTTTCTTCATAATTAGACTAGGGTTATGGGGTTGAATTGGTCAGGGTCTTCAGAGAAACAAAATCAATAGGATATATATATTTTTATACATGAGATTTATACTTAAATATACATGGATTTATTATAAGGATATAAAGGGATTTTTTATTGTAAGGAACTGGCTAATGTAATTATAGAGGCTGACAAGCTCACAATGTATAGCGCAGATGTCTTGATTCGAGTTTGAAGGCTGGAAGTTATGGTAGAACCAGGATGAGCTAATGTTCCAACTCAAAGCTGGCAGGAGATTTCTTTACTTGGGAGAAGGGGCAGGCTTTTGTTTAATTCAGGCCTTCAGTTGATTGAATGAGGCCCACACACACTATGGAGGACAGTCTGCTTTACTCAGTCTACTGATTTAAATGTTAATCTCTTGTACAAACACTTTCACAGAATAATGTTTGATCAAATATCTTAGCTCCACATGGACCAGTCAACTTGACACATAAAATTAACCATCACAAGGTTTTCAGTAAAGACCATAGAGGTGAAGTTCCACTATTGTTACATCATATCAAGGGTAACTACTATCATCATGATGTTATTCTTAACGTTCACATTGATCACCTGGTTGAGGTAGAGTTTGTTAGGTCTTTTCACTGCAATGATACTCTTTCTCCATCTTTCCATACGGTATTCACCTGAGAGAAGACACATGTGGAGCCCTCACTTAAAATTGGAGGGTTATTCTCTACTTCTTTAAGGGAAACTATGTATATAAGAAAATTGGGATTCTGAATGGAAGATCTATCTATTCATTTATTTACTTATGTATTTATTAAATCATTGTAACCATCCCTCAGAACAATGTACTGCTTAAAATATATAACCCATGAGAAATTATACTAGTTACTAAGCATGCTTAGATATAGACTTAAGAAAAACATGTACTGGCAATGGGCCTGTGGGGGAGAGGACGATATACGTCCTTGAAGCCGGGCAGCTGGGGATGCCTGGCTTGCTCAGGGCGGAATGCCGCCTGCTTCATGGAAGCTGAGCAGCTGGGAACGCCTGGCCCGCTCAGGGAGGAATGCCGCCTGCTTCATTTATCCATTATCTCCCCTTCCCTGAGAGCACCTGCAGTTAGTTAGACAACCCTCTTGTTTGGGTTTGCTCACTATAGGTCATGCACTACATGACCAGACATATTTTGCCTTTCTTCTTACTTATCTACAAAACTCATGGTCAATGTGTAACCTACTCTGGCTTCTTTGTTGGTTGTTACCTACTTTCTAATAAATATGAGACCGAGGAGTTGTTCAGGGGACAGTCTTTTCTACTGTCGTCCCCTGCTCCCTTTCTCTTGCAGCTGACTTGTTTGTGCCTCATTCTTCTCCCATGCACTGTCAGGAGGCAGCAATCATTTTTAGGTCAATATAGATTCATAGATTTTCTTATACACTGGGTTATAATTCAATATTACTTTGTTTTGTTCAAAATTTTCCATTTTTGTCACTTGGAATTCTCTCAGTTGACTCCTGTGCTCCTTTGAAACACTGTTTCATCTTTTTTTTTGTAGAACTTTCTTATTTTCTAGCACCTCAGGGCACTCTAGGCTTAGCTCATATATTTCCTGTTCCACTCTCAGAATCAGCCATTTCTCCAAAAAGCCCTAGTTCATCATATTGGAGAATGGTATCAGAAACCAAGATCTACATGCCAGAAGTGTTTGTTACTACTGGGGTGTTATTTCTCTAAGCTCTCTTGGCTGACAAAGGTAAGATACATACATGTGTTTATACTAACCCGTGTATACAGACATGCATGAAAATCTTTCTATATGCACTACATTCATCTATATCTATATTAAGCTTAACATGAATTCTTACCAATGTCTCCTACTCATACATTAAAACACAAATCATTCCAGATTTTTCTTCCTTACTTATTTGTAATTTCTATATCAATAATGAGAAACATGTCTTCTAACTTCCACCATATTAACTTCATTGTTTAATTCCGATATACATTTATAGTGACTCCAATATTTTTAACATGCATGCCCATTAAATAGAACTTTATCAGCTAGAGCACTGTGTCTAAACATATTTGATTTTGCCTTTAGTCTTCCACATTACACTCATTTCCAAAGTCACTTAGGTCAGCAAATTTCCTTCTTTAGAAACTTTAGTGAAATTATTTCATTTGTTTACAATAAAGTTAGAATATATTTTTACATTCTGCATCCCAATCTGGGATCTCCCAATCTCCTGATCAAATAAAAATGTATACATTAATGTTCACCCATTGTGCTATAAAGTCCTATGGGTTTTACTAAATGAATAGTGTCATATGCACACCATTATACTATCCTACAGCATAGTTTCACTGCTCTAAAATAACTGCTGGGTTTCACCATTTCAACCCTTCACCACTTTTTACCTATGCCAATCACTAATCTATTAATCCTTTCTACAGTTTTTTCCCTTCCCAGAATGACATATAAGTGAAATTCTACAGTATGTAGCCTTTCAAACTGATGTCTGTCCCTTAGCAATATGCAATTAAAATTAATCCATGTCAGTTGAGGTGGGGTCAAGGTAGTCCTCCAAGAGGACCCTATGCCCACCTCCTCCCATGAATGCTACTAGGTAACATTCACATCAGAGTAAATAACCCAGAAAACAAGCCAAAGCCTGGTAGAACAAACTCCACAATGAAAGGTAGAGAGAAGACTGTATCAAAGAGGGGAGGAAAGGCAGACGCGTTGGAGAGCTAAATGGATCTTGGCAATACATGAGCAGGAGGAAGTCAGGAACACAGAGAAGAAACAGAAACAGATTATCATGCTGGGTAGTCCATGCAGGGAAAACCAATCCCCAAAACATTTGGCTTTGAAAACTAGAGGGGCCAAATTCCATGAGTTTTTACAACCATCAAGACATAAAGTCTAGAATTTTGAAAATCAGAGGGGTTGTCTCTGGGAAAGCCCAGAGGGCAATAGGAAGCTACATACTTGATCTTAAAGAGACAGCCTGTGGCAATACAGCATAGAAAAGACAGTTTGAAAAATGTCTGGAGCACATGTTGGGGGAGAATTATTTATGCATCTCAAAGCAAGTCTAAGAAGGGTAGCGTTCACCTAGGGACTTCCCTAGAAAAAAAAGAGCTGGTAGGTGTCGTCTTCCTCCACTACCACCCAGCTTAAACATGCAGTTACCTGTGGGAATCAGCACAGTGCCAACATTCACTGCCTAACTTGCTATACCAAGTCCCAACCCCTGCACTTTGGTGAATCTGCCCTACCCAGTCAGTTCAGGTGTTGTGGGACCCCTGCCTAATAAGACCAGGGCAAATTTTGCCAAAACCATGTTTCCAGACCCTATGGGAGGGTCTTGGGGGGAGTCTTGGGGGCTCAGTCCAGGTGATGGCAGCAGTGGTGACTGCGGACCCTGCAGAAGCCAGAGGCATTCATTATTAAAACTGTACATCTGCTCATGCAGCCCTGGTCCCAGCAACAATGGCAGCAGTTCTCATTTTGCAAGCTCATCAACACACACCTTGTTAAAACTGCATACCACACCCCAGCTGGGGACCAAACATTGCCCACAATAAACAATGAGAACCTCTGAAGATGACTGGACTAAAGGAAAAAGCAGCTATGACACAATATCAGGACACATACAATACACATAGGAGACACCCTGAAGCTCCACATTCTGGTAACAGGGGACACTGTGCTGCAGGGCACTATAGAAACTCTTCTTTTTTCAAGATCTGATTTATTTAAGAGAGCGAGTAAGAGAGATTGAAAGCGCAAGCAGGTGGGGGGTGGAGGGAGAAGCAGAGGGAGAGGGAGAAGCAGGCTTTCCCCTGAGCAGGGAGCCTGATGTGGGGCTGGATCTCAGGACCCTGGGATCATGACCTGAGCTGAAAGCAGACACTTAACCGACTAAGCCACCCAGGCGTCCCAGGGCTATTATTTTCAAGAGCAAAGGACATGCTGAGTTTCCTAGCACAAAGAAACAGACACAAAGAATTAGCAAAATGAGGAGATGGAATATGTCCCAAATGAAAGAACAGGACAAAACTACAGCAAAAGACCTAAGTGAAACAGATATAGGTAATATTCCTAATAGAGAATTTAAAGTAATGATTATAAAGATACTCACTGTAATTGAGAAAAGAGTGGAGGATATCAGTGAGACCCTTAACAAACAGATAGAAAACATAAAAAAAAAAAAAGAACCAATGAGAGATGAGAACACATTAATGAAATAAAAATACACTAGATGAAATAAATAGCAGGCTAGAGAAAGCATAGCAATGAATTAGTGACCTGAAAAACAGAGTAATGGAAAGTATCAAGCTGAACAAGTGAGAGGAAAAAAAATTATGGAAAAAGAGAACAGACTTAAGGAACTCAGCAACTCCATCAAGCATAATAACATTTGCCTTACAAGGATTCTAGAAGAAAGGAGAGAAAGGAGAGGTCAGAAAATTTATTTGAAGAAAGAATAGCTGCAAACTTCCTGAGTCTGGAGAAGGAAATAGATATCCAGATCCAGGACGCGCAGAAATCCACCAACAAAATAGACGCAAGGATGTCCACACCAAGACACACAGTAATCAAAATGGCAAAAAGTATAGATAAAGAGAGAATTTTAAAAGCAGCAAAAGAAAAGAAGGCACTTACATACAAACAAAACCCCATAAGATTATCTGATTTTTCAGAACTTTTGCAGGTCAGAAGGGAGTGGCATGATATATTCAAAATGCTGACAAGAAAAAATCTGTAGCCAGAAATACTCTATCCATTTAGGATGGCAGGAAAAATAAAATTTCCCAAACAAACAAAAGATAAAGGAGTCTATAACCTCTAAATCAACCTTACAAGAAATGTTAAAGGGCACTCTGAGTGGAAAGATCATAAATCAGAGTAAAAAATGTTTATAGCAGCAATATCTACAATAACCAACTCCGGACCAAGCCCAGATGTCCATTGACAGATGAATGGATAAAGAAGATGTGAGATATATATGTATATACACACATACACACACACACACACACACACACACACACACACACAATGGAATACTATTCAGCCATCAAAAAAAATCTTACCACTTGCAATGACATGGATGGAACTAGAAAATATTATGTTAAATGAAATAAATCAATAAGAGAAAGACAATTATATGATCTCACTCATATGTGGAATTTAAGAAAAAAAATGGAGGATCATAGAGGAAGAGAGGAAAAAATAA
The DNA here is from genome assembly GCA_028534135.1 of Potos flavus. Taxonomy (NCBI): domain Eukaryota; kingdom Metazoa; phylum Chordata; class Mammalia; order Carnivora; family Procyonidae; genus Potos; species Potos flavus. The sequence goes on along the minus strand of CM052898.1, from coordinate 102,493,373 downwards.
AACAAGAAGAAAACAGAGAGGGAGACAAACCATAAGAGACTCATAATCATAAGAAACAAGCTGAGGGTTACCAGAAGGGAGGAAGGTGGGAAGATGGAGTGAAAATAATTAAGTAATTAATTAAAAATAGAGATGTGGAAAAAAAAGAGATGGGCATTCTTCAAAAAAAAAAAAGTAGGAGGCACGAGGGCAGTAAAAATAAGTATATCTGTAAAAATCAAGCAAGGGACACACAAATTAAAAAGATGTAAAGTATGGCAAGATGGTAGAGGACTAGAGGACCTGAATTTCTTCTGGTCCAAGGAATTCAGTTAAATAGTTATCAAACCATTCTAAACACCTACAAACTCAACAGGAGATTGAAGAAAAGAATAGCAGCAATTCTATCAACAGAAAAACGACCACTTTCTAGAAGGTAGGACATGGGGAGAAGTGAATCTGAGGCGATATACGGGAAGACAGACCATCAGGGGAGGGAGCCTCCATCAGTCTGCTACTGGAAAGTGATAGAGCAACAGAGCACAAAATCAGAACTTTTAGAAGTCTGCTCCCATCAGGGACATCACTCCAGTGGCTAAGGGGGGGTGGAACCCTTGTTGGGACAGTGTGGTCTCAGGACCCTGAGGGTCACAGAAAGACCACAGGTGCCTGAGTGTGGCAGGCTTCCTAAGTATCAGAGCAGAGAAGGCAGCTGCAAAGATGGTGCCGAGGAGTGGGCTCTCAGCTCGGGGTTGCCCTAAACTGTGATCCGCAGCACAGTTGGGCCACTATTCTTCGAGCAGGCACCCAACAATCAGCAGATCCAAGGAAACTCCCCTTTCTCCCCCTGGGAGGAGTGGCACGGGAGCACACCACAAGAATCTGCTGGGTTTGGAAACTCCAAACGGGGCTGTGTGCCCAAGATAGAAATGCTCGGTCACAGGTGGGTGATCTCGGAGTGTGGCCAGAGACCAGAGAGACAGGAGTGACTGACTGCTTTTCTCTGAGGGTGCGCTGAGGAGTGGGGACCGAATTCTCGGCTCCTCTGGGGCCAGAGATTGGAAGGCCACTATTTTCGTTCTAGTCCTCCAAATCTATAGGGAAAGCTTTCAGGGAACAAAAGCTACCAAGAGCAAACTCAAGCAGATTACTTAGCCTGGCCACTGTCAAGGGCGGTGCAATTCCAACTCGGGCAAAGACATTTGAGAATCACTGTAACAGGCCCCTCCCCCAGAAGATCAGCAAGAACATCCAGACAAGTTTATTGATCAATGAGAACTGCAAAACTCCACCTCTAGGGGAATGCAGCACATAGAATGCATGACTTTTCCCCATGATTCTTCAGTCTCTCAACATTATTTTTTTTAATTATATTTTTTTCTATATTTTTAAAATTTTTCTTCTTTCCTTTTTCAACCAACATCTTATCCATTCCCTTTTTAAAATCTTTTTTAATTTTCATTTTTACAGTCAAATTCTATCCCTTCATTTTATTTAAACTTATTTTTTGTATATATACAAGTTTTTCTTTCTTCAAAATTTTGGGATACAGTTTCTTCTAACAGACCAAAATATACCCTAAATCTTAGTGTATGTCTTTGTTCTAGTCTCCTGCCTGATCACATTCTCTTTTTTTTTTCTTTCTTTTTCAACCAACTTATTATCTTACCAATTCTTTTTTTAAAATACTTTTTCTAATTTTCATCTTCGCTCATATTCCATCCCTTCATTGTATTTACCCTTATTTTTGCATATATATTTTTTTTTCTTTAAAATTTTGGGAGGCAGTTTCTTCTAACAGACCAAAATACACCCAAAATCTAGTGTGTGGCTCTGTTCTAGTCACGACCCTGATCATATATATATATATATATTTTTTTTTTTTTTTTTCCTTTCTTTTCTCTCTGGTTTCAGGTCTCTTCCGATTTGGTTAGTGTATATTTTTCTGCAGTCGTTGTTACCCTTTTAGCATTGTGTTCTCTCATTCACCTATTCTTCTCTGGACAAAATGATAAAATGAAAAAATTCACCTCAAAAAAAAAAAAAAGAACAAGAGGCAGTACCAACTGCGAGGCACCTAATCAATAAGGACATCAGTAAGATGTGGAACTGAAATTCAGAATGACAATTATAAAATACTAGCTGGGCTTGAAAAAAGCATAGAAGATACTAGAGAATCCCTTTCTGGAGAAATAAAAGAACTAAAATCCAACCAAGTCAAAATCAAAAAAGCTATTAATGAGGTGCAATCAAAAAAGGAGGTTCTAACTGCTAGGATAAATGAGGCAGAAGAGAGCCTTAGTGATATAGAAGACCAAATGATGGAGAATAAAGAAGCTGAGAAAAAGAGAGATAAACAACTACTGGATCACAAGGGGAGAATTTGAGAGATAAGTCAAACCATAAGATGAAACAATATTAGAACAATTGTGATCCCAGAAGAAGGAAGAGAGAGAGGGGCAGAAGGTATATAGGAGCAAATCAGAGTGGAGAACTTCTCTAATTTGGGGAAAGAAACAAGCATCGAAATCTAGGAAGCACAGAGAACCTCCCCTCAAAATCAATAAAAATAAGTCAACACGCTGTTATCTAATAGTAAACCTTACAAGTCTCAGAGACAAAGAGAAAATCCTGAAAGCAGTTTGGGACAAGAAGTCTGTAACTTACAATGGTAGAAACATTAGCTTGGCAGCAGACCCATCCACAGAGACCTGGCAGGCCAGAAAAGACTGGCATAATATGTTCAGAGCATTAAATGAGAAAAATATGCTGCCAAGAATACTATATCAAGTTAGACTGTCATTGAAAATGGAAGGAGAGATAAAAAGCTTCCAGGAAAAACAAAAACTAAAAGAAGTTGTGAATGCCAAGCCAGCCCTACAGAAAATACTGAAAGGGGTCTTCTAAGTAAAGAGAGAGCCTAAAAGTAACATAGACCAGAAAGGAACAAAGACAATACACAGTAACAGTCACCTTATAGGCAATACAATGGCACTGAATTCATATCTTTTAATAGTTACCCCGAATATAAATGGGCTAAATGTTCAATCAAAAGATACAGGATATTAGACTGGATAAAAAAACAAGACCCGTTGATATGCTGTTTGCGAGACTTATTTTAGACCTGAAGTCACCTCCAGATTTAAAGTGAAGGGTGGAAAACAATTTACCATGCTAATGGATATCAAAAGAAAGTGGGGGTGGCAATCCTTTTATCAGACAAATTAGATTTTAAACCACAGACTATAATAAGAAAAGAGGAAGGACACTATATCATACTTAATGGGTCTATCTAACAAGAGATCTGACAATTTTAAATATCTATGCCCCTAACATGGAAGCAGCCAATTATATAAGCCAATTAACAACAAAATCAAAGAAACACATTAACAATAATACGATAATAGTAGGGGACTTTAACACCCCCCTCATTGAAATGGATAGATCATCTAAGCAAAAGATAAACAAGGAAATAAAGATTCTAAATGACACTGGACCAGATGGACATCACAGATATATTCAGAACATTCCATCCCAAGGCAACAGAATGCACATTCTTCTCTAGTGAACATGGAACATTTTCCAGAATAGATCACATCCTGGGTCACAAATCAGTTCTCAACTGGTACCAAAAGATTGGGATCATTCCCTACATATTTTCAGACCACAATGCTTTAAAATTAGAACTTCATCATAAGAGGAAAGTTGGAAAGAACTCAAATACATGGAGGCTAAAGAGCATCCTCCTAAAAATATGAATGGGTCAACCAGGAAATTAAAAAGAATTTAAAAAAATACATGGAAACAAATGAAAATGAAAACACAACTGTTCAAAACCTTTGGGATGTAGCAAAGGCAGACCTAAGAGGAAAGTATATAGAAATACAAGCCTTTCTCAAGAAACAAGAAAGGTCTCAAAATCAAAACCTAACCCTACACCTAAAGGAGCTGGAGAAAGAACAGCAAAGAAAGCCTAAACCCAGCGAGAGAATAGAAATAATAAAGATCAGAGCAAAAATCAACGAAATAGAAACCAAAAGAACAGTAGAACAGATCAAAGAAACTAGGAGTTGGTTCTTTGAAAGAATTAATAAGATTGATAAACCCCTGGCCAGATTTATCAAAAAGAATAGAGAGGACCCAAATTAATAAAATCATGAATGAAACAGGAGATATCACAACCAACACCAAAGAAATACAAACAATTATAAGAACATAGTATGATCAACTATATGCTAGCAAATTAGACAATCTGTAAGAAATGGATGCATTCCTAGAGACTATATATTACCAAAACTGAACCAGGAAGACATAGAAAACCTGAACAGACCTATAACCAGTAGGGAAATTGAAGCACTTATCAAAAATCTCCCAAAAAACAAGAGCCCAGGGCCAGATAGCTTCCCAAGGGAATTCTAACAAACATTTAAAGAAGAATTAATACCTATTCTCCTGGAACTGTTCCAAAAAATAGAAATGGAAAGAAAACTTCCAAACTCATTTGATGAGGCCAGCCTTACCTTGTTCCCAACACCAGACAAAGACCCCATCAGAAAGGAGAATTACAGACCAATATCCCTGCTGAACATGGATGCAAAAATTCTCATCAAAATACTACCCAACAGGATCCCGCAATACATTAAAAGGATTATTCAACATGACCAAGTGGGATTTATTCCTAGGCTGCAAGGTTGGTTCAACATCTGCAAATCAATGTAATACAATACATTAATAGGGGCGCCTGGGTGGCTCAGTGGGTTAAGCCTCTGCCTTCGGCTCAGGTCATGATCTCAGGGTCCTGGGATCGAGCCCCACATCAGGCTCTCTGCTCAGCAGGGAGCCTGTTTCCCCCTCTCTCTCTGCCTGCCTCTCTGCCTACTTGTGACCTCTCTCTGTCAAATAAATAAATAAAAAAAAATCTTTAAAAAAAAATACATTAATAAAAAAAAGAAAAAGAACCATATGATACTCTCAATAGATGCTAAAAAAGCATTTGACAAAGTACAGTATCCTTTCTTGATCAAAACTCTTCACAATGTAAGGATACAACGTACATACCTCAATTTCATAAAAGCCATCTATGAAAAACCCACAGTGAATATCATTCTCAATGGGGAAAACCTGAGAGCTTTTCCCCTAAGATCAAGAACATGGCAGGGATATTCACTATCACCACTGTTATTCAACGTAGTACTAGAAGTCCTAACCTCAGCAATCGGACAACAAAAAGAAATAAAAAGTATCCAAATTGATGAAAAAGAAGTCAAACTCTCATTCTTTGCAGATGATATGTAGAAAACCCAAAAGACTCCACCCCAAAACTGCTAAAACTCATACAGGAATTCAGTGTCAGGATATAAAATCAATGCACAGAAATCAGTTATAGTTCTATACACCAACAACAAGACCAAAGAAAGAGAAATTGAGTCAATCCCATTTACAATTGCACCCAAAACCATAAGATACCTAGAAATAAATCTAACCAAAGAGGTAAAGGTTCTATACTCAGAAAGCTATAGAATACTCATGAAAGAAATTGAGGAAGGCACAAAGAAATGGAAAAATGTTCCATGCTCATGGATTGGAAGAACAAATATTGTGAAAATGTCTACGCTACCTAGAGCAATCTACACATTTAATGCAATCCCTATCAAAATACCATCAACTTTTTTCAAAGAAATGGAACAAATAATCCTAAAATTTGTATGGAACCAGAAAAAACCCCTAAAACCCAAAGGAATGTTGAAAAAGAAAACCAAAGCTAGTGGTATCACAACTCCGGACTTCAAGCTCAATCACAAAGCTGTAATCATCAAGACTGTATGGTAGTGGCACAAAACAGACACATAGACCAATGGAAGAGAATAGAGAGCCCAGAAATGGACCCTCAACTCTATGGTCAATTAATCTTCAACAAAGCAAGAAAGATGTCCAATGGAAAAAAGACAGTCCCTTCAACAAATGTGTTGGGAAAATTGGACAGCCACATGAAAAAGAATGAAACTGGACCATTTCCTTACACCATACACAAAAAGAGACTCAAAATGGATGAAAGACCTCAATGTGAGACAGGAATCCATCAAAATCCTTGAGGAGAACAGAGGCAGCAATCTCTTCGACTTCAGCTGCAGCAACTTCTTCCTAGAAACATTGCCAAAAGCAAGGGAAGCAAGGGCAAAAATGAACTATTGGGACTTCATCAAGATCGAAAGCTTTTGCATAGTAAAGGAAACAGTCAAAAAAACAAAAGAAACCAACAGAACGGGAAAAGATATTTGCAAATGACATATCAGATAAAGTGCTCATATCTAAAATCTATGAAAAACTTATCAAACTCAACACCCAAAGAACAAATAATCCAACCAAGAAGGGGACAGAAGACATGAACAGACATTTCTCCAAAAAAGACATCCAAATGGCCAACAGACACATGAAAAAGTGCTCAACATCACTCAGAATCAGGGAAATACAAACCAAAACTTCAACGAGATACCACAGAGCAGTCAGAATGGCTAAAATTAACAAGTCAGGAAATAACAGATGTTGGTGAGGATGTGGAGAAAGGGGAATCCTCCTACGCTGTTGGTGGGAATGCAGGCTGGTACAGGCACTCTGGAAAACAATATAGAGTTTCCTCAAAAAGTTGAAAATAGAGCTATCCTATGAGCTAGCAATTGCTCTTTTGGGCATTTACCCCAATGATACAAATGTACTGATCCAAAGGGGCACCTGCACCCCAATGTTTATAGAAGCAATGTCCACAATAATCAAACTATGGGAAGAGCCTAGATGAGACTAGATGTCCATCAACAGATGAATGGATAAAGAAGATTTGGTATACACACACACACACACACACACACACACACACACACACAGGAATATTATGCAGCCATCAAAAATGAAATCTTGCCTTTTCTAATGACTTGGATGGAACTAGAGGGTATTACGCTGAACAAAATAAGTTAATCAGAGAAAGATAATTATCATATGATCTCATTGATATGAGGAATTTAAGAAACAAGACAGAGGATCAGAAGGGAAGGGAGGGAAAAATGTGCGACTCTTAATCTCATGAAACAAATTGAGGTTTGCTGGAGTGGAGGGACATAGGAGGGATGGGGTCACTGGGTGATGGACATTGGAGAGGGTATCTGCTATGGTGAGTGCTATGAATTATTTAAGACTGATCAATTGGAGACCTGTACCCATGAAACAAATAATACATTATATGTTAATAAAAAATAATAATAAAAGATGTATAGTATGACACCATATGCCAAAAATATGAGGGTAAAGGAAGAAGAATGGGCTCAAACTTAAGCAACCGTCAATTTAATATAGATCGCTATATGCAGAAGATGTCATATACAAACCTAATGGTAACCACAAATCAAAAACCAGTAATAGTTTTTATTTAAATTCTACTTAATTAACATACAGGGTAATATTAATTTCAGGCATATAACATACTGATTCAACACTTCCAAACACATCTGGTACTCATCACAAAAACTTAAAGAAAAAAGAAACAGTAACGGATATGCAAAGAATAAAGAGAATGGAATCTAAGTAAATCACTAAAGAAAGCCAGCAAAGCATGAAAGAGAGCAAGAGAAAAAAGATCAGAAAACTATAAAAACAACCAACAAGTAATAAAATAACAATAAATACATACTTATCAATAATGACTTTGAATGTAAATAGACTACACGCTCCAATCAAAAGATATAAGGTGGTGGAATGAGTAAAAATGCAAGATCAATCTATATACTGCCTACAAGAGATTCATTTCAGACTTAAAGACACATGCAGACTGAAAGTGAGGGGATGGAGAAATATTTATCGTGAAAATAAATGTCAAAAGAAAGTTGGAGTAGCAATACCTATATCAGACAAAATAGACTTTAAAACAAAGACTGTAATAACAGACAAAGAAGGACACTATATAATAATAAAGAGAATAATCTAACAAGAAGATATAACAATTGTAAATATTTATGCACCCAACATGGGAGCATCCAAATACATAAAACAGTTAATAACAAACATAAAGGGACTAATCAATAACAATACAATAATAGCAGGGAACTTTAACACCCTACTTTCATCAATGGACAGATCATCCAAACAGAAAATCAACAAGATATTCTTTTCAAGTGTACACAGCACATTACCCAGAATAGGTAACACAGTAGGCCAGAAAAGAAGTCTCAAGAAATTTAAAACAATCAAAGTCATACCATCTCTTCTGATCATAATTCTATGAAACTAGAAGTCAACCGCAAGAAAAAAATCTGGAAAGACCACAAATATATAGAAGTTAAATAGCATGCTACTAAACAATGAATGTCAACCAGGAAATCAAAGAAGAAATAAAGAAATTACATGGAGACAAATGAAAATGAAAACACTACAGTCCAAATCTTTGGGATGTAGCAAACATTGTTCTAAGAGGGAAGCATATAGCAATACAGACCTGCCTCAAGGAGCAAGAAAAACATGAAATAAACAACCTAACTTTATACCTAGAGAAGCTAGAAAAAGAACAACAAATAAAACCCCAAATCAGCAAAAGGAAGGAAATAATAAAGACTGGAGTAGAAATAAACGATATACAAACTAAGAAAATAGAACAAATCAAGGAAACCAGGAACTAATTCTTTAGAAAGATCAATAAAATTGATGAACATCTAACCAGACTAATTTAAAAAAAGAGAGAGAGAGAGAGAAAGGACTCAAATAAACAAATCACAAATGAAAGAGGAGAAATAACTGACACTACAGAAATACAAAGGATTATAAGAGAATATTATGAAAAATTACATGTCAAACAACTGGACAACCTAGAAGAAATAGACCTATCCCTAGAAACATAGAAGAATTCTACAAAACATTTAAAGAATAGTTAATACCTATTCTTCTCAAACTTTTCAAAAAAAAAAAAAAATAGAAGAGGAAGGAAAACTACGTGGCCAGTATTACCCTAATAACAAAACTGGATAAAGACACCATTAAGAAAAAAAACAAAAAAACTACAGGCCAACATATCTGATGAACATAGATGCAAAAATCCTTAACAAAATATTGCAAACTGAATCCAAAAACACATTCAAAAATCATTCAAGACAATCAAGTGGGATTTATTCCTGGGATGCAAGGATGGTTGAATATTTGCATAGCCATCAAAGTGATAAACCACATCAGTAAGAAAAAGCATAAAAACCATATGATCATATAAATAGATGCAAAAAAAAGCATTTAACAGAGTACATCCATTCATGATAAAAACCCTCAACAAATTAGGTTTAGAGAGAACATACCTCAACTAAATAAAAGCCACAAATGAAAAACCAACAGCTAACATCATCCTTAATGGGGAAAAACTGATAGTTTTTCTTGTAAGGTCAGGAGCAAGACAAGGATGTCCACACTCACCACTTTTATTCAATATAGTACTAAGACATAACCACAGCAATCAGACAACAAAAAGAAATAAAATGTACCCAAATCAGCAAGGAAGAAGTCAAACTTTCACTATTAACAGATGACATGATACTATATACTGAAAACCTGGAAGACTCCACCAAAAAACTACTAGAACTGATAAATGAATTCAGTAAAGTCACAGGATACAAAATTAATGTACAAAAATCTGCTGCATTTCTATACACTAATAATGAAGCAGCAGAAAGAGAAATTAAAAAAACAATCTCATTTACAATTGGACCAAAATTAAAAAAATAAACTTAACCAAAGAGGTGAAAGACCTATACTCCAAAAACTATGAAACACTGAGGCGCCTGGGTGGCTCAGTCAGTTAAGCATCTACCTTCAACTCAGGTCATGATCCCAGGGTGGGGCTCCTTGCTCAGTGGGCAGTATGCTTCTCCTTCTCCCTCTGCCCTTCCCCACACCCCCAATAGGACTCACATGCTCTCGCTCATGCTCTTTCTCTCTCTCAAATAAATATAAATAAATAAATAAATAAAATCTTTAAAGAAAACTATAAAACACCGATGAAAGAATCTGAAGACAACACAAAGAAATGGAAATATATTCTGCTCATGTATCTGAAGAACAAATATTGTTAAAATGTCTATACTACTCAAAGCAATTTACAGATTTAATGCAATCTCTATCGAAACACAATAGCATTTTTCACAGAACTAGAACAAAGAATCATAAAATTTGTATGGAATCACAAAAGACTCCAAATAACCAAAGCAACCTTGAAAAAGAAAAGCAAAGCTGGAGGCATCACGATCCAGACTTCAAATTATATTACAAAGCTGTAGTAACCAAAACAGTATGATACTGGCACAAAAATAGACACAGATCAATGGAAAAGAAAAGAATAAAGAAATAAACCCACAATTATATAGTCAATTAATCTTCGATAACGGAGGCAAGTACATGCAATGGTGAAAAGACATTACCTTCAACAAATGGTGTTGTGAAAACTGGTCAGTTACAAGCAAAAGAATGAACTGGACAATTTTCTTACACCATTGAGAAAAATAAATTCAAAGTGTTTTAAGGGCCCAAATGTGAGACTTGAAACCATAAAAATCCTAGAAGAGAACACAGGTAATATGTCTCTAATATCAATGGTAGTAACATCTCTTTAGATATATCTCCAAGGCAAGGGAAACAAAAATAAAAATAAATTATTGGGACTTCATCGAAATAAAAACCTTGGTCAGGTAAACATGAACTCTGGACAAGTGATCTCTGAATACCATAGGTTCCATAGTGTCTGAATTTAGGCTTTAAAAGATATTTTTACCTTCATATTCTATTGTGATATTTTTTTTTAATTTCAATGTAAAGAGAACAGGCATGATGAAATTATACAAACTGTAGAATTCCTAGTTATTCTTTTTATTTCTCTTTAACGTTTTCGTTCTTGGGGCACCTGGGTGGCTCAGTCGTTTAAGTGCCCAATTCTTAATTTCAGCTCAGGTCATGATCTCAGGGTTGTGGAATCCAGCCCCTTTTGGGGTTCTACGCTTAGCATCGAGTCTGCTTGTACCTCTCCTTCTGCGGCTCCCCTAAGCACTCTCTCTCTCTCAAATGAATAAATAAACAAATAAATAAATACTTTTTAAAGTTTAAGTCTCCCCATGGGAAATAAAGGGCATTTGTAAAGCAAAACATTCCTGTACATGAAATACACCCATTCATTCACTTAATTAGTGAATAGGCATTTATTGAAACACTCCTTCATCTCAGGTGCTTAAAATACAGTGCTACATTAGGTCTCTGCTCTCCTAGAATCATAGACATTAGAAAATCTTATGAATAAAGAGAAAAATAGCAATGAACTATAATCATTTTCATATGAATAATGTCTAGCAAAGATTAGAATCTAGTAAATGTATGTTAATCTTTCTGTCTCTTTCAATAGCTCTCAATTTTATTTAAAAAATAGTAAGGTATAGCTGCATCCTATAAAAAAAACTTGTTCTGTGGTTTCCCTGTTTTTCTTTATCCACTTTTTTATTATTTTTACAGGAAATATATTTTTAATTATATTTTTAAAATTAAGTAGTGGTTCCAGGAATTATAACTCAAACAGAGAGAAATAGAACATGTAAAATTAAAGGCATATCTAAGATATCTATTTATATATAGATATATATTTATTTATAGATATATATATCTATAGATATATAGATATAGATATTTACATATTTACATATATTTTATATATGTATATATAGATATTTATATATAGATATCTATAATAGATATCTAAGATATCTATTTATCATATCTAAGATAAAATTATATTTATATCAGATAATTCTAGTAGAAAAGGCTACTATGTAGTATTAGCTATTAATGGCTCATTCAGAAAGGAGAGTTTTAATGATGAATAATAAATACTCAAAAATGTTTCTAACAAGTTATAATTTATATCTATAGTTATATATATATATAGAAATATAGAATCTATATTCTGTAGATATAGAATTATACCTATATCTACAGAAAATATGGGATCCCAATAGTCCAGGTAGGATTTATTATAAAAGAAAATTGTGTGCCCTTTAACAACTCTTTAAGTTCTTTATTATTGCCACAAAATTTAATGAAATGTAACATTTCAAATGTAACCTGCACCAGTGTGCAGATTCAGATAGCACTATACATGAAGAATGATTATAAAATCACATTAATAGTGATATCCCTAATATAATTATCCAAGAGAGCTTTCAGGTTATCTTGGGAAGGACAGAAATGTTACATAAGTCTACCATGGACTGATGGATATACAGAAAATTGTGTAAGTGAAATGCATGTCTGTTGAATCAATTCAACTTTCACATTAATTATGATATTTTAGATAAATTCTACATGCAAACAGTTGAGGTTTTTTTGCTTTTATGTAAGAACTCAGCAAAGTTTTTAAAAATCACTTAAGTAAATGGAAAAAAATCTGCAAACAAATTATACATACATCAGCAATAATGCAGAAATAAGAATGGCTATCACCATGGACTACATTTAAAGAGCACTTACTATGTTGTACACAGTGACTTGCCTTCATATTTGGTTTCCCTTCACCATTCTCACAACCATTTTATGGCATACCAGTTATTAATATCTCCTTTATTTTTTTTAATAAGCAAAACGGCTGAAGAGGTTAAATTGTTTGCTTGAGATCAAATAAGCTGAGAAATTCAGGACTATTCCGAAAGCTAGGCATCTTAATCACTAGGCTGCACCAGTTCTAGAAAGCAGAGAAAAAAAAATACACCATGAGATGAAGAGTATATTAGCTTTGCCATCACTGGTCTGTTTTAATGTTAAAAATGTTAAACTTGTTAAGCTGTAAAAAAAATGACACAACAGTCACTCATCAGTGAATGTTAAGTTCAAATTATTTGATACTAAAGAAGTTTAAGCGTACCCAACATAATATCTTCAATATTTTTTATTTCCACAAGACCTTGCAGAGATTCAGTCCTCCAAACATAGTAACGGAAAAATTAATCATATATGGATACCCAGCTATTTTAGATAATTAGCGTCTATTTTATCATAAGCATGTTAAATATGTATGTTAGTCTAATTTCCTTAGGTGTTTGGGGGACTATTCTACTTGCCATTTTTTTGTCCATTTTTATTTTATTTTATTTTTTTATTTTATTTTTTAAAGATTTTATTTATTTGACAGAGAGAGAGAGATTACAAGTAGGCAGGGAGGCAGGCAGAGAGAGAGGGGGAAGCAGGCTCCCTGCTGAGCAGACGGCCCCATGCGGGACTCGATCCCAGGACCCTGAGGTCATGACCTGAGCCGAAGGCAGAGGCTTTAACCCATTGAGCCACCCAGGTGCCCCAGTTTTGTCCATTTTTAAAATTAATAAGAAGGTGAGAAATATTATCAGAGTTCCATATTTATTTGAGACCCAGAAAAACATGAATCAAAAGTAGAAATAAAATACACCTTGCAGAATCTCAAAGGCATTTTTTGATTCTCCCCAGGCTCAAAGATATTCAAGAAAAGCTCAGGAATGGAATCAACTAATTCACTGATCTGAGATACTTTTTCAATTCTGAAAACATAATGACTTTTTTGTTTCATCTGCTATTCATGTGATGCACATCTCTTGATTTTTAACCTGCTATACAAAGATTTATAAGATAATTTATATATTTAATTTTGATTTATACATTTGTAACTTGAGTTTTTAAAGCTGAGGAAAATGGTTGTTCCACATAAGCAAGCTAGATGACTGAAATGATATGCCTAGAAATATCTCATGTGACTTTACAACAAATGATGATTTTATAGATCCTAACAGTTAGTTTTAACTTTATATATATATCAAGTTACATACTGATAAATTAGACTATATTATAATTTCCCTAAAGTTCATCATCTCATAGCTATTATTAATTCTGTTAAACCCTGGAGATTTGTCTTAAATGTTACTAATTCATTATTTAAAACTCATTAAAAGGGGCATCTAAGTGGCTCAGTCATTAAGTGTCTGCCTTCAGTCCAGGTCATGATCCCAGGGTCCTGGGATCAAGCCCCACATCAGGCTCCCTGCTCTACTGGAAGCCTGCTTCTCCCTCTCCCACTCCCCCTGCTTGTGTTCCCTCTCTCGTTGTGTCTCTCTGTCAAATAAATAAATAAAATCTTTTAAAAAAATAAAACTTATTAAGAAATTTCTTATGTCAAAAATTGTACTTAATCCCACTCTCCCTTGAGTTTTGGCAGTGTACATAATTGTCAGTTATTTATTTGGAGTTATTTTAATGAAAACAAATACAGGCAACCAATAACTATATATTTATTGTCTCTTAGTAACTACTATCTTTACAAATTACATCTCTGTGCATTTTTAAAATATCCCCTTTTTTCCAATTTATTTTTATTAGCAAGAAGAATGTGTATATGATCTTTAGAAGCTGTAACTGAAGTCTCCTTGTCTGTAGGACTTACATTTATTCTTCATGTCCTGTTTCTTCCTCCTGCACAGAACTTTCAGAACATTAGCTAATCAATACCCACAACTCACCTCTAGATAAGGTCTTTATTGCTTGAGATAAGAAAGCTTAAGAAGAGTTAAGTAACTTGTACAAGGTCAGTGTGAATTGGTGTCTGAGCTAGGCTTAGCATACAGATTGACTCTCCCCATAGCTATTTCTGCATCTCTGGGCACAGTAGCTCCAGACAAGCCTGTGACAGAGTATCTCTTTTAACTGTGGATCTTCATTACAATGTTTAAACATAGCTGTTGACATATTTCCAATTGCACTTTTCTACATATTGTTCACCAACATTATTCTCAGGGAAGCTTTGCTAGGGATGGGGAAAAAGTCATTATATATGTATATAACTTAATACCAACTTTCCAGATTCATATTTTACGTGCTACATATTATTGTTTTTGGCTCAGTGTTTTTTTTTCTTATGTTCATTCTATTCCAAAGTCAACTCATTACCATGTTCTACTACTATGTCATTTGAAATGAAATGAAAGCAGCATAGAACTCATCTGATTTTTCCAACATAAAAATATTCTCAGTTGTGGGTCTTAATTCAATTGATTGCTTCTTTAAATGATACTAAGTTATTAATTTTTCTGAATAACTTCATAAGTATATTAAATATGCTTATCTGATGTATCTAATATTTCAGAAAATCTACAGTTCACAAGGAACTTTTAATAAACTGGATATTTACTAACAAATTTATAATTTTATACCAGATGGTCTATTTTCATCTCAGGAGAGCCCTTCTATTTCAATATATCTACTATTCCTTTATTTTTCTGAAAACAAGAGATACATTTTTAGCATTTATCTCAGTGGCACTGTTTATTTCTATGCCTAGCACATCCCATCTTCACTTCGGTCTTGTGTACTTTTCCCCTCCATCCTTTCATACTGACTGTGATTTATAGCTCCAGTCAAATCCGTGAGTTTCTGAGCTACTTGGATGCCACATCCATTATTATTTTGCCCTGGGTTCTTATGACCACTTTGACCAAATTTCTGAAGCAGTCAACATTCATACAGTCTGCAAGTATTTAGCACTACTACTGTCAGGGACACTTTGTGATGTTATGCTACTTTCCTGACTGATCTGTCCTTAATCTTTCTTTCTTTCAGCTTGAATTTCTCATCCTGTTTCCTGCATTCATATTTAAATCATACCTCCATTTTATGTGTTTTATTTATTTTTTAGCTTAATTATATACCCCTTCCATTAACTCTTTTGGTTATTAATATTCTCTTTCTCTATCTTGTGCTAAATAGGGTGTGTATATATGACCTAAATTATGCCAGTAATGAGCATTGTCATTATTTTCTATTTATTGACTGGGTTCCATGTATTCACCTAACCTTAACCTCTGTGTAGTAATTCATATCATTCTCTTTATATTACCTATGTATTCACACATAAACTATGGATTCCAAATACGAGGGGAACATTTTTCCAATTTTGCATCAATTGCATTTGTTTCATTTACTTCATTCAATACATATGCCAGATTCAAGTTACTTTTTACTACTAATATTAAAAAGTATGTATTGTATAAAAACATAATTTCGTACAGGTCAGTCAGTCTTTCATCCTGAAAAAATATATGGCCAAAGGAATTCGTGATGATTATCTTTCCATACATTAGTCTTTACTTTAGGAAAGGTAGTTGTTACATGATAATTATTTTCAAAAAAGAAAAATTCCATATGTAGCATAGTACCAAATATAATGAAAGTAAAATACAACATATGCAAACCAGCTAATATTAGATGAGTATTCACAAAATGTTATTATTTTCCTTTCTGTTTTCCTCACCCAGTTCTTGCTACTTGTACTCCTACTCTGTGCTGATGGTTAGCAATTTTAAATGAGAAGCATGGTCAGCGATACGTTACCAACTAACCATGATGTCTCATAAAAAAAGTCTTCCCAGGAGTAAACAGTATATTTTAGTGTTTCATATGTTTGGGATTCACATAACATATGGCTTTATTTTCATCCCATTTTGCCTTCCCTGATGCTTATTATTTCTAAGATTACCCTGGAAAAAATTTCATTAGATTCCATATCTTCTGGAGTTCAAATATAGGAACTACTTTTACATTCTTAATGCATGCTCAGTTTCAGTTGTTGAAGGAAAAACAAACAAACAAACAAACAAAAACTCTTGTCAAGTGTCAGTCTAATGTAAAACTTGGACGCTGGATGCAGGTTTCAAAGCTTCTCCTACCCCAAATTAAAGCTTAATTTGACTCCAGGCAACTGCAGGAAATAATAAGGAATAGTTTATTCTTTATTTTTTTTATTTTTTTTAAATATTTTATTTATTTATTTGACAGAGAGGAGAGAGATCACAAGTAAGCAGAGAGGCAGAAGATAGAGAGGGGGAAGCAGGCTCCCTGCTGAGCAGAGAGTCCTTTGTGGGGCTAGATCCCAGAACCCTGAGATCATGACCTGAGCCGAAGGCAGAGGCTTTAACCCACTGACCCACCCAGGCACCCCAAGGAATAGTTTGTTCTTTAAATCAATTTTCATTTCTTCCTCTTTTTTGGTTCCCCCAATGTTGACACATAGCTGAGGTGAGTGGTTTGTTTGTTTACTTGTTTGTTTGTTTGTTTGTTTGAAGGAGGTGAGTGATTTAAAGGGAGAATTTATGTAGCAAGTGATATTCGAAATTATCTCCTGGGTCCTATAGTCCTTTTTATGGCAACTATCCAAATACAACTCTAGGCGTAGATTATTTGGAAGGTCCAATGACAAATGATGCGTTTCCCATTTCCATATCATGGCCTTGTTCTCTCAGGATGTACTTCCAACTGTGGTGGTACATTCCTCACCCTCTTACTGGGGATGATCCCACATCTTCTAAACTGTATGTCTTCAGGACATGTCATATCTGATACCTACCACTCTCCATTTGACTCAGACAAGATGTACACATCCTTGGATATATTGATGATAGAAGTGCTCGCTATCTTTGCTTCAACATTCTCTACTTTTTGTGACATTACAGGCTCAACAAGCCAATATACTGCCTTCTAAAATTTCCAGGAAAAGGAAAATCTTACTTATTCCCCAATTTGTTGGGGAAAGAATTTTGTTAAGAAATTTGTTAAGCTTTGTTAAGCTTTGCTAAGATTCCTTTATCATGTATCACTTTTTATTTCTGTACTGAGCAAACACTTATTCAGGGAGTAAGATAACAGCCTTCCTTTCCTTCAAGAATGTTCAGTCACTCTGCATGGTTCCCATGGGAAGCCACCTCATCTTGGAATTATGCATCTATGTTTGCTGTACAATCTGACTTCAAAATATGCTCTACAACATCAGAACACTGTCTTAAAATCTACTCTTCTTTGCATATATGGCAGTTGTTATAATTGTTTTATGGTTAAGATTTAAAGGATAAGTACTATATTTTTATAAGGAACTGGAAGAGCTATCAGGAACTTTAGTGTTAGTCTCATTATAATTTATGACCTGTTTTCAATGTTAGAAATTTATGGAAAAAAGAAAAAGATCATAGGTAAAATCACATTTAAAACTCTGTTACCTATATCTTACGTTAGTCGTCCAATTTTTTGGAATCAGCGTATGATGATTTAATATAAAAATAATGCTTATTTAAACTATAAAACAACAAACTTGCAATTCTTAACTTAATTTCATGTATCTAATAATCCCATTAACATAATTGTGTCACCCATTTACTTCAAAAGTTAAAATGCAATATTATTAGCTGCTATATTTAGGCAAAAAACAGTTAAAATATATTAATTGTATATTTAGGCACATTGTGAGAAACAAACATAGGCAAAAATATTGCTGTCTGAATAAAAGATAATATTTTCTTGGTAGTTTCTGCAAAAATAAATTAAAAGGATATACAAGCATTGCTTGACATTATATCCAATAAATCTTGGGCTAAAAAGTTTCCCAAATCCAAGAAATTGTATAGTACTGGAATAGGCTTAATGTAGTAACAGCAACAACAATTTAAATTTTAACATTTAAAGGTCCAAGCCCACTGAGAAAACAACTTATTAGTAAACATCTAACACTTCCTACAGAGAAACAATTCATTTCCCACAGAGAAAACAACATATGAACATCAACCTCACTAAAGATACAATCTGGTTCCAAGGAGCAGATGCTGATCAATAATTCAATATCTAAAATCGAATGATAAGGGAGCAATGGTAAACATTTATTTATGGAATAATAATGTGTATCATTATGTTTCATATCTGGAAAATAGAAAAATTCTACAACATAAACTATGTTTATCCATTTTCTCACAAAGGATATGTTTTGGAAATTAGAGAGTAATTGTCAATACCAAAATAAATTTAGACACCTATTATTCACTGTGGGAGATATTTTCATTAAGAAGAAACTCAATCATTACTTCTAAATTCAAGAACTCTTGGTGGAAAAACTATTTATCTAGTAAACTCCAAATGGTAATAAATAGGTAAAATCAAGGGACCGAAGAGATAAGCAGAATACTTGAATTTTATCTTAAATTTTATCTTTCCAGAAATAAGGCTTTTAATATAAGCCACTGATAATGACAGATGATATGGTTTCCACTGTGTCTCTTCAATTATTTCTGTCTCAATTTATATCCTATAATTGGATAAAGTGATTCAAAATCATGACCTCAACTTTCTCCAGTACAATAATGATTTAAAACACAAGATCATAGCCTTGACTTTATAATAGAGCTAAAGGCATTTTCAATTGCCTATTGATATAATTCTATCTGCATATCACACAGATATCTCCATCTCAACATGGCTTGTAATGAATTCTTCATCTTTAACCTCAAACTCTGCCCCCTTGTTATTTTCTCCATGTAAGTGAATCACACATCTATATATCAATATATTTAAAGTATCTTAACTTTGTATTTTGGGGTCTCTAGCACAGAGCAGTGAATGATATTACTATTACTCACCAACATTACTTTATTCACCAATAAAGACATCTTTATCTCTTCCCAGGTAATTAAGTAGGAAATTAAATGTGACCATTATTTTCTTTGGCCAATAAAAGGCAAATAGAAATGATGAGTATCACTTCAAGGCTGAAAGTTTTATTTCTCTTGTCTCACTCTCTAGGCACTATTTCTCTGTCAGGATAAATATGGTTGGTAATTTTGAGATAGAGACTCTTGGAATATGAACATACCACATGGATAACAGCATCATATAGACTTTAAAAATATATTTTATTTACTTATTTATTTGACAGAGAGAGAGCACAAGCAGGTGGAGCAGCAGGTAGAGGGAGCAAGAGAAGCAGGCAGAGGGAGAGGGTGAAGCAGCGCCCACTGCCAAGCAGAGCAGGGAGACCAATGGCGGAGATCGATCCCAGCACCTGGGATCATGACCTGAGCTGAAGGTAGCTGCTTAACCGACTGAGCCACCAGGCACCCCTCATGTAGATTTTGTATTGAGAAATGAATGTTAATTCTGTTACGCTACTAATACTTGGAGGTATTCATTAAGGAGTCATAACCTAGATCATCCTTATAGATACTATACTTTTATAGGAGATAATCATTAAATATTTTAATTTAAAATTAATTTTGAAATTGTAATCTCTTTCTTCCCCATCAAATAGGCTTTTAATAATTGATTTAATTTTTCAATTATCTTTGAAATATTTTTCTTTACATTTCCCTAGAATTCTTTATCTTCACTGTCAGCATCTTCAACTCTTAACTTCACACCTTGCATTCTTCCAATTTATCCTCTTTAATGTCACAGAAGTGGGGCACCTGGGTGGCTCAGTGATTAAGCACCTGCCTTTGGCTCAGGTCAAGTCCCAGGGTCCTGGAATCCAGCCCTGGGTCAGGCTCCCTGTTCAGCGGGAAGCCTGTCTCTCCCTCTCCCACTCCCCCTGCTTGTATTGGTTCTATCGTTGGCTCTCTCTCTGTCAAATAGATAAATAAAATCTTTAAAAAATCAAAAAATGAAAATGTATTTAAAAAAAAAGTCACAGAAGTGGCCTTTTGATAACAGGAACCTAGGATCATTCCATGTTTTATCTCCTTCCTCCAACAAAAGGACTGAATGTATTGTTACTATTTGCCAGATGAGTGAGCCATAGGTCTAACAGGATGGGATGAGTACCTATATATTCAGGCCAACATTCTTCTAGAACCAAAAGAACCTATCAAAGTCCAAAATATTGTGGGTCAGAGTGGTAGAGTGAACTGAAGTTGACAAGAAAGGGATCAGAGTCAAAATACGTTGTCAATCTAAAATGGTGAACAGGAAGCAGATTAACTAAAATACCAACAATCCAAGGAGATGAGAATATGGACCAATGAGTTCACTAGCCAATAAAAACTATAGTCTAGGTAAAAATCTACATAGCAATAACCAAGATAAGTGTTGTTGCCCAAGCTTTTGAAATCTACATAAAAAAATAAACTAATCTGTAATGCGTTCACATTAGAACAAACAGAAAACCCTTATCTGCCTGTCAGGTTTCCACTTCTTTGTGCAGCAGTGTCTCTAGTTGCCTAGATTATTCTCTAAATATTTACTGAGAATTTATGTGCCAGGCAGTGCTCAACGCCATTGGTGTACATCAGTTATCACACTGGACGAATCAAACTAGCCCAAATGAAGCTAAGTATAAGAGGGGAAAACAAATAAATATAGCAAAGAAGAAAACTTTGTATTATGTCAGAAGTTGATAACTGCTTTGGAAAAAAACATAAAACAGAAATCTTTGTCGTGCGGCAATGGGTAGTTTGTTGCACTTTCATAAGGATATGGATATGGATATGGATAATCAAATGAGGAGGTTTGAAAATGACTGAGATAGTCATTCCAAGTGTAGAAGAATATTACATAAAGGAATATTGAGCACAGGCATAACGGGGCCTGAGGTGTTAGAAGAATAGTTTGGGGTTTTTGTGCCTGAAACAGAAAATGTATGCATAAAACTATCAGGAAATAATGTTATTGAAATAAACAGAGATGAGATCGTGTAGGGGGTCATAGTTTATTTTAGTGATTTTTGTTTTTTTTCTGAATGAAATAGGAAATTTTTGCAGGATTTTGAGAAGAGGCATGCCATGATTTGAGTTGTTTTAAAAAATTACTTGCTACTCTGTGGAGAACAGATTTTATAGGGACAAGGGCAGAGGTAAAGAAAACTGTTATGAGGCTATTTCAGGCAACCAGGTAAGTGGTAATTGTGGCTTCCATCAGATTTGAAACAGTGGAGAGTTTGAGATGATGTCATATTACGATATATATTTGAAGACGGAACTAATAAAATTTGTTTTGGATTAGAAATGGGCTGCAAGAGAATGAGGAGAATCAACACTGACCCCAAATTTCATTGCCTAAGCAACTGGATGAAGACACTACCAGCTATGTTAGGGAAAAATCTGGGGTTCAGATTTGAACATTTTTTTTTTTTTAAGATTTTATTTATTTATCTGACAGAGAGAGAGAGCACAAGTAGGCAGAGAAGCAGGCAGAGTCAGAGGGAGAAGCAGACTCCCTGCTCAGCAGAAAGCCCGATGCGGGGTTTGATCCCAGGACCCCAGGATCATGACCTGAGCTGAAAGCAGACATTTAACCGACTGAGCCACCCAGGCACACTGGATTTGAACATTTTAAATCTGATATTCGAGTGTAGAGGTTGACCAGCTATACAGATACATGAGTCAGGAATTCAGGAAGCACTCTGGAGCATTTCTTAAAGAAAAGGAATTCCCTTTGATTGTCTTTCCAGATGCTTATTATTTAAATAATGGGCACTGTGCTAATTGTCAGTACCTTATTAAAATATTAGTGGTCTTTGACATTTTATTCTGGAAAAATAATGCAAATTAACTTTATCATATAAAACCACCATGATATAACTTTATCATATAAAACCATCATATATCATATAAAACCACTTCTCATTCACAGATATGTTAGCCAGGACTCAGAACAAATTTATACAAGTTGTATGTCTAACTATTGAGAATGTCTATCATGGAACAAGATTTTTATGACTTTTTTTTTATAAGTTTTTTCTACCAGACAGTAACATAATTTCTCAATCACTGCATAATTTCAAATTAAGCATAGCTCTAATTATTGATTTTTACCACTACATGTGATTTTTTTTCCTCTAACAATTTCATGTATTGTTGTTCTTTTGTGATTTAGTTATCATTCTTCAAGTGAATTCACAAGTACTTGCATGTTTGTGCTCTGTGATCATAGATGTTAGAGAGCCATTTATCATTTCATTCTGTCATGTCCAGCATCATTGATTGTTTCTTGAGGCAGAACAGTTTCAAGAAAAGTCTGTACACTTTTCAAAATAAATAAATCAAACTTCATAATATATATGAGCCTCACATACAGTCACACAAGTTGAGCTCAGTGATTGTCCCTTCAAGTCTTATAAAATTAGCACATTATTACTTAACATCTATTTTTTTCATTATTTTTTTTATTGTTCTTGTATTTTAACACTAAATTTCTAGTAATTCCACTAACATAACTGGAAAGTCCATTTTGAATAAATGCCCTGGGGATTTCTATGAATGAAATGCATACATTTCTGAATTTATCTAGATCAATCTATTGCATTAAGTAAGAACTCAATACGCATATGTTCCTACTTTATATACTGGCTGAAAAGCATATGTGCAAAAGTGTATGCAAATATGCCATAATTCAATTTTGCATCAGAAATTAAAATCTGTGAATGCATAAATTGCATTTAGTTCAAAATTGACTTTCATTTACAAATCTTAAAATGGCAAATCTCAAGATGAAAAAATGGCAGGATATCTTCAGCCCTCAGCAGTGTTTTCACATGCAACAGCCACTCAATAAAGTGTATTTAGTAACTGAATACATGAAAAAAAGATAATGTAACATTGGGGCTAATTACAAATTACAGTAACTCTTGGGGTGCCTGGGTGGCACAATTGATTAAGTCTCGGACTCTTGGTTTCAGCTCAGGTCATGATCTCAGGGTCCTGAGGTCAATCCTCACATTGGGCTCCATGTTTAGCATGGAGTCTGTTTAATACTCTCTCCCTCTCTCTCTGCCCTCCCCCTACACAATCTCTCTCTCTCTCTCTCTCTCTCACTGTCAAATAAATAAATCTTTAAAAAAGAAGAAATTACAGTAACTCCTTTTATCTATATTTGACTTTCTTTAGTTTATATATTCTCTTGTATTTGTTATTAACAAAAGTATTGCTTTTTAAAAATGAAGCAACTTAATATATTAAAGCCTTTCTGACAATTTTCTTGCTTAACCATATTAGTACAGAGTAGATTACAGGTAACAAAATATCACCCAGTTAAAGATTTTACTGGTTGTTTGACAGAAGGAGGAGAGTAATATATATGTTACTAGTAGTGTAATAAGGATAGGCTAAATGAAATGCAGTGGGTAGGGGGCTTCTGGGTGGCTCAGTTGGTTAAGCAACTCCCTTTGGCTCAGTTTCATGATCCCGGAGTCCCAGGATAGAGTCCCCCATCGGGCTCCCTGCCAAGCAGGGATTTTCCTTCTCCCTCTGACCCTCCTCCTGTCATGCTCTCTCTCTCTCAAATAAATAAATAAAATCTTTTAAAAAAAGAGAGAAAGAAATACAGTGGGTAGGGGGATGGGTTAAATAGGATATAGGGATTAATGAGGGCACTTGTGACGAGCACCAGGTGTTGTAAAGAAGAGCTGAATCACTACATTGTACACCTGAAATTAATATTACACTGTATGTTAACTAACTGGAATTTAAATAAAAAATTTAAAAAAAAGAAAAATAAATAAATGAGATACATCTAAAATCTACTTAAATTTGAAATGGGACAGACAACTTCAGGCATTGTCTCTTCTCATGGAGAAACCTTAAAATTGTACATTTAGCCAGTCTGAGAAGATATGACTATAATTTAGTGTGATTCCTTAAACAATAACTATTTCATCCTAAGTAAGATATGCATTTTTTATATGAACACTATTAATGAAAACCTATTTTCCTTATCTTTGTGTGATCAAACAAGTTTCTTAACAAATTATTTTCTGTTTAAAGATGGATTTTTCAAAGCACAACAAAATGTCAGTTCATGCCATTGGGACAATTAAGAAAACCTAAAACACATATGACACTTAGACTCTACTTGGTACTTATCAATCCTTAAATAAAGTTAGTGCTTATAAATTCTGTAAGCCCCGGCTATTTTTATTTTTTTAAAATTTCAATACCCTATTATTCTCATTGCTCTTATTATAAGTATATACAGGACATCTGTAAGAATAATGGAACATTTTTACCCTTATAGTTTAACATCATCTATCTTTGTCTGAACTCAAACAGGAACTATTATTTTGGTGAGTCCTGCTGTCAGTACCATTGTGTTTGGTTCTGTTCTCATGTAATCTAAAGTTTTTGTGTAAAGCTGTCTGTTCATTTGGTACAAAAAAAAAAAAAAAAACACACACACACAAGACTCTTTTGAGGTTTTCTATCACACTGAGATATGCATGTCAATGAGCCCAGAGAATATAATACTTAATCTTGCCTATATAACATATTTTGTAGGAGCATTACTATTTGCTGGTTTATAAGTCTCACATGGAACATAGCTGATATATTCAAAAGAGCAGTTATTTTTTATCAATGCTCTTTAATCTCTCTCAAAAAGTTAACAGTAACACTACTGTAAGACATCACTTTGCCTGTGATGGTCTTGTTGTCCACAGTGGAAACTGCATAATGAAAACTGCTTTTTATTATAGTCACATCTTATATCAAGATAATAAATTGTGCAGATCCTTCTGTGGCAGTAGATGAAAGACAAATATGTTTTTCTTTTTTTCTTTTCTCAAAAAGGAAACAGTATTTTAGCTGAGGCTGTGACAGAGTCTGGCATTTCCTTCAGGTAAGTGTGTGGGCTTATTTAAAAATTTTCATAAAACAAAACAAAACAAAACAAAAACAATTAGTCTTAAGAGGAAAATAGTTTATTTTAGTCATGTTCTAAGTGTTATTAGAGCTGTGTATTGCTTAAAATGGGTACAAAATTAACACCTGAGAGTCCCTGATTCCTTGGTCATCTAAGTGTTATTTCTC
>CM052898.1:102415304-102467269 GCA_028534135.1 Potos flavus | reverse complement strand
CAAACCAAGTGTCCAACACTTAACCAACTGCACCACCCAGGCGCCCCAAGTGTTTGCAATTTGCAAGTACTTCTAAATAAATTCTTAATGAAATTTCTGGCCTTTTGTTATTTGGGTAATTGCGTTCATTCCTTAAATTCAATTTCACTTGACATAAATTTACTTCATATAAACACAAATGCCCAACCCTTACACCACCAGATCTTACCCTGTTTATTCGTTT
Organism: Potos flavus; assembly: GCA_028534135.1. NCBI lineage: Eukaryota > Metazoa > Chordata > Mammalia > Carnivora > Procyonidae > Potos > Potos flavus. The sequence goes on along the minus strand of CM052898.1, from coordinate 102,467,046 downwards.
CTTAAGCCATGCTTTATGAATAACTTACATAGTTATATAAAAATGCAATCCAGTCCTTCTTTTAATTTCTTAAATATTATTTTCACCAATTAGAAAGATAATTATTATCACATACAGTTTGGAGTTAACTGTTTTGACAAAACTTGACCATCTGCACTTCTGAGAACAGTCTAGAACCCCTCTGCATGTATATTGAAACAATAATTTCAACTACTCCCATAAAACCTAAAATCAAACAAAAATATGACCAACAATAACAATACCAGCAAAAAGGGATCCCACATTAACTTCCATCAGAAGATGGTCTCATGGCTTAACAAATAAACATTATTTACAAGAAAATTTAGGATAAATAAATATAAACCAGCAAATACTTTCACCACCACCATGCTTATCATAAATATTCATATCATATTTAGCATAAAATTGTCACAATATCTGCCAAGATTCATGTATCTCACGTCACCTGCTCAAATACACCAGCAGTATTTGGTACTGTGTACAAATACTAAATCGTATTTAGTATTGGTATTTAGTAAATGGTACTTAGCAAATGGTACAGTGAGTAGCTGACAAAAGAACTAGAAACAACCACAGAGACTGGGTTGTCCTGAGAGTAGATACTTTCGATACCTGGGCCATTTACTCTTCTCATTTTGTTCCAGTTTTATAGTTGTTTTTGGCAGGTAGGCACCTCCGGCTTAGAGTTACTGAGTTAGCTTCTCAGAACTGGAAGTCCTTGATGTATCTATAATTTTACCCAGTTTATTTTCTTTCCTCTGTTTCTCCCTACTCCCATATTCCTCTTATGTAATTTAATTTTCACTTTACAATAGCATATCAAATTATTTATTAAAATAAATTTAAAATAAATGTGTTAAAATAAATGCCTCTATTGTAACTTTTAACTGTTAAATCTATTAACATGCTTATTACCCATCCCAGTTGAGTGTCATTAGGTGGTTTTAGAAATCGAGGATGCAATTCATATTTCCTTAGAAATTTGAAGTCTATCAGCATCCACAAGAGAAGATACAAACTCATACACCTTTACACTTATTTTCTTCAGACAATGTGTGTGCATGTGTGCATATTTCTCAGTGAGAGATTCATTTTATTCACTCTACTCTATCTGGGATCTTTTTGGATTTATCTCTGCCCTGGTGACCTTAATTCCCATATGTTATGTCTTTACGGGTGCAGATATTTTTCATTCTAAATGCTATGCCTTCTTTGGAAGACCCTTTCAACCTAAAGATCACTATGTTTATTTCCTCTAGGAAAAAAATTGTCTTATTATTTCTTGGGCATTATTTTTTTCTCTAAACTTCTCTTGAAACTCCCATTGAATGAACAGTTCTCCAAAATAACCCAACTTTTCCCTTAATTTTTCCAAATTTTGTCCAAACTTTTCTCTTAATTTTCATGTATCTTTTTTTTATTTTTAATTCAATCTTGAGTTACATGGTTCTGTATACAAGGTTATTAATACAAAACTTAGTTGATGTTTAAACTATCTTGTTTTCCATTGTGCATTTCAACTTCAAATTCAAAAATAAAATTTATATTTCCAATATATATAGGACTCTTATACCAGAAACTCATAGTTTAGATTCATTAGAATTCTCTGTACTATTTATCACTCTAGATAAACTCTTCCTAGCCCCCTCTGACTTCTTAAAATCATTGAATTTGTGTTTGGAGTACCTATAAAATAAATGGTCCCCCTTCCTTTAAGACAGTGGTCTCTTACATGCATTTTGAGCTACTACTCCTTTGGGTTTTGTTTCTCTCTGTGTGTATGTGTGTGTGTGTGTATTTGTCTTCTGGTTTTCTGTCATCAGTAAGTCTGCAAAATTTCTGCTTACTGTAGAGCTCGTTTTTTTCCTCATACTGATATTTATTTTAATCTTCATATTTTTCTATCATTTTAAATAATCTACCATCTTAATCTACTATTCCTAGGTATTATTTCAATAATTACTTTACTTTTTATGTCTTCTGTATTCAATATCAGGCATTTATGATTTCCCAGAAAGGTAACCCGTAAATATTTCAACTTGTTGGCATATTCCCTCAGCAAAACAAATAAACAAGCAAAAAAACAAACAAAAAACTGTCACACTTTTTCTAGTATAGGTCTCTTGGTGGTCCATTCTCTTTATTTTTGTTTTTCTTCTTTTTTTAATTTTTTAAATATTTTATTTATTTATTTGACAGAGAGAAAGAGATCACAAGTAGGCAGAGAGGCAGGCAGAGAGAGAGGGGGAAGTGGGCTCCCCGCTGAGCAGAGAGCCCGATGTGGGGCTTGATCCCAGGACCCTGAGATCATGACCTGAGCCGAAGGCAGAGGCTTTAACCCACTGAGCCACCCAGGCGCCCCTATTTTTGTTTTTCTTAATGAGTTTTTTATACCTTCATTTTTGGAAGATTAACTTTACTATTTTAGTTTGACAGTATTTTCCTTTGAAATGCTTGAAGATATCATTCCATTGATTTTTGGTTTCCATTAGTTCATTTGAGAAACTTTATTGTTGCTCTTTTCAAAGTTAAATGTCTTACCCTCCTTTCTTTAATTTTTGCCCTTTCCCCACCAACCCTTCAGCAATATTCCTTTGATTCCTAGAGTTGTGTGAGTGTGTGTGTGTGTGCATGTGTGCGCATGCCTGCATGGTGTATATTTTACAATATATACTAAGATATATCTGGGCTTTATTCTCTTCCTCCTTCATTCTTGTGAGGTTTGGTGTATTTTGACTTCATCCTTACTACAAGGCTTTAGGATTTGAGATTCCTACCCAAAGCATTGGAAGTTTACCAGGACCTCCATTTGTGACTTGAACTCTGATTTTTGTTCCACCAGCACAGTGAATGTGTTGTACACTTCACTCAATATCTGGAGTGAGAAAATGTCCCAACAAGAAAAATAAATACTGCTAATTTGATTTCATTTCTCCAAGCTTTTCTCCTTTCTCAGATTTTGGCCTAGAAATACCACAATGCCTTGATAGCTTTCAATTTATTTCTTCAGCACAAAATTTTCAATGTCTAATATTCGCTAGACCATATTATAAATTTCTCATCACGGAGCACATACTATAGCATAATTTCTCTGTTAGGAATAAAATGTAATTCTCATATAATATAGTGAAAGAGACCTTGTATATGAAATAGGTGGGGGTGGGAATTACTGGCTCTAGAACTTACTGAGTTCGCTGAAGCTTTGGTGGACCTACAGCAAAGTTCCACTTTTTATTCTGTCCAATCCTGCTGCCCTTTTCTTTACAAAGGTGCTAATTCCTAATAAATATCTTATACTCTGTGATGGGCTTAATTGTGTCCTTCAAAAATTCATATTTTGAAGTTCTTAAACTCCGTACTTTAAATGTGTCTGTATTTGGAGATAGGGTCTTTACAAAGGGTAACTCAGAATAAATTATGTCAGTAGGGTGAGACTTATAAAGTTATAATTGTCCTTATAAAAAGAGGAGCTTAGGACACAGATACGCACAGAGAAAAGACCATGGGAAGACAAAGAGAGAAGGTAGTTATTACAGATCAAGGAGAAAGGCTTTCAGATGAAAACAATCCTGTTGGCACCTTAAATTTGGACTTCTGGACTCCAGAAGTGTGAAGAAATAATTTATATTGTTTAAGCTATCTGGTCTGTGGTATTTTCTTATGGTAGATCTAGAAATTAATACACACCCCAAACTATCTCAGAATCTACTTTTTTTTTTTTTTTTTTTTTTTTAAGTTTAATCAGTGACAGTTGGAACCAAAAGTGATCTAAGGAATTAGTCAAGAAGAAAATTTTGGAGCTAGATCACTCTCTTGGGTGGCAGTAAGACTAACACTGGTGGTAGATACTGCAAGGCTCTGACACAAGCTGAAGGTCTAATTGTTGAAACTTTCACCACTGAATGAGTTGGAATTGTGTATAGAAGGAAGGAACTGAGATGTGAGTGTAAAGTCATTTGAGATGTATGAAACAATAGGAACTGTAAGGCTAATGTTATCAGATGGCTACTGCTAAATGCTATCGAGAAATCACAGAAAATAATGAAGAACTAAAGGCTAATAACAGTTAACTGAAACCCAGATGTGAAAGTCAGATGGACTTTTGGTTGCATATAAAGAAAATCTCTTCTGCAAAGGGGGACTGAAGAGACTCAGGAAAAAGCCCAGTACTTAGTAATTGCATTGGCTAAATTTCAGACAAATATTCAACCAAGGCATGTCATGGCACCAAAGTCTGGGCCCTGATTTTGAAAACCTGGGATTATGCTACATGGAATGGAGGTATCTGGGTGACACTCCTCCTAAATATTTTAAATCTCTGAGCCAATAAGTGACTTCACTCATAATAAAGTTAGATCTTCCACAGTTTTAGAAGATAATACAGAGGCCTCTACTCCCTCTCAGGGAGCAATGCAAGAGATGCCCTCCCCCACCAAGAATTTTCCACCACCTCCCTTCATGGTCACTAAGACCATAGCTAGGGATAAATTAAAGTATATCAAGGCTGAGGGAAAGCTGGAGCTCATTACAGAATAAGGGGACTATACACCTCAAAGCAGTTGCAAAAGCTAATGAGCATGCACTGATAGGAGCCGAGGAGGTACTCGTGTACTATTCAAAGTCAAGAAATCACTTGTATTCATCTCCAAATTCATCTCTAGGTATGTGAGCACTAATGTCATGTTAATAATGAGATAAATATGTCAATTAATCTGAAAATGTATTTGCCATACTTTAAAATTTTTCAAAATTTATTGATTTACTAAAGGAATATCTTCCGATGATGATGATAGCTAGCATTTGTTTATTATATACTCAGCACTTTGTTAGGGGCATAGTTCTTCCAATATAAGACTTAGAGCAATGAAAAAGTGTGGATGAGGAACAGATTTCACTATTAAACAGGGTGGTCAGAGTAGGACCCAGAGGAGAGGCAAAATCTGGGCAAAGAGTATAAGGAAATAAAGGAGTAATCCTAGTGAATTCTCAAGATAAGACTATTACAGGAAGAGAGAACAGGGTGGGAAAACAGGCCTTGAGATAGATGTAGGCCTGTCTGCATGATGTGTTTGAGGAAGAAAAAGAAAGCCCAGGTAATCAGAACAAAATCGATACAGAGGAGGAGAGTGATGGCAGAAGAGGTCAGAAAGATAATGGGGGTAAATTGTAAGGCACCTTAGTAGTAGGAAGAGGAAACATCCCAGGTGCCCAGGCCAATTTATTTGTACGTCTACTGTTCTGTCGTAGGTACTATCACTCCTCCTTTCACTCTCTAATCTGGTTTAGATTATAAACTGTATGGTCACCCTACTTATAACCATTGTAGCTATCTTGGCTTTTTTACTAAATGTAAAGAGTAGTGTAAAGCAGAAGAGTAATGCAATCTGATTTATGTTCTAAAAGATTCACTTTAGCAGCTGTATTTTTAGGGTCGATGGCTCTTGAGTTTTAACAGGAAAGACTTATAGAAAGCTATTATTGAAATCCAAGGGAGAGGTGATGGTGGCTCATGCTAAAATGGCAGTAGAGGTAGAAAAAAAAATGTTCGGAGTTTAATATATTTTAAAGTAGAACTAGAATGGTTTTATGACGGTCTGAATGTAGTGGGTTTTTTAAATAAAGGATTCTAGAGCAAAATAAAGATTTTTTTTTTTTTCCTGAGAAAGTAGAAGGAAGAATTTTCCATCAACTGAAATAGTGAGGACTACAGGAAGACAAGATTTTTGTGAGATGATCCTGAGTTTATATTTGGACATGTTAAATTTAAGATATCTAAGAGACAACCAGATGGTGATGAATGTATGTGTTAAGTATGACAATTTAAGTATGGGAATTTACAAAAGAATTATGGGTTAGAGATATAAATTTGAGAGTTGTTAGTACATAGGTGATATTTAAGTCATGAGAATGGATGAGATCATCAAGGACTAGACCCAGGAACCCTTCAATTTTAAAAGTCAGAGAGAAGGGAAGGATGCAGCAACAGAGACCAAGAGCAACTCCAGTGATATGAGAGAAAATCCAAGAGACTATTTAGTCCTGAAAGTCAAGTGTAGAAAGTATATCAAGGGGAAAAGAGCTGTGTCAAACGCTTCTGATAAATCAAATAAAACCAGGATGCAAATAGACCACTAAATTTAGGAAACTGTGTATCCTTGGTTGACAGTAATGAGATCAGATTTTGTGGAGTGATGAGGGGTCAAGAGCCTGATTGGAATAGAATTAAGAGAGATTGAGAGGAGAGGAAACTGGAGACTTCAAGTCCATTCCCCACCCCCCCATCCCACAAAACAAAACAGACCAATAACAAAAGAAAAAAAAAAACTTAATATTAATTCATCAAGGCCAGGTTGCAGTGAAGATAGTTGAGCTATTTATTTATTTCCCTGGTCCTTTTCCCATTTCCATCATTTCTTAGGTATGTAATATTAATACGAATAGTAATTTCTCTCAACCTAAATTTACAGTAAACTGTGTGTGTTATCATTATCCAACTCAACATATTGAGTGGGTAGTGTTCAATAGATTAATAGAGTGAGGTCTTCTATTGAAAATATATAAAACATAGTACATTTTCAAAAACCAGTCATTTCTATTTTTATTGTTACTGCTACTACTACTGCTACTCCTCCTCCTCCTCCTCCTTCTACTGCTACTGTTATGACTATTCTCTTCAATTGGTCTTCAGTTTTTACTTAACACAAGGGTGGTGGGTAGTGCCCTGACCTTTCTTTTTCCTTACATTTTTATACTTCTCTAATTCTTTTCTCTGTCATCATCCTGCCAACATTTCTTTCTCTGAAACCAAAAATAAACTAATGAACAAACATACAAAGCAAACAACATTTTCTTGCTTAATCTTTGGGAAGAACTACATAGTCTTATATCCTTCAAAGTGCATTTGCAAGATAAGGAACTATATTGATAATATCTCTCATATCTTATATTACAACTCCTTGCCAGGGTGAGGCTGAAGCAGAAAGACAAATGTGAAGGAGGTAGATTTTTTAACTGTGTCTCTAATGTTCCACGCATTCCTAGATCAAGATCTTCTCATATGCAGCATGCTCTGCTTAAAATGTCCACCTCTTTCTTTTCCTAACTAGTTCTTACTTGTTTTACTCCAGGCTCCCACACTCTAATGCCTTTCCAAACTACAATGCCTATTGTCTATATCCCACATAAGCATTTCAGGTGTACGGGATATCTATATAAGCTATATTTGTTTTAAAGGTGGTAGTAATAAGTGAGGAAGAGAAACATTAACATACTTTGTACCAGGTGTCCGTTCTCCCATTTCTTCTTTTCTAGGCCCAACACAGGGTATTCTGACATTCTCATTTTGAAGTGGATAAGAATGATCGTAAATATAGTTCATCTTCACAGATTATAACTTTCACTATTTAATTTCATTCACATAAACTATTAATCAGGATAACAATTACTCATCATCATCCTTAGTACTTCTACTGGGTGGAATTCCTAGATTGTCAAGACATGTTTTCTTTATCTTCATATTCTGAGTAATACCATATGGTTTGGAATATATAGTTAGCATTCACATTGTTTAAATAAACTGAATCAGATTTTGTTTCATCAAAACCTTGATATAAATGTTTCCTATATTTAGATACAGTGACAGATAATTTATTCATACCTACTTTTTAAGCCTGTTACTGTTTTAACTTTATCAGATGATAGTACAAAATATCTCTTATTGATCCTTTTAACCTCATGTAGGATGATGAATGTATCCTCTAGTTGTAGACTTAAAAGAAGTCCCGGGTTCTCTATCCACTGACATTTAATGAAGAAAGAGTAACAGTGTTGCTCAATTTTCACACTGACTTATTTGATCGCAAGTTCTGGTACTTACTTTCCACTGCATAACATAGAGCCACATGCTCATATGTATAAGATAGTAGTTTATATAGTAACATGATGCCGAGTTTCAGTATATGTAATACAAGATATTCAAAGACATCAACATGCTAAAAAAAAAACAAAAATTAGGGCAGTAGGTGAATAAGGACTTATTTAAGGATCATAGAGCTATCACAATAACCAGGGACTATCCTCTAACTTCAAACTCTATCCCTAAAAAAAGAACAGAGGAGGGGGATAGTGTTGTCAAGTGCCCAGAATGAGAAGGTTCTTTTCTTTTCCCCATGAAGTGGAAAAGGGGAGGAGTCAATCCAGCAACATATGAATCACCTTGCAACAAAGCTATCTTGTTTTATGAGGTGCTACATCTGAAGATCTACTCCAGAGCTTCCAAGAAAAGGGAATTTGGTAGAATTATTCTTAAAATACTATTTAAAGAATGTCCTAATGTTGGGAACATCTGTGAATATGGAGACTGGTGCTTAAGTCTGATATAAAAATTATGGAGGTGAGAAGTGTGACTAGAGTCATACAAACAAAAAGAAAAGCATAGGATTCACTACATTGGAATTTAATTGAAGATCATAAAAGAGGATTTCATAAATTTCTGTGGTTCCTGTGCAGGGGTCACATCTCCAAAATCAGAGAATAAAGCACTAGCAGCAAATGGAATCAGATGGACATTTGACCTGAGCTAGAACTGGGATATCTCTCTACTAGCATGATCAGTGGCAGTTTCCATACGATGTTCATGTTCCCTCCCCTTCATTATCTCTAGCATTACAAGGGATTGGCCTTAAAGGGGTTGGGATTAGACAGTATCACAAAGTCAGGTTTTGGTTTTTATCTCCCTAGCTGCTATCACTATTAAGTGAAGGGTATGCCTTAAGTCTGCATTTGAGAGTGGGAAAGATATTAAATTTAAATTGAGCTCAAGATTAAGTTTTAAATTAGATTTAACTCTTCATAAACAAAAGTGACCAGAAAATTATAGAATGTACCCAGGATACTATTTAAGGAATGAAGAGTGAGAATATGATGTACAACAACTGGATAGGAAATACAAATAACATTTAAGTTTATACCACTTTGAGATTCCTTTATAAACTAGATTATACCTAAATACCAAAATATTGTATGTGACTTATACAGAGAAAGAGAGTAAGAGACAGAGGGTTAATATTTTTCCAACTTTATGAAGCTATAACTAACTAATAAAAGTTGTATATATTTAAGGTGTACAATGCAATGATTTGATAGATGTATACTTTGTGAAGTAATTGTCTCAATAAAGCTAGTGAACATACCCATCACCTTACATATTTACCATTTGGTGTGTGTGTATATGTGATAAGAACACTTAGGATGTGTTCTCTTAACCAATTTCAAGTATACAATACTATATTATTTACTATAGTCACCATACTGTGTATTCGATCTCCAGATACTGTATATCCTATCTCCAGAACTTATTCATCTTATTACTGAAAGTTTGTATTCTTTGACCAACATCTCACCACTCCCCCCACTTTCCAGAGGGGGAGAATAGACAGGCCTCCACTGAGAAGGAATTCAAATAAATTCTGTAGATATTTCCTCTTCTAGGAAGTAGGACATGACTCCCCATTCCTTCAAATGTGATCTGACCACAGTGACACTCTTCAGAGAGTACAGTATAGAAAGGGGGAAAAATAATATTACTGTGTAGAAACCTAGCCAATACTATACCCCGTCTGGTGATCAAGGTTAAGATCAACAGTCATAAAACATACCTTTGATATGATGTGATGAGAATGGCAACTTATCATTGTAGTCTGCCTCCCCAAAACCCATAACCCCATCAAACCATGAGATTTACACCAGAAAAATCCTAAAATTTCAAAATATTTCAAAATATCTGACCAGAATCCCTCAAAACTATCAAGGTCATTAAAACGGGAATTTTTTTTTTTTTAAACTGTTGCAGTCTACAATTAAATGCAATGTTTCTACAATGACATGACAGCAAAATGGATAGAATCATGGAACAGAAAAAAGAGGTAGGGAAAAACTAAGAAAATATGCATAAAGTATAAACTTTAGTTAATTATGTACTACTACCAGCTCATTAATTGTGAAAAATGTACCATGCTGATGTAGATATTAATAATAGAAGAAACCACGTGTGGCGTACACATGGAACTCTCTGTACTTTATGGACAACTTTTCCATAAATCTGAGTCTATTCTAAAATTTAAAAACATATATATATTAAAGAGAATAAAAGGAATAGGGTATGTGAAAGGGACACATTAGCCAACCTGAAAGAGCCCCAGGTAAATAAAGCTGAATCAATTTGAGCAATGAATAAAGTAGTATTGGATTATAACCCAAAATAAAAAAAATACATATTCATGAACCCATACTAATAATAAAAAGGAGTAAACAAATAAATTCTGGAGCAGAAACAAATCTTCCTCACAAAAGAACTACATTAATATATGTATGTATCCCTCTTTCAGGAGGTAGAACTTAACCGCTCTCTAGGCCCTGCTTGAGGGTGGGCTACACACAGTAACTTATTTACAAAGATAGGTAAATCAGTAATTTTTAGGGTGGATGAATCTGGCAAACACTATCTTAATCAAGTATGAACATTTTCATCCCTAGTAAAGTTATGATGATATCCATGTATCACTTGATCTGATGTGATGAGAAAGATTTGTTTAGTATTTCCCTAAACCCATCTTCCAACATAAACATGAAGACAAAATCAGACAATCAGACAATGTACCCCATTTGGGTACATTCTATGTAATTGGCCAATGCTTTTAAAGACTATCAAAGTCATAGAAAACCAGGAAAGACTAAGAAAATGTCACATAGGAGGCTGGGGCAATATGACAACTAACAATAATCTAGTACCTTAGATTTGAATCTGGAATAGAAAGAGACATTAATAGAAAAACTGGGGGAATACAAATAAAGTCTAGAATTAGTTAATATTAATTTACCAATGCCAGTTCTAGTTTTTATAATTGTTCCACAGCATGTGATATGTTAAAAATGGAAGAACTGGATGTGGATTTTAAGGGAACTCTCTACTATCTTTGCAACTTTTCTATAATTCTAAAAGTATTTCAAAATTTAAAAAATACTTATACAGAAAGATATGTAACATTGTTTTATAAATAGTATAAATAGTACTACTAGCTTTGGTTGGATGATAATGGCTTAACATTCTTTTTCATTCCTCCACAAAAAATTTAGGTTTATTTCATAAATTTCTCTGAAGTGGACTAAGTTTGTCCTGCTTTGTAAAAGAGAAACATGACATAAATGCTACCGTTCCAGTCCAGGGTCTCTAGCCTTTAAGAGGACTGGAAGCTTCTGCTTCCTCCATCTTTGAACCCAGACATCATGCTGTGGAGAAATCCAAACAGAAATACGAAAAAGAATTGAGGTTCCTAGCCTAGTGTGCTGAGCTTCCTTATGATAACCAGCACCAACTTGCCAACCATGTGGAGATGGACCTTCCAGCCTCAGTCAAATCAACCTCAGCTGATACCACATAAAGCAGAGATTAGATATTGTCATCAAGCCTTGATTATCACACATAAGCATGAGAAAATAAGTGCTGTTGTTTTAAGCCATTAAATTTTGGAGTGGTTTGTTTAATACAGAGCTAAAACAAAATTTGGTTCTAGAAGTAGTGTACTACTGAAACAAAAACCTAAAACTTGTAGAATTAGCTTTAAAACTGAGTGATAGGAAAAGCTCTCAAGGTAAAGGCTGGAAGAACAGTGCTACTGTTATTGGATATAAGAGGAAAGTGAAATAGCATTTGCCAGTACTGTTACTTGAGATGATCGGGGAAGCAGAAATGGTATCTAGTTGGCTCATGGATATAGCCTAGTATGTCTCCAGGAAGAATGCTACAGGTACTAACTGGTTTGTTATGATAAAGGGCAAATCTGTGAGAAGAGCTAAAATTAACGCTTTGGTCTTCAGGTACATTTTTTAGGAAAAATAAGGGAGCAGGATTGTACTTGAAAATAAAACTTTCTCACTCCAAGCCTTTAAACAACAATACATTATCATGGTAAAAAAATGGCTTCAGGTAAAAGATTAAATCCAGTGTGACTTTAAATTCAGTAAAGTGGACTCTGAGTCAAAAATATCAATGGTGGATCTTGCAAGACCCTTTGCTAAGATTTCAGAAAGATTTAAGGACATGCTTCACAGACCCATGCAGCTAGACAAAAGGCCTTGTAAGCATTTTCAGAGGGTTGTTCAACAGCAGCCTCAAAATTGACCTAAGGTAAAGAAAGATCTTCCTTCTCTCACATTTTGTCTCACTGAGTTAAAAATAAATAACATAAAAAATTCACAAAGTTTTCAAAAGAATAATCCACTTGAACTGGAAGAGACAGGGACAGTTTAAAATGAAGAGCAGCCTCTACACCCATCCATGAGCATGACCCAGGCTGAGAGAGCTATGCAGCTGCAAATCTGAAATGTTTCTAATGTGAAAGAGCCAAGAACTCAGAGAGCAAAACCAGGAACTACACAAAACTATTTCCAGGAAGCAAAATTGAGTCCTCATCAAGCAACTGACAATATGTACCCAGAGATTTCAGAATTGCTATCAAGTAAAGACGTGTATGTGCCTCCCATTTTCCTCCTTTTAGTGCATGGAAGGAACGTTTTTAATTTTAGTTCATGTTTTTAAGCCAATAGAAACCACACCTATAGAACAACTTCCATACTTGTATCTCCTGATATACACCAAATAGGATTTGAGTGTGATGACTAATGAGATAAATCTTTACATCTTCTAGGGAGGAAGAGTATTTTACATGTGAGAGTTATGGAAATAACTGTGGCTAGAGGGTAGAATGTTGCAGATTAAAGAGAACTAGGAATTCTTTGTCACAACCCTCACAGAAATGTGTGGCCTATTTCTCTACCCACTTGAATCTGAACTGAGTAACTGGGTCTGTGACCGTTTAATAGAAGACAGTGAAGGTGACTCTGGGTCAGTTATCTTAACCTTTAAGGAGACTGTCAAGCTCTGTATCTTTCCTCTAGAAGTTTCCTCTGTATCTTTCCTCTAGAAGCTGCCATGACAAAAGTCCAGGTAACTCTGCAGAAGACAATTTAGGCCTAGTTTATAAGTCCCAGCTAAATTTTCAGTCAACAACCTGTCATGCTGCAGTTATATCTTCTGGCCTCAGTCAAGGTACTCCATATAGAAAAGAGATACTATATACATATTAATGATTAAAATGAAAATTTTGATTATTTCAAAAATCATTAAATCTTTAAAATGTCATAACAAAAATAACCTTGAAGTAAAGTCTTACATAATGAATTTTAGTTTCCTTCATAGTTATTGTTACTTGAACTTGATGGTATTCTCTGACAATTTACACACTTGTATTTATTTCCCATAAATTTAATCTCCTCAATTTCATAAGTTCTTCATTTTTACATACAGTATGCCATCTAGTGACAAAAAATTAAATATAACAAGCATACTCTTAAATAATCTTGGGAAGAAAAAAACTATGTAATGATATGTGCTTGATATTGATCTACTATAGAAAATAAATTACATCTTTATGTTTTCCTTAAAATTATCTTCAAATTTCCAAAACCATTTAAAATAACATCACCTTTAAGATATTCCATGTCATATATATGCAATATCTCCCATGTCTGTTAAAATCTAATTTCAAATAGAATGATCTGATGCTTAGTGTACTCTTTCAAATAATATTATTTTTTACTGTAATTAGGATTTAAATTCTATCGAATATTTGATATTTGGCTTATTTTACAAAGTAGAGTTCATTAGCTTGTCTAGCAATTAACAAAAATAACTAATACCTTTTGTCTCTACAGAGTGCTCTACACATACTCAAAAACAGATTTCAGCTGAGCATATTTTTATAATACAATGCATTTTATATTCTACAAATAAAATATTATTTTTTTAGGATTTTATTTATTTTATTTGACAGACAGAGATCACAAGTAGGCAGAGAGGCAGGCAGACAGAGAGGAGGAAAGCAGGCTCTCCGCTGAGCAGAAGGCTCCATGCGGGGCTTGATCCCAAGATCCTGAGATCATGACCTGAGCTGAAGGCAGAGGCTTTAACCCACTGAGCCACCCAGACGCCCCAAATAAAACATTATTTACATATATCTCATATACCATCTATTTAGGTCATCTTACAGATGCAAGTATTGAGACTTAGGAAGATTATGTACTTTGTCTCTGACAATAAGTAGCAAAAATAGTATTTCAAAAGAGGAATTCTTATGCAAAAATCAAAATTAAAACTATAATGTGTCAATAAAATTTCAAATATAAAATATGTTTGACATAGAGTTTGTGGCTAAGATTTTTTTCTTTATAATTCTAAGCCCCTCATTCATTGTTATAAGTAAATTCTTGATCATCTTTCAGATAAGGGATACAATATATAGGTATTCCATAGGTATTTCCCCAAACTTACTCCTTGTCAAGAAATTTATGAGATTAAGCAATCTAGAGCAGAATTTGTAAAACGTCTTTGTTTTTAGCTACTCTGAGTGCCTAATCAAACCTGTGGAAACTTTCTCCTAAAAAAAAAAAAAAAATTACTCTTTTAAAGCCCATCAAAGAGATCTTTAGGGATACTGTGTTAGAGAGGGAAACGTGACCTTAAGGATTACTTCCCTTTACCTGCCACAAGCAAACTCTTTGACCTTTAGTTTTTCCTTTTTTAGCCTTTTTGACAGTTTTCCTTTAAATATGATCATGTTTCCTACAAAAATGTGTGCCAGCTGATAATTATGCTCTATTGATGTACTAGAGGAAACACCTTAAAATATGTGTGTGTGTGTGTGTGTGTGTGTGTGTGTGTTTGTATACATATCAATATTGAACTCATCTTTTGTATTTTTCAGTATCCTAAATAGTTCATTAATTATATGCATGATTGGAATTTTTTATGTGGGATGGCAAACAATAGAAAATTAGGTTTTGGGGCACCTGGGTGGCTCAGTTGGTTAAGCGTCTGCCTTCAGCTCAGGTCATGATTCCAGGGTCCTTGGATCAAGACCACATCAGGCTCCCTGCTCAGTGTGGAGCCTGCTTCTCCCTCTCCTGCTCCCCCTAGTTGTGCTCTCTCTGTCAAATAAATAAATAAAATCTTAAAAAAAAAATAGCTTTTGAATATAAAGCTTTATGAAAAATAAAATATTTTCTATTTTTTATATTCTTAGCATTTATAAGAGTTAGGCCTTGCAGACCTGATCATAGAGATTAACCTAAGGGAATCCCTAACCAGAAAATACCATCTGTCCTGCTCTCAGGGGTTTGTATGGAGAAAGCCACAGATACAAAAGCAAGAATCTAGGCAGATGTCTTAATCTGAGTTGATCATATTTCAAACCTTACAGTAAAGGTTTTCACACATCTTTGGACACTCCCTATCTGAGATTTTCAAAGGAAACACTCTGTACAATGTTATTTTCCAACATCAGTGGAGAAAAAAAAGGGAAGATCAGCATCGTTATTTGGCAAGATCGATTAGTTGGTACTCTTCAATATCCCTCATTTAGCACAGTGAGACCCAGAAATCTGCATATGCTTTTTTGAGTCAATAGAAGGAACCAAACTGAGAGCCAAGAAGACTTCTATAAATGTGCTATAGCTCAAAAGGTAAAAGTCACTGTAAAGTGGAAACTGAAGACAACTCAGGCAAGAATCCAAATGTAGAATGTGGCAGACATTCAAAGATAAGGGCCAAAGGATGATGAAGCAGCAGAAAAGATTACTAGTAAGGAAGAACTACCAACCCAAATTAATGCAAAAGAGAGAATATCCAAGATAATCCAGCAACGAACATCAGACACATACTACTTAAATGCCCAGGAATGGGACGGAACCAAATCCATCTCAGAGCATACCAGTCCAAAAGAATTTAGAGGACATCTTACAGATCTAAAGATTATGTGTTTTTTCATTGTCACACTCCTTTTCTATCACAACAGTCTCTTTCAACTATTCCATTCCATGAACACAGGACCAGGTTAAAGGAACAGACATTGAAAGCATGGAAATTTACTTGTGTCTTCCAAGCAGAGATTGTATATAAAACATTAAAGTAAATCTAGCAGATTTTTTATTTGCTCTTCCAATGTTTCCAAAGAACTCCCATGCAATGCCTATTACTGAAATCACTTAGAGGTAGAGAATTCATAGGGAATAACAGATCAACTAGAAATAAACGAAGACACTAAGTTGTCTGTTAATATCTGGTAATATAATTTATATTTATGTTCCCCCTAAATTCATATGTTGAAAACATATCCCTTATGAGAAGGTATTTGGAGACAAGGCTCTTGGGGGAGATATTTAGAAATGGGATTAAAAATGCCCTTATAAAAGAGGTACCAGAAACTCCTGTACCACCTCCCACCACATGAGGCTACCTCAACAAGACAGCTATCTAATGATCTCACCAGATATCAAATTGTCAGCTCCTTCATCTTAGACTTTCCAGTGACCAAAACTGGGAGATAAATTGCTGTTGTTTAGAAGCCACCCATTATATGGTATTTTGTTACAACAGTCTGAGTAGACTAAGCTAATATCTAAGTACAGACTAGATTTTTTGCCTGCAGTAGATATCTAATGACTATATTATATGGTTATTTTAAAGAAAAGCAGAATAATACGTATGGAGCTCTCTTTCTCTGCTACCATATAAATGATAGGATATTAGAAATTTAATCAACATTGAGTTTATTATTATACTCTCATTTTGTTCTGACAATGTCTAATTTCCAACTAGCCTTAATCAGTAAGAGTATGCAAATATGTGTATGTGGCTACCCAAACTTATTGTAAGGAAATTATTATTACAAGGAAATTAAGACACAATTGAGTAATTCAATAATAATGATCTTAACATAATGACATAACTGAATAATTCAATCTTACGATATACAGAAATTATTATAAAAGAATGATATTTGCTTTTTTGGATAATCTCCATCCTAATAGGTGTAAGGTGATACCTCATTGTGGTTCTAATTTGCATTTCCCTGATGATTAGAAATGTTGAGCACCTTTTCAGATACCTGTTGTTCATTTGTATGTCTTCTTTAGAAAAATGTCTATTCAAGTCCTTTACCCACTTTTATTATTTGTGGGTTTTTTTATTATTATTATTTTGTTTTTTTGTTTTGTTTTTGCTATTGAGTTGTGGGAGTTCATTATATATTTCAGATATTAACTCCTTATCAGATATATGGTTTGCAAATATTTTCTCCCATTCTGTAGGCCACTTTTTGTTGATCATTAACTTTGCTGTGCAGAAGCTTTTTAGTTTGATGTAGTCCCATGTCTATTTTTGCATTCTTTGCCTATGTTTTTGGTACCATATCCAAGAAGTCATTATTAACCCAATGTCAAGAAGCTTTCTCCCCTATGTTTTCTTCCAGTTTTACAGTTTCAAAGTTTAAGTATTTAATCTATTTTGAGTTGACTTTTCTGTATGGTGAAAGATAAGAATTCAATTTCATTATTTGTATGTAGATGTTCAGTTTTCCCAAGACAATTTGTTGAAAAGATTATCCTTTCCCCCACTGTATATTCTTAGCACCTTTATGGGCTTTCTATTCTATTCCATTGGTCCATATATCTGTCTCTATGCCAATACCATACTCTTAATAAATGTTGGCAAGGATGTGGAGAAATTATAACCCCTGTGCACTGTTGGGGGGAATAGAAAATGATATAGCAGCTATGGAAAACAGTATGGTGGTTCCTTGCAAAATTAAAAATAGAACTACCATGTGACTCATAAATCACATATATCCAAAACAACTGAAATCAGAATCTCAAAGAGACATTTGCACTCTCATGTTCATTGCAGCATTATTCATAATAGCCAAGATATGAGAACAACCTAAATGTCCATTAAAGGATGAATGAATTAAAAAATACGTGTGTGGCATATACAGAAAATGAAGTATTATTCAGCCTTTAAAAAGAAAGAAATTATGCCATATGTGACAAATTAGATGAACCTGTAGGACATTATGGTAAGTGAAATACATCAGTCACAGAAGGATAAATACTGCAAGATTCCACTTACATGAGGTATCCAAAAGTCAAACTCATAGTACCAGAAAATAGGATGGTAGTTGTCAGATACAGAGAGAGGAGGAAAACTGGAACTATTGTTCAACAAGTATAAATTTTTAGTCACACAAGATAAGGAAGTTCCAGAGATCTGTTCTACAATGTAGTACTTACAGTTAACAATACTGTATTATACCCATAAGTATCTATTAAGTGGGTAAATCTCATGTTAATTTTCTTGCAATAAGAATAAAAAGTTATAAAATTAAGTACTAACATGTCTAAATTAATGTCCACAGCTCCAAAAATTTTCTTCCAATAAGATATGTGAGAAGCAGTCATTAAGTTTTAAGGGTACTCTTCACAAGTTCTAAATTTATGAATTAATAACTCATCTGTAGATTTTCCAATATATCATTTTTGAGATATGCTGCTTATCATAAGATTTTCTATATGCAAACTACCTTTTAATTGCTTTATACACATTAAATAAAAAACTATTATGATGTAGATACTATTATAATGCCAGCGAGAAAGGTGGTGACTGATACAGAGAGAGGCTAAGAAGTTTGCTCAAGGTTACAAAGCAAATAAATGGAAGCTCCATAGTCTGTCTTCAATCTCCATATTATTTAAAACAATACTATATTGCCTCTGACGTTATATCTTGGAATATAACTTTTAGTGCTACTTCCTTGACAGTCAGTAACATTCTCCTCGTAACTATTCAAATTATTAGTATATTCTGGTTATGTTTTTCCCAAACTTTAAAGCAGCTCAGGCTAAACAGAACCTGCAAAATCTCTTCTGACAATCACTATTCATTCACTATGACAAAATTGAGAAAATGAGACATGAGAAAGTATTTTGTGGGAACTTCTGAAAAAAACTTCCTCATGTTCTGAATTTCTAAAAGCAAAAGTACATTGTTTCCTTTAGTAAGATTGTCAGATTTAGCAAATAAAAATACAGAATGACCACTTAAATTTGAATTTTTGATAAATAATGAATAATTTTTCAAAGGACATACTTAAACTCAAAAAAAATTTCTGTTTATCAAAACTTCACATTTAACTGGGTATCCTATATTTCATCTGGCAATCTTACCCTTTAGTTAATTATAGAATAATGAAGACCTGGGAGCTCTTGGGAGACATCTTATAATTCTAATAGTAAGCCATTCTTCAGATGAAATGGCAGATAGTAACAGAAAGAGAATGGAAACAAACAAGATAATGAAGACATGCTTTAGCTGTTGAAACCAAACAACCTCTAAGTCTCCCTAATCTCATATTTTTCACTAACCTAGCCAATATATCCCATTAATGTTTCAGCTAGGATAAATTATTATATGACTGTAACCAAATATACCTACTCTGATACACAACTAAAGAACTACCATAGAATATTACTGATCTAATCAAGTTGTTGCTATTCTCCTGAACATAGTTCAGCCATTTAAAGTTTACATACTCTATAGATGGAAAGAAAAGTGGCTTGGGATCTGTCAGATACGTTATGTCATACAATGTAATCACTTTGGTTTATTTGGCTCCTAAGACCTGAAAGTTCAAGTCAGAATGCCAAAGGGATAATAAAAACTCAATTTTGTATCATGCAAAGAATATCACCAATCAGTACCAAAGCCAGCAATACTCAAACATAATATCGTGATGTTAGAATTGTGTATAATTTGTTCCATCACTGCACATGAATGATGTGGAATGTTGGTGGTTGTCATTGTTAGTTCTCTACAAACACCTCTTGGGTGTATCTCTGTTTATGCTTGGTCCATTATTCAACTGCTATCTTCATTATCAGCTCATTATCTCACTGATGGGGTGATGTTTCAATGGTGATACTGAAATGGACCTGCATAAAAACATTGACCTACTTGGGTTTTGGTAAGAATCACAAAATTAGGCAGAATCCTCCACAGAAAAGGTGCTAACCACTCTTTGAAGTGTAAAATGTGTTCCAGGGAAAGAATTTGGGAGGTATTACAGATGAATACTTAGTACTAAGTAGCTTGAGTAAGGAAACTCAGCTGAATATTTATTTTATTCAACTAACCAGCTTTGTTTTAACTATTTTGAAAGCAGACAGCATAGAAAAAGACTACAAATAAGTGTAGCAAATTATTTTTCTTTAAATGCAATCTTAGTTTTCTCTTATATTTGCATGTCTTCTATCAGTCCACTTAATTTAGTATCTCTTCCCTATATGAATTCCTATTGTTGGCTTTTATCATGAACACTGCTCTAAAACTACAATTAAACACTGACAACCTCCTCTATTTTTCATCCAAAAACCTTTTCTAGTTCCTCATTTTTCTTGAACCTAAAAATCAAATTTTGCTTTGAAACTTCTTCTCTCTCAACATTGACTTATTCCTAGGTCATTTCAACCATGGAAGTGTTTTCCTCATCAGCTTCTCCTTCGTGATAGTGAACATATATTCACCAGATGGTTGTATATCTGGTTACTCTTTCAACTGTGAAAAATAACATATTTCTATAGACTTTATTTACACAGTAATTGAACAGACTTCTAATGCATCTTTTTCTTATATGGGAGTATACATGATCACTATTAAGGTACACTGAATATCATAAAATATGATGATAAGAAAAAAACTGTACTTTAAGCTGGCTGACCAAACCAGCAAGGGAACTCCAGTCCCTGTCTCAAAGCCCTTCTTGGTTCTTCTTTCTTACCCCGTTTCCTGCGCACGCCAAAATACCAAGTATGCGGAAGTAGGAGGGTATAAATTACCCTCCCTGCTTGTGCTCAGGGCTCAGACCTTTGGAGAAGGGTCTCCTCTGAGCCCGCCGGTGTTTTAAATAAATCTCCAATCCTCCTTTGTCTCCGAGTGCCGCTTGGTTCTTCCACCAGGATCCAGTCCAGGTTCCGCAACACTGAGACTAAATACTTAAACATACTTGAGCTAGACAAGAACAGAGCTATTGCAAATGAAAAAAAAATAGTAAAATCCCATTCATCTTTGAACAGCTATACGTATGAGCATTTTACATGGGTAAATAAATAATAGAATGTATCCACCACATACTAGATTTTTTCAAATACTCCTTCGAAAGAAGTTCACTTATATCAAATATGTACCTAAAAGTATGTGTGTGTATATGTATCCACACCCACACTCCCCACCTCTCCACATACATGCTACTTATATACCATATATACAAACGTATGTATATATGAATTCAAATATATAAATATTTATTAATCTATATGTATTTCATCATAAGAAAAATGTTGGAAGCAACCACTATTGGAAATAGACTGAAAAATTATGAAAATTCCAGGAAGGATAGCTGCCGAAATGATGAAAATGATGACCTTTAAGGTTTGCTTAAAAACAAAAAACAAAAAACAAACCAGGGTGGTTTAAAAATACCTATATATCAGAAAGGACATATTGTTTTGTGAGATATCCTGCAGTGACATCTGTTTTGTTTTGTTCTGTTTCGGAAGAAAAATACTAAACAGATTCTAATACATAAAGGCAATCCTGTGTCATGAGGAGAATTGGTATTTGCTAGGAATATATCCCTTGCTACTCTTCATTTAAACATTCTGAATATTCCAGAAACAGAGAGACTTTTATGATGATGAATGATAAATAAAAAGAAATCAGACATATATATATATATGGTAAAAAAAGGACAGACAAACCATAAATGTTTGTTAAAGAGAAAACACTACTTCAAAGACATCACCACAAAGGAAGCATGAGTGTGTATTCTTATGGATTAAAAAAAATAAAGAGACACAGAGAAAAAGTTTATGGAAGCAGTAACAAAAGAACAAAATGAAATAGAATAATTCAAGAAAAAATATTGAAGAATAAAATAAAGCCATCATAGAAATGAAAACAAAATCAGAAGCAGAGTAAAAGAATAATCAATGCTGAAAATATACCAAGTGCTTAAAGAACAGAGACAAGAAAAAGATACAAAATTAAGTTGAAATAAACAAAGTATTAAACATTAGACAGAAAATTCTAAGCTGACAAAGGGACGTCAGTATGTTCATTATTGTTATCTTTGAAGGAGAGAACTGTACTAATTAAACCAAATATGTAATCAGATATAAAAAATCTAGAAAACCTGAATTAAAAAGTTGAAAATACATAATGTCTTCCAAGAAAGAGGGGCAATTTTTATGAAAATTAAATATTCAAACATTTCATCCCAGCAATTCTTTTTGTGAGAACTGTACCCCAGAAAAAAAATATCAGTAATAAGGATAAATTACAAGTATACTTTTTGAAATATTTTTCAGTGACCATAAACCAGAATCAAAGTGACTATCAATCAGTAAAGAACAGCTATAATTTCCATGTTTCATAGACTTAAAAATAATAAGTTTGCCCTACATAAAATATTATTAGAGATTTCTACCGGGTATTGCTGAAGGAGAAAAGCTTAATATACAATAGCATGTAACATCTCATTTTCATAGAATTAACCAATAACTGAGAAGTGAATATTCTTTATATATGCAGGATTTTTTCCTCTTTTCTTTTCCTCTTTTGTATTTTTCTAGAATAAATATCTACTTTTGATAAAGATAAACAGTTGTTTTGATTTGTAAGCTCTGTAGCCATGTTCCCGACCTGATATTGTTAAATTGTAGTTTCCATTTTTGTTTTTTTCTTTTTCTTTATCAGTCTTGCTAAGAGTTTATCATTTTTATTAATCTTTTTAAAGAACAAACCT
Source organism: Potos flavus (assembly GCA_028534135.1). Classification (NCBI taxonomy): domain Eukaryota; kingdom Metazoa; phylum Chordata; class Mammalia; order Carnivora; family Procyonidae; genus Potos; species Potos flavus. The sequence continues at coordinate 102,444,277 of CM052898.1, read as the reverse complement.
TAGGCTTTGTTGAGTTAAAAAAAGTTGTTTTGGAGAATATAATAACTTCCAATTCATTGTGCATGCAGGCCTATTCACAGATACAAACAGATTACCCAATTTTCTATGTATTATTAGTTATACTCCCTTTACCAAGAGATATATTTTCTTACAAGTTCTCTTTACAAAGTAAAAATTCTAAAAAAAAAAAAAGTGAAAATTCTAACAGTTTCAACAAAGTGAAATAAAATTAATTCTAGAAAATTAATTCTAATACTCTGTTCTAACATTAAACAGTCTCAACAAACAATGAAATAAAATTAATTCTAAAAAATTAACTCTAATACTGTCAAAATACAAGTAAAATATAGTCAAAAGAGAAAAGATAAAAATTTGGAAATAAGCATTTAATATGTTATACTAGATTAATATTCCTCTCTCTCTCTCTCTCTCTCATACACACACACACACACACACACACACACACACACACACACTCTCTCTGTCTCAGTTTTTCTGGTATTTGAAGACCGCCAAATACAAGCTGCATTTTTACAGAAAGATTCAGAGTTAATGGGATTCTGAGGTAAACCTGCCTGCAATGAACAAGGACCTTTCTTAAAGTGGAAATTATGTTTGACTTCAGTTCACCTTTTCATTATTTTCTCTCTAGTTACTTTTTAACAAATCTAATGAACTAATCTATAAACAAGGAGCATTTGTAAAGCATGGGTAATTAACATGGGTCATGGGTTAATCGCAAGAAATAAACATAATTTGCATGTTTGCTTCTCAGAAAAGGAAAACAGGGTCTTCAATTTGAAAAAGTCTAACTTTATAGTCTTCATTCATTCTTCATTGGTGGCTGTGGTGGTGCAGCTACATTTTGCTAAAGAAAAACAGTGGCTCCTTTGACCTAAACACTGTTTTTATTCATGCAGTTGACAGGCCAATTTTGGTGAGAAAAAATTATGGGCAGAATCAAGTATTTCCTTTTCACTGAAATTTGACTAGATTCTAAAAATAACATAAACTACCCTCATAACTGTAGGCACAAGTAGCTCTCTATTGTAACCACAGTGTCTCATACATTATTAAAATAGAGCTACTGAAAAAATATAAACCGAGTCAATCATTAATATTATACTTTCCAATTTGAGATATAATTGACATACATGACTATAAGTTTAAGATATAAAGCGTAGTGGTTTCAGCTACATATATTATGAAATTATTATCACAATAAGTTTATTTAGCATCCAAGTTCATCTGGATACAATAAAAAGAGAAAGCAAAAAAGAGAATGTTTTTTTTCTCTTTGTGATGAGAACTCTTAGGATTTATGATCTTAACAACTTTCCTATATATCATATAGCAATATTAGCTATAGTCATCATGCTGCCCATTATACACCTAGCATTTATTTATCTTCTAACTGAAAGTTAGAACTATTGACTACCTTTCTCCACTAATATTCTTATATTACAGATATGGTTATTATTAAAAGTGACTTGTTCAAGATCATAAAATACACAAGTACCTGTAGAGCAACATAAACCCATAATTTCCAAATTCCAAGTTATTTTTATATTTTCCACATACAAAGCTGCCACATTAATGATCTTTTTCATGTGCTTTCAAATGGATAATTTTACCACTATTACTGTTTACATAACAATCTTAAGACTAAAAACCTTGGAAATTAGAATTTTATTAAATAAGAGACTTCAAGTGAGTCAAAATTATGAAGTCAATTTTTTTCTCTAAATGTAAAATTGTCTAGTAAATAATCTAAAATAGTTAACTGATTTTATAAAATGTTGTCTACTAGTGTGAAACCTAGATCATAGTAAAATCATTTTAATTTACTTATAAATGGCATATCAAAGATAAAATTAAATGTCAAGATAGGATATGATAGCTGTTTTATTTTTATAATTAATCAATTTTCTATATTTAAAATTCAGTCATCAGAACAGTAAAAATATTATTTTGAAATATCTTCCAGACACATCGAACTACATTTTAAGTCATTCTAAACCTTTTATAACATTCTAAACTTTATCTGATTATTCCTGAATTTATTAGTCAACGTTCAAAACCTCTATAATTTAATAGTAATAATTTTGGCAACAAATAATACATATTTTGCCCATTTTGACTCCAGCATTTATGATATATTGTGCTGGAATATGATATAGAAATTTATGATAATAAATATGAATGAATAAAAATTCAATGACTAAATAATTTATTAAATATCTATTTCCTAATTTCTTGGATTAATTTTTGGTTGTTACTATTATTTCTATCTTTCATACTATATTTTCTAGTAACGGTATTATTATCCACTTCAATATGTATCATTATGACTTAATTCCTGGATAGGTATATGTAATCCTTTATGTTCCTTAAAGAAAATGCTAACATTTACGAATAAAATGTGTTTTGTATTTTCCGTTTTTGTATTAGCCATTGTGAATATGTAGTTTCACATAATGTTTCAAAATAAAAATATTTTCAGTTAGGAAAGAATGCCACTTATGCATTATTATATGCAGGTTTTAAAATATCGTTTTAGTTTAGTTTTAGCATTAGTATTTTGCTGAAAAATATTCATAGTCTCTCCTCTGTCAGCTTATTATAAAACCCTTCAAATTTAGTTGCTTCCCCATTTCCTATTTCACCAAAACCGTAACATACGAAAAATCCTATATGTGTACATATTTTTATAGATTTCAGAAAAAACATAGAAAGCATTAAAATACTCATTTTATAAGATATAAATATAAATATAATAATACAGGGAAAAAGTCCTTATTTCAACCATTCATTAGAATGTCTACCTTTTTCAAAACAGAATGAATCCAAATCAGAATATTAACTTTTATAATTTTGCATCTTCAAAGAGCATTTAATATATTCTTATGTCCAAGTGAAATTTATCAAATGAATAGTTTTGGTCTTCTACTTCTAAATGTTTATAATCTAAGACAATGACAAGTATAAGAAATGAGAATCCTCCGATCTTCTCAATATTAATCCTCATTTTACTATTATTTGAATTATATTCAATTTCAACATTAATTGGATGCTGTGCCCATTCTGTACATTGACTAACCCACTGTCCTTTTCCAATTCCTTTCTCTTTTTCTGTGCCTGCTACACTGGATTTCCCAAGTTCTCCTACAGTTAGGATGACCATAAATAGTTCACACTAATGCTCAGCAAACAAAAATCTGCTGGTGTTGATTCTGTCTTTCTCTTCCTCACACTCTAAAATGGAGATGTAAGACCTGGAGATATGACAGCAGTCTAGAGGACATGACGTGACATGAATGAGGAAAAAATCCAAACACACCAATGAAGAAGAGCAGAACTCTAAAAGCATTTGGTTATCTGAATTTTTGAGTTGCAAAATCTCAATCTCACATTTAAGTCATCATATTAGAGTTTTCTGATATTTGTAATAGAACACACTTCCAGAAGCTGAATTGGTTATTACATGATCTATGCATAAAATATGATGTATATGTGTGTGTCTGTATGTACATGCTTATATACACCGGCACTTTAGAGTTTACTTCAAAAAAGTTGCTCTCTAGATCTGGGAAAAAAATGAAATTCACATTCATGAACCAAAAGATACCAGACATAAGCATAGCCTTTATTATAAATGCCAGCTAAATTACGATTGCATTCTCTTATCACCATTTCATTTATCGGAATTGCAGATAAACATGTATCAGCTGGAACTGTGTACAGGAAGATAAACTAGTGCAAATTTTGTTTATTAATAATAATTATTATAATGTTGCTAGCATATTTATATATCCTTATACCCCAAATAATGTGCTAATTGCTTTGCATGCATTATTCTAAATAATCTGTCCAATACATAGGAGGTAAATATATTCTTTTCATTTTCAAGATGATTTTTTCACCCGCAAACAACTGAAATAACTTGACCAAATAAATGGAGGTTATGTTATTATAGGTAATTTTCATTGATTCCCATTTTATTTAATTCAATTTCATCATGCTGCATCCTTTTCCTAAGATGAGGTTCTTCCATCATCAAATTTACAAGGACTGGGAAATATGGTATTTCTTTCCTTCAAATTACTCCTTACTCATTTATATTTACATTCTACCTCCTTGTCTAGGAGTTGGGGAAATAAATCTCTTTAGTAACCATAAATTCTCAGTAATTCTGGTATAGATCATAAATGAAAGCTGAAATAGTTAAGAGGGTTAGGAAGGAAAAGGAGAAAGAGGAGCCACAATAGATTGGAAGTTTCCAGATCTAAAACCTATTCCTGACTTCTCACTACACAGTTGTGTGGCTGTGGCAAGTAATTTAATTATTTTGAAAATGAGTTTTAGCACATTTAAAAATGAACAGAATAATGCAGCTAATATAGAAATCTAACATTTAAATTTCATATCTAGGTATTTGACAAATACCAGAATGTGTAAATACACATTATTTTGCCATTCCAAATAACTCCCTTTATTCCAAATACATTGTAATTAAAATTGTGGACCACCCAGAACAAATTCATTCAAGGTTTTACTCTCTGAAATTCAAATATGCGGAGTAACATGGAAATAGAAAAAATGGCACTAAGTAATCAGCTAAAGAGACAGTCTATTAATTACTGTTACCTAGGCTTCAGAACTTTCTTAATTTCTTTTCCTCCTAGAAACCTGATTATTCAAGATTCCTAGTTTTCTTAGGGTTCTCTTTTTTTGAAAAAAAATGTTTAATAATTTTTTATTAGCTTGCTTATAAGTAAAGGCACACAAATATTACCAGTGCACGTAGCAATAAGAAATCCTGGGAGCTGAGTACGAATGCTACGAATGCTGAGTTCTCACTATTTAGCTTTTTATTCACCAAACTTAGCAGCCTCAGAAATAAACTTTTCTCATCCTGGTTATTGTCCAACATCCAGACAGAATGCCATCCAATACAGGTACCTTCTCTTCCAGTGTCATAACCGACCTGGAATTTTAAATGCAACATTTAGTACCCTCCTGGACATATTCTGGGGATGTTTTGATGTATAAATGCCTAGTGCCATTTTTAACATATAGCAAATAAACCAGCTTAGCTAGAGTGAAAAAGATGAACTAAGTAACAAAAGAAAATTAAAAGAAAAGAAAAACACTACTGATTAGAGGGCTTCTCTCACACAAAACAAATTAAAAGGCTCTGTGAAGATGAGAAAAATTTCTGTATCTATAATGGAAGAGAAGTGGGGAAAGCGTCAGTTGTACTGATAAGGTTTGCAAGAATTAAATAAATATTAAGCTAATACATAAAAAGATGGATGAAAAGATGCTGAAGACAGCATGAAAACCGTAGAAATGTAAAAGTAATTCATACATGGACAATGCATTTTATTTCCTCTAAAGTGTCTTAAAAGTTCTTCAGGAGAATAAAAAGGACTGTATTAATAAACAGAGCCTAAAGACAAGCAGAATATTATAAACTGAAGCAGAAACAATCTCGAGAAAATTGCATAAAAGAATAATTAACTACATTAAGTTATTGAAGTGTCAACCATTTCTTAGAACGCTGTGTGATCATCCCTGCTGCAGGGCTAGGGGTAGGCAAGAAAGAAAGAAATTTCGGGGGCACCTGGGTAGTTCAGTTTTTAAGCATCTGCCTTCAGGTCATGATCCCAGGGTCCTGGGATCAAGCCCTGCATCAGGCTCCCTGATCAGCAGGGAGTCTGCTTCTCCCTCTCCCACTTCCCCTGCTTGTGTTCCCTCTTTCACTGTCTCTCTCTGTCAAATAAATAAATAAAATCTTAAAAAAAAAAAAAAAAGAAATGTCTGCTTATGCATGGATATTTGTTCACCAGCCTTGCTATTTTTACCCCCCCACCTCCTTGGAAAATGCGATGAAAAAGAATGCTAGCTAGGGGCACAGTTATATGGTGAACATGTTTTCATTGAAAATGTACAGAAAGAGAGAAATACTGTGTCCTAATTACTACTGCTAATAATAATACTAGATATTGATACTTAAATAATTTTGCATCCACCAGGTAAGACTCAAGACAAGGTCTTAGCATGGGCAGTTTAGATGATAAGGGAGTTGAATTGAAAGGTTCAGATCTATCTCTGGTGGACAGCAACCAATGAGGGAAGGGACCATATAAAAAGAACTGATTAAGATTAGTATCTTGTTTTGGGCGAAGATATATTAAGATCCAAATGGCATTAAATGGCAAGCCTAATACAAACACTATGGGAGACGAACCATAATAGACTCTTAATCTCATGAAACAAACTGAGGGTTGCTGGGGGGTAGGGGGTAGGGACAGGGTGGCTGGGTGATGGACACTGGGGAGGATATGTGCTATGGTGAGTGCTGTGAAATGTGTAAGCCTGATGATTCACAGACCTATACCCCTGGAGCAAAAAATACATTACATGTTAAAATATATATATATATTAAAAAAATAAAGTATTATCTATTAAAAAAAAAAGGCTATGGGAATGAAGGCTAGAGAAGTAATGTCCAAGATTAATACCTGTAACAATCTCATTCATTGCCAGCCAATTTCCTCCCAAGCAGGAGTGGTCTGTGGAGCATAACCGGCCTAGTGACTATGGGATTTAGAACAGAATAAATGGATGACTATACAACTTATTCCCTTTTCTTGTATTTAGCACCTACTTTGAAGTTTTTTGTCTCCCCCCTCCTTTTTTTTTTTAAGATTTTGTTTATTTATTTGACAGAGAGAGAGAGATCACAAGTAGGCAAAGAGGCAGGCAGAGAGAGAGGGGGAAGCAGGCTCTCGGCTGAGCAGAGAGCCCAATGCGGGGCTCGATCCCAGGACCCTGAGATCATGACCTGAGCCGAAGGCAGAGGCTTTAACCCACTGAGCCACCCAGGTGCCCCTGTCTCCCCTTTTTTTAATGTCTGATATGATAAATACTAAATTTGTTTTAATCATGTAGTTGCTATAGCCAATGTATTTAACATCTAATCAAGAAGGCATTCTTTAACAAATAGAAAAGTATGTCTATATGGATCTATTTAGTCAGCATATATTCCTTTTCAGGTACTACTATTCACTAAATAATGAATATGTGCCTTGCAGTAAACCTAATGCTTTTGCCTTTCTGTTATTATCCCCATTTTCTCAAGCTACAATATATCCAAAAAGGAAAAGGATTCTGGAAAGTAGTTGTCCATTCATTCCATAGGAAAGCAGGAACAATTTCACTCCAAATATTATATGCATCTTAAAAATCAAGCCCCATAAGCTCCCCATTAGCTGCACAGAATTGCAATCATTTTCAGTTTTTTTTTTAATTGATTTTTGAGGGCAGTGTCTTTGAAGAGGTGGAGCTATGTGGCATGTTCTGCACTCTTCCTCTTCCATATAGAATAAATCAAACTTTAAGATTAATTATTGGGCATCTGGGTGGCTCAGTTGGTTAAGCATCTGCCATTGGCGCAGGTCATGATCTCAGGATCCTGGGATAGAGCCCAATGTTGGCTCCCTATTCAGTGGGGAGTCTGTTTTCTCTCTACCTCTGCCCTCCCCCCCACTTATGCTCAATCTCTCTCTCTCAAATAAATAAAACCTTTAAAAATAATTATCATAGAAATTTCATTAACTATAGTACAGTGCCTATCAGACATCACTCTGAGCAATTTTCCATGAGGAGCTATTAAGAGTTCTAACTTTTATTTCTTATACCCTTGGAGAAATATGCTTAATATATTGTACATCAAACTAATTTTCATCCAAAACATTAATTTCAAAAAATAAAAGGTATGTAATACATATTAAAGAAACTAACACATGCTTATCTTTGCGGCATTTTTGAAAATGATAAAATATTAGACCTTAGGTGTTTTGTTTGTTGACTCAGAAAAATATGTAGTAATTGGATTTCTAAAAGTAAAAATCAAGGAAGTAAGGGAAAAACATCACAAAGTTCACATTTTAATATAAATACAATTTAATTTTAATTATGATCAGTGCTTTGTAATTTTAATATGTAATTTTTTTTACGTAACACTAAGCAGCAGAAAGATTAAAATAGTGACTTCGGTTTATAGTGGTTTACTACTTTTAAAAAATCACAATTAAACACTTTGCTTAATTTGCTACAATAACTTAATGAGATCTTCCTAATTGTACATGCAAACTAAATAAAGGATTTGCCAATCATATATGGCTAGGAGTGACAAGGCTTCAATTCGAAGAGAATGAAGAAAGGGAAAAGCTAATCACACCTTTAAACTGTATTACTACAACAACTGTTCTAAGCACATTATATATGTAATCTATCCTAATTCTCACTATAAATGGGTACTTTAAAATTTCACTTTTTAAAAATTGTTTGGAAGATTTTATTTATTTATTTGAGAGAGAGAGAGAGAGAGCAAGAGTGGGGTGGGGGAAGGGTAGAGGAAGAGGAAGAAGCAGGCTGCCCGCTGAGCAGGGAGCCAGATGTGGGACTCGATCCCTGGAATCATGACCTGAGCCGAAGGCAGACACTTAACTAACTGTGCCACTTAGGCACCCTAAAATTTTACTCTTGAGAACACTAAAGTCTATGAAGACAATTAATTCTAATATGTGGCTAATCTAGGATTACATCCAGGTCTATTTTAAATCCATCTTGTTTCTGCCATACTACGCTAACTCTAAATGTCATGAAAATACACGTGTATATGTAACTTTTCAATCCCCATATAAAAATACTACTTCAAAAAGTGATTGCTAGGAAACAAGAATGGGAGATTCAAAAAACACATATTTTGGACCAAAAATATTATCTCTCTGTTTCGGTTCCATTATCATGGGGCTTAATAATAAGCATAAGGATTAAAAATGATCCAAGATAGCAACTGTTAATTTGGGCTCAATGCTACCTCCAGGAACTAAGAAATAATTAGATTAGAAATTGGTCCAGATTGTCTGTATTAAAATAAAAATCTCTATGCACATCAAATGAATAGTGTTAATTGAAAAATACTGGTCTAATTTATTCTACATACTTATCTTACTATTTTGCCTAATAGTAAATGAATAAATTTATTATTAATCAGTAGATCTATAATGAGCCCGGAAGAGTGCTAAATGCTTTCATCTGCATGACTTTTTAAATTCTCATATAAATCTGGTAAGGTTGGGACTATAATTATTTCCAATTTATCAAGGAGTTTATGTAATTTCCCCAAGATCACAAAGATCATAGGAAGCCATGCTGTGTTCTTAAATATCAGAAGGCAAAGTGTAGATTTAAAAAATGAAAAATAAATCATATTATGAGGTCAGCATTTTTATGGAATCATCTTTGGCTTCGTATTGGCAAAGAAGCCTCCTGATTACTTTAGAGACCTACTGAATTAAGTAGAATGCAATATCAATCTAAAATTAAACTTTTGAACATTTCTAGTTGTTAAAACATTTAATTTTCTTTCAAATATTTCCAGTTAATTTTATTATCCAGAATGAATGAAAAAAATGTATTAATGTTTGAGAATTAATTAAGTACCTAAAGTGTTTTATTTTTATTTCTTGGAAAGGCTTTGTAGTTTTTTGTTTTGTTTTGCTTTTTAGATTTTCTTTTTATTTTTTTTGATTTTTAAGTTTTAATTTAAAATCCAGTTAGTTAACATACAGTGTAATATTATTTTCAAGCATGCAATATAGTGATTCAACATTTACATACATTACCTGGTGCTCATCACAAGTGCACTCCTTAGGGACACCTGGGTGGCTCAGTTGGTTAAGCACCTGCCTTTGGCTCAGGTCACGAAACCAGAGTCTTGGGATCGAACCCTGTGTGAGGCTCCTTGCTTGGTGGGGAGACTCCTCCCTTTGCCTGCTTTTCCTTGCTTGTGTACTTATGTCCTCTCTCTCTCTCTCTCTCTCTCTCTCTCTCTGACAAATAAATAAATAAAATCTTTAAAAAGTGTACTCCTTAATGCCCATCACCTATTTAACACATCCACCACCCACCATCCCTCTGGCAACCATCAGTTTATTCTCTATACTTAAAGAGTATGTTTCTTGGTTTGCTTCTCTCTCTCTCTTTTTCTGTTTGCTCATTTGCTTTGGTTTTTAAATTCCACATATGAGTGAAATCAAATGGTATGTTCCTTCTCTGACTGGTCTCCCTTAGCATAATACACTCTAGCTCCAAACATGTTGTTGCAAATGGCAAGATTTTATTCTTTTTCGTGGCTGAGTAATATTCCAATCAGTTTCATCTTCTTTTCCATTCATTAGTCAGTGGGCACTTGGGCTGTTTCCATAATTTGGTTATTGTAGATAATGCTTCTGTAAACATTGGAGTGCATGTATCCCTCTGAATTAGTATTTTGTATTCCTTGGATAAATACCTAGTAGGGCAATTGTTGGATCTCAGGATGGTTCTATCTTTAGCTTTTTGAAGAACCTCTACACTATTTTCCAGAGTGGCTGCAACCATTAAAGAGCATTCCCTTTTTTTCACATCCTCATCAACACCTGTTGTTTCCTGTGTTGTTGGCTTTAGCCATTCTGACAGCTTTGAAGTGATATTTCATTGTAGTGTTGATGATCAGTGATGATGAGTATCTTTTCATGTGTGTGTTGGCCATCTGTACGTCTTCTTTGGAAAATGCCTATTCATGTCTTCTGCCTATTTTTTACTGGATTATTTGGTTTTGGGTGTTGAGTTGGATAAGTTCTTTATATATTTTGAATACTAACCATTTATCAGATATGTCATTTGCAAATATCTTCTCCCATTCCATAGGTGGCCTTTTAGTTTCGTTGATTATTTCCTTTGCTGTGCAGAAGCTTTTTACTTTGATGAAGTCCCAATAATTTATTTTTGGTTTTGTTTCCCTTGTCTCAGGAGATATATTTAGAAAGAAATTCTTACAGCCAATGTCAAAAAGGTTACCACCCATGTTCTCCTCTAGGATTTTTATGCTTTCCTGTCTCAAATTTATGTCTTTAATCCATTCTGAATTTATTTTTGTGTTTGGTGTAAAAACGTGGTCTTGTTTCACTCCTCTGTTGCATCTTGCTGCCCAGTTTTCCCAATACCATTTCCTGAAGACTGTCTTTTTCCCTTTGGGTATTCTTTCCTGCTTTGTCGAAATTTAACTGACCATACAGTTGTGGGTTCATTTCTGGGTTTTCTATTCTGTTCTATTGATCTATGTGCCTATTTTTGACCTTGTACCAACTCCACAGAAATACAATGATAAGAAAACATCACGAAAACTATATGCCAACAAATTGGACAACCAGAATGAAATGGATAAATTCCTAGAAACATATAAACTACAAAACTGAAACAGGAAGAAACAGAAAACTTGAACAGACAATAACCAGCAAAGAAATTGAATCAGTAATCAAAAAATTCCCAAAAACAAAAGCCCAGGGCCAGATGGCCTCACACAAACATTTAAATAAAAGCTAACATCTATTCTTCTCAAACTATTCCAAAAAATAGAAAAAGGATGGAAAATTTCAAATTCATTCTATGAAGCTAGCATACCAAACCCAGATAAAGACTCCAGTAAAAAAGAAATCTATAGGCCAATATCTCTGATGAACATAGATGTAAACATTCTCAATAAAATACTTGCAAAACAAATATAACAGTACATTAAAAGAATCATTCACCATGATCAAATGGGATTTCTTCCTGTGCTGCAATGGTGGTTCAATAGTCACAGATCAATCAACGTGACACACCACATTGATAAAAGAAAAAGGATAACAACCATATGATCCCTTCTATAGATGCATAAAAAGCATGTGACAAAGCATTGCATCCATTCATGATAAAACCCCTCAACAATGTAGGGTTAGAGGAACTATACCTCAACTTTACAAAGACCATATATGAAAAATCTATGGCTAATATTATCCTCAGTGGGGAAAAACTGAGAGCTTTTCTTCTATGGTAAACAACAAGACAGGGGTGTCTACTCTCACCGCTGTTATTCAACCTAGTATTGAACAAGTTCTAGCCTCAGCAATCACATAACAAAAAAGAAAAAAAAAAAAGACATCCAAATTGGCAAGGAAGAAGTCACTTTCACTATTCACAAATGATATGATACTCTATATAGAAAACCTAAAAGACTCCACCAAAAACTTCTAGAAGTGATACATGAATTCAGTAAAGTCATAGATACAAAATCAACATACAGAAATCTGTTGCATGTCTATACACCAATAAATAAGCAACAGAAAAAGAAATTAAAGAATCAATCCCAAGAGCACCTGGGTGGCTCAGTTGGTGAAGAGACTGACTCTTGAGTTCAGCTCAGGTCATGATCTCAGGGATCTGGGATCAAGCCCCGCATCAGGCTCCTTGCTCATCATGGAATCTGCTTGGGATTCTCACTCTCTCCCTTTGCCCGTCCCCCTGCTCATATGCACACACATTCTCTCTCTCTAAAATAAATAAATCTTAAAAAAAAAATCAATACCATCTACAATTGTACCAAAAACAATAAGATACCTAGGAGTAAACCTAACCAAGGAGGTAAAAGAACTGTACTCTGAAAACTATAAAACACCGATGAAAGAAATTGAAGATGACACAAAGAAATGGAAAAATATTCCATGCTCATGGATTGGAAGAATAAATATTGTTAAAATGTCTATATTACCCAAAACAATCTACACATTTTTATTAACATATAATGTATTATTTGTTTCAGGAGTACAAGTCTGTGATTCATCAGTCTTACACAATTCACAGCGCTCACCATAGCACATACCCTCCCCAATGTCCATCACCAGCCACCCCATCCCTCCCACTTCCTTCTCCTCCAGCAACCCTTAGTTTGTTTCCTGAGATTAAGAGTCTCTTATGGTTTGTCCCCTTCTCTGGTTTCATCTTGTTTCATTTTTTCCTCTCTTCCCCTATGATCCTCTGCCTTGTTTCTCAAATTCCACATTTCAGTGAAATCATATGATAATTGCCTTTCTTTGATTGGTTGACTTATTTTGCTTAGCATAATACCCTCTAGTTCCATCCGTGCTATTGCAAATGGCAAGATTTCATTTTTTGATGGCTACATAATATTCCATACACCACATCTTCTTTATCCATTCATCTGTCAATGGACATGTGGGCTCTTTCCATAGTTTGGCTATTGTGGACATGGCTGCTATAAACATTGGGGTGCAGGTGCCCCTTCAGATCACTACATTTGCATCTTTGGGATAAATACCCAGTAGTGCGATTGCTGGGTCATAGGGTAGCTCTATTTTCAGCTTTTTGAGGGACCTCCATACTGTTTTCCAGAGTGGCTGCACCAGCTTGCATTCCCACCAACAGTGTAGAAGTGTTCCGCTTTCTCCACATCCTCACCATTTAATGCAACCCTTTTCAAAATACCACCAGCATTTTTCACAGAGGTAAATTGTTTTAATATAGCAGTCTTCCCAATTAATTCTGTACTAAGCTCTGTGGAATACCTCTGTGTTCTCTAGGAAGCTATTCTTATCACAGTTCCTGCAATCCAACAAAATAATGAGGATTCCGAAAATTCATCAATGCTTCTCAATTTATCCTCTATCTTGCATTTTCTTTAAAATTCTGCATTTTATTTACTTAAGAAAATGAATCTATCATACAACTTTGAAAGTTCCTTTTAATTATCTAACCTGATTCTCTTTTATCAGAAAGAACACCCAAATAACCATCTTTCTTGTGCAAAAGGAAAAATCCACAGTTCATTCTCTTGTTAAATATTCTTCTCATCAGGGCTTGCATGAAGCAGGGGCACAAATTGCTGTCTTTAACTGCCAGTATCCATTATCCATGATACACTCAGAGATGTGCCAGAAGAAATTTGATAAGGCTTTTCTCAGAGGGAAAAAAAACATTATATTATGCCCAGGAATATAGACTGCCTAGAGAGTCAAGTGCATCAACTCATCATATAATAAATCAAGCACTCTGCTAGCCACCATTGTGTGACTATAAATAGCATGAAATTTGTCCTTTCCTGAAATAATTTAAAAATACTAATGTAAATTTTTTAATAATGCTTAAATTCTAAACATTGTTCAGTCAAATCTTAATTATTCATTTTAAAGATGGATAATTATAATGCAGAGTCCATCCTCATGTTTAATCCTACGTATAAATATCTCTGGGAAATCTTGGATATTCCCAGGCTATGTTGGCACCCTCCTGTATTTTTTTTTCTGAACTTCATTCCAGCTGCTAACATATTATTTACTGCTTGGTTTTATAATTACCTAGTCACTTTTTGCCAGACTCTAGCCTGAACATACCTTCAGAACAAGAATTCTATCCTTTCTTTATTCTTAGACTGATGTGAAGCACCTGGCACAAACAGATTCTACATATTGCTTCTTTTCACTATAAATGCATTAATATATCCTTATATAGAGGGCAGTGCCTGGCACATAGCAGTAATTTAATTAAATATTATTGACTGATAAAGATCGTAAGGCATGTGCAAGAATGTGAAGTACTATTAGTCACTGCACTGTATTAACCACTACATCATCCGCACTCCTCCCTCTTGGTCCAAGCGTTACCATCTCTCATCTGTATTTTTGCAATGACCTCGTAACTGATTTTCTGCTCCCAATAGTACCTGCAAAGAGTCTACTCTCCACCCAAACGTCATATTGATAACTTTTAGCTATAAATTCCCATATTCAAAATCTCCCACTATCTTTGAATTACTACTCTGTGAGTCTTTAAGACTCTGCTAGACCTAGCCTCAACCTTAATCACTGAACTCATCTTAATCACTGAATCACTGAACTCCTCTCCTATCACTACCTTTACTCCCATTGCACTCTTCCTTCCACTTCAAGCTTCTTAGAGCCTTGACTCTATCTTTGTGCACTCTCATCCAGGAACTCTCTTCTCCAAGATAGCAGTAAAAATGATCAAACTCACTGAACACTTATGAAGGACCAGACACTATTCCAAATGTTGTGCATGCATTGACTCATTTAATCTTCACAACAAACTTATGAGAGTATACTTTTCTAAAAAAAATTATTTAATATTTTATTTATTTATTTGACAGAGAGAGCACGTGAGCATGAGCAGGGGGTAGGAGCAGCAGACTCCCTGCTGAGCAGGGAGCCAGATGCTGGGCTCAAACTCAGGATCCCAGGATCATGACCTGAGCCGAAGGCAAACACTTAACCAATTGAACCACCCAGACCCCTTGGGAATATACTATTATAAATCCACTTTTCAAATGGGGAAACTGAAATATAGAACAATTAAGTAACTTGTACATGTTCACATACCAATATCTGTATTTATCGGAGTAGGCAAATGATGTATCAAAATATCAGTGGTTGAAAGTAACAAAAAAGTTTATTTCTTGCTTAATTGTGGTTCTACTCCAGTAGATGAAAGATTTCTGTACGTTCAAAAACATCTAATTCTTCCATCTTATGATTCTAGGTGCTTGTAAGTTAACAGAACTTCTTGGTTCCACTAGAAGATGGAGAAAGGGCATACAAATAATAGATTTTTCCAGAAATTTTCAAGAACTAGCCCTGGAGATGATGTACATTACTACTGCCTACATTCCATTGGCCAAAATTAAGTCATATAATTTCTCTGCCTTCAAGGGATGCTGCAAAATAAAATCTAGTTACATATCACATCATAGACCACTCTCTTTACTTTACATTCTTTTTTCAGTTATTACCTCTTCAGAAATGACCGTTAGTAACACCGCACTTAATGTAACCACAATCTACCCCACCACTTACTCTTTTCCTTGTTTTATTTTATTCATAGCACTCATCACTAAACAAAATTAATTTTATGTTCATATTTTATTATCTCTTGCTACATATATGTGAATGCACACATACATATTTGTGTGTGTGTGTGTGTTTGTGTGTGTGTGTGTATAAGAACTGGAACAAGGCAATAAATGTAAAACCATTCGTTGAATTCATGAGTAAATGAGGTCGAGGGTCATAAAATGACCCAGCCATCCATATCTTCTGAGCCAAGACCAAAGCCAGTTTTCAAAAAAAAATTTTCTTCTAGTTCCATACCCTTTACTCCCCTGATGTTTCACCTGAAACTGACTGAAATTATTATACAGGCCACGCCTATTCTGGATAAAGTGAACATGCAGCCCTAAAAAGAGCTAGTACTGAAAATAACACTCCAAGAAAAATTTTTAAAAATATTTATATTTTTACTTCTTTACCTCTGTACTTCATGGATTCAGTTAAAATGAAATACACTGAATATAAAGACAATCTGATTTAGTGGAGCTAAACAATCTGGGTATCCTAATACTAGAATTTACGCAAATGTAACCTCTGTGTTTTGTAATTTCTTTATTTCACAGTTAATTTGTGGTGAGTTATCTGATCTCTAAGGCTGTATCCTACACTGCAGAACACTGAGGCTTTATTTATAAAAGAGAACAAATTCTTCCTACATCACTGGCTGAAACTATGGCGTGTGTAGGACATCCTGTTTTGATGCTCTGTTAGAATGAGTGCTAGGCACATAGGATAACATGTAAAAATTAAATATTTGGAAAAAATGGAGAACTACAAACTACAAAATTTAAAGGTATGATTTTCATTAACAACACATAGTCTTTCACACTATATTCATGTTGAAGACTTCCTAAATCTAGGTAGTTCTATATCCTATTGCATTGGCAATTAGTTAGCTAAAAAATACAATACTGGAGAAACTCATTAAATGTTAGATCATTCCTCTCTCCCCAGAGTGTCTGGTACAAGCACTACTCATCTGGATGACAAAGAATTTGGGAGAATTTCTTATCTCCCAGCTTCCTTGATTATTGTCTCTTCTGTTTGCTTTTCCACTGTTCCTTCTTCAGGAACACCTACTTGATCTTACTGAGGTTTTCCACTCTATATTCCATCTTTTAACTTCTCTTTCTTGTTTTCTGTATCTTTATTTTATGTGCTGTATTCTAGGTAATTTGCAATAATCTTTTATTTTTTTTATTTTTTTTTTTAAATTTTATTTATTTATTTGACAGAAAGGAGAGAGATCACAAGCAGGCAGAGAGGCAGGCAGAGAGAGAGGGGGAAGTAGGCTCCCTGCTGAGCAGAGAGCCCGATGCGGAGCTCGATCCCAGGACCCTGAGATCATGACCCGAGCCGAAGGCAGAGGCTTTAACCCACTGAGCCACCCAGGCACCCCATGCAATAATCTTTTAATATATTAATTTTCTTTTGAGTTGCTCCCACTCTAATTTATAAACTCAGGAAAAATCATACCTACTATTTTATTTCCAGATTTCCTATTTGCTTGTTTAGAACATGTTTAGTAGTCCTTTATTGCACAATGGATCATATCCCATGCCTACTGAATGTTGTAAGTATGCTTATATAGAAATCAATTTCTGGTTGTTCTATTATGTGCTATTTTAAAGGTATAATCTGATGATGTATTTAAATTGCTGATTCTCTTTCATGGCTGTTCATCATTATGTATCATCATCCTCAAAGAATGTGTGTGTGTGTGTGTGTGTGTTTGTAGGGGGGAATTTTTGCATTTCTCTTTCTTCAATTTAGTTACTATTAATGTTTTATTTAATTTTTCAGTTTAGGGTTGCTGGACAATATAGGTAGTGAAAATCAAGAGTGTGAATCAATGTCTGTCTCATACTTTGGATTTAATGAGAGTCATTTTCCCCTTTACTTATAGCCATTTTCTTCACCGCAGCCCAGACTGATAGTTGGAGTTGATTTAGTGTCCATTTTACAGAAACGACTGGGCACTCTAAATTTATGCAGGGCTTCTTTTCTGAGTCATATTCATGAACAAGCCTGAAGTCTCAGCTTCCATCATCAGAGAGGCTAAATCTGATCCCTTATTAACAGTTCCTTCTTTCAAGCCCCCCCACTTCTGAATTCAATTTATGTTCATCTCAGAGTTTTGTGTTATCTCTTTGTACTTGGATCTAGTGATTTTTTTTTCCTACCTTCAAATCAAATTATGTATTGAAATGTTAATTTCATTTTGTTGCACACTTTCTTACTTGTTTTACGGGTGAGAGAATTTTCTCTATCACTTCAGCCTCTGCCCAAGTTTTTTAAAGAATAAAATCTACTCCCTTTAGATTGAACTCATAGTCGTTACAACTGACCCTTTGCCACTCTATTCCATTCTATCACACTGCACTCACCAGAATGGATTTTGTTCCAAATAGATGAGCATCCTCATTTATCTTGGCTTGTGATGCCTCCTAAAAGAGGAATTTTATTCCCCAGTGATATTTATTTTGGCTTCATTTTCTTTGCAGCCTCTTTCTCAATATTTCGGTTCACTATAATTTTAAAATTTTTATTATCTATACTTTATACCAAAAAGAATCATATCATATACTACATTACAATTAACTATTAGCATATAACTAATATGGTTATACCATTATCAGGGAAAGATGTAGTGGTGGAACATTATTTCTGGGTTTGTTATTATTATTACATAAGGAAATCCTTAGCAAAGCCTTTACCATGTTTCCCTATGTTTACGAATTCTCTTAAGGTGCCTCCAATTAAAAGACCCAGAAAGAGATGAGGGAAAAATCTTATAATTCTAATTTTTCAAAATAAATATTAAAGAATATTTTAAGGCTGTGAACACCCTCATTGGTTTCTATGGAGAAAAATGATGTACAGAGTCAGTAAACAAGTAACTATAAACCCTTTTATAGTTCCTCTGTTCCTCCTTGCAGGAAGTCTCAACTTTTAACTTTCCTTCAAGACTAAATTTTTCAAAAACAATCACTATGTGCAGGTATTTCTGTTTTCCTCCCTTGTTATCAACACTTGAATGAAAGTGCATACCATTAAGATTGTTTCCCAAAGTAATTTCAAGACTGTATGGTCCACACAACCTTTATATCACAAGTTGTTAAAAAGCACTGATGCCACAAACAAAAGACAGGATTTGATTGTGTAAGCCAGCACTGAATACAAGGGCTTAGTAATATTTTTCTTTCAAATAATCATGTTTTTAAAATAAATGTGTTTCCATAATATGATATCATTTTAAGAGTTTTCCATTAACATTAATTTTTTATGGATATTTTTTCTTCAGTTGATAACCATTGGTCATACCCTCTAAAGGTATTATGTATTTGTGAGTTGCTATTTTGTGGACATAGATAATCCTAATATTAATGTCTGCTAATTTCTTTTAGTGTAAAATGCAGAGTGAACCAAGATGGGTTTTTTCACTTGGCCCTGCACAGAATCACCAAAAGAGATATAAAGCTTCCACTCAGGACTTAGAATAAGAGATATGATATCTTGTACACCAGCTTTAAGAAGGCTAAAACTCTCAAGTGTGAAGCCTAACTGATTTTCTCCAGTACACTAATCAAAGCACCTTTGACAACTAGAATTATGTTGTTATCATGTGAGACACTCAAATTCTTCTTAATTCCCAGGTGGCACTTATTTCACTATTCTGAAGAAGCGACAGATGAAAGAAACCTTAGTTAAACTATCAAAGGGAATAAAAATGGTAAAGTATTTCTGACCTGCCATACATTAAACAACCACTTGACTTTCAAAACCAAACACTAATGCTATATATCCCGTCGATCATCTCTTGCAGAAATAAACAAAAGAATGCTTTATGCTACCTTTTTATTGTATTAAAATTATGTGTATATTTTTATAAGGTTAAGTTTTATTCACTTTTATAATGTTTGTAATCCCCCAATAAATGAATAGCATATACCAAAACATTGGTCAATATCAAATATGGCTGCATTCATTCTTAATGAAAGTAATTAAAATTTAAAAAAAAATTATGGACTCAAACACAACAAAGAACCACATATGTAAAATAAAAGTGTATCAGACTACAGAAAATTTAGAGAACTAAAGAATTGCTGCAAGATTAAACTTTAGTATTTTGTGTTTAAGGTGAATAAGAAAGTTTAGATGTATTGAGCTATGCTTATTGAACCGGACCTATGTTAACTGAGTCCTAGCTGAGGTACGACTGTGATCCCTTGTCTCTAATGCACCAACTCTGGATCAAAATTTACTGAATCCTAAAATCTGGAAATCTGGAGATCTGCCTGCATTTTTGTTTTATTTATTTTATTGCTAGTATAACAAATCTAAACTTCTGAGATTTCCAGGAAGATTGAAGGCTGGTCTAAGGGCATGTAAGTAGTTAAATTCAAGCAACACTATGAGGGAAAATGCAAAAATCCAAATGTTATTAGACATTTGCCAGGTAATCATCATCATCATCATCATAATACTAAACAGCATTGAAAGAAAAATGATTGCTTATCTGATCAAATTCAAATGCTGTATCAAATATAGAAGTTGAGTTATAATTGCTGGATGTAGACAAGATGTCTGTATGGCAATCTGCAGGTAGTATAACCATGTTAATAAAAGTTTTAAAGAAATATGATCAGAACTAAATGACAATATCATTTTATTATGCTCATGTTTCTCCTGCTTTGCCCCTTATTTCAAATGTATTAGCAAAATAGTTATTGCAAAGGATAAAATGTCTAAGGTACAGATGCCCTAAATTACAATTCTGAATAAACTAGAAACATTCAGTGCATCATCAGCCATGATAAAATTTCTACTTCTTCACATAATATCATTATGTCATTGCCCAATTCTAAATAATTAGTATGAGGTTTAAGATTTAATACTGGAAAATAAATTCTCTATTTTTCCTGCAAATTTATCAACCCCTATCTTCTAAAGATATATTTAACCTAATAATTCTGATTTATTCTGATATCACAATTTATGAATAGAATGTTTACATTTTATTTTAAATTTCCTAATTTTACCTAAGGAAAAAACTAAATTATGTAAACAAATTCATGTCTAAGTGATCTCTTTTGGTAGTGAGACTAGTATCATCTCAATTAGGGAAAATTTCTAGTTTTCCATATAGTTCTAATACTTTATGTTACAAAATCAAATTTTTTGAAGCATTGGATATTCCAGAATCATTGCGCTATGCCGTGTATTTTATATAGACAGATATTTTCTTTCATAAAGGCAAATTATATTTTATTCAAATTTTATTTTATTTTTTAAAGATTTTATTTATTTGACAGAGAGAGAGGGAGAACAAGCAGAGGGAGTGGAAGGCAGAGGGAGAGGGAGAAGTAGGCTTCCCGCTGAGCAGGGAGCCTAGGGCTTGATCCCAGGACCCTAGGATCATGACCTTAGCCAAAGGTAGATGCTTAACTAACTAAGCCACCCAGGCACACTTTACTCAAATTTTAATTATTTTGTAACAAAATAATTTTCAATTTAATTATACCATCCAGAAAAATACTGTAAACATTCTTCTCCCTTTCTCTGTCTCTACCTATCTCTCAAAAAAGTGCAACTTAGAAAAGCAACAGCTGGGGCACCTGGGTGGCTCAGTCAGTTAAGTGGCTGCCTTTGGCTCAGGTCATGATCCCAGGGTCCTGGGATTGAGCCCCATGTAGTCAGGCTCCCTGCTCAGCATGGAGTCTGCTTCTCCCTCTGCCTGTTGCTCCCCCTGCTTGTGCTCTTTCTCTCTCTCTGTCAAATAAATAAAATCTGAAAGGGAAGGGAAAGGAGGGGAAGCGAAGAGAAGGGATAGGAAGGGAGGGAAGGGAAGGGGAGGAAAGGAAAGCAACAGCTACCATCACAGTTAATGTTGAAATATTGAACTTTTTCTCTATAAGACTGCAAACACGGTGAGTAGCTGCATACTTATCTGTTTATAAACAACACTGATTTTGAGATACTAGCCACTCCTACAGAGTAAGAAAAAGAATAAGCTCAAAAAGGAAGTGTCCTTAACTATTGATTAATTGTTATATTAAATCATAAGGAATATACAAGGTAACTAATAGAATAAGCCAATTTAGCAAGGTCACAGAATACAAGTTTAATATATAAAAATCGATAATACTTTAAAATTCTAACAATGAACTATTAATAAATAACACCCAAAATATAAGATATTTATAAATATTCCAAAAATAATATGCTCATTTTAGAAATAAGTAACAGAAATAACTACAAATGATAAATTAAGCTTCTTTAAAATTATTCTGCTCATTAGATGTTGTAAATATATATATATATATAGTTTTTCTTTATACAGTTTATGATTTTTGTGTTCTCCCTAAGAAATCTTTGCATACCCTAATAACATAGATGCCTGACATCAGGCTGAGAAAATCTCTTTACATTCCTAGTTTACTGAGAGTTTTACTATAAATGAAATGTTAAATATTGTTAAAACCTCTGTCAGTAGAAAATTTTTGTTGTTGTTAGTATGATGAATTACACTGATTGATTTTTTCATTGTTAATCAACTTTTCACTCCTCACATAAACTCTACCTTGGCTTGATGTTTTATTTTTTAAAAAATGTTGATTTTTTTTTGGGGGGGGCCAGTATTTTAATTATAGTCATATGCCTTTGTTCCTGATTAATCTTAACCTGTAATTTTACTTCCCTTACGTCTTAATAAGGTTTCAGTATTAGGATTATGCTGACCTCATATAATAAGTTGAGAATGTTTCTACTGTGTTTTCTAAAAGTGGTTTGGTGTGAACTAATTCAACCTCCTTTAATTTAAAACTCTCTTTAGAAATAAACTGAGAACTTCATTAAACAGTAGCTAACCTTAATGGATATATGTTACTGCTATTTCACAGTGAATTTTTTACACTCATTGTGTTATGAAAACTACTGAAGAAATAAAGAAGAAAAAAACAGTTTAGAAGAAAGAAAGATTCATTAAAAAGTCCAACTTTATGTAATCATTTTAGGTAAGTGTATACCTAAGAACATAGAAATTGGGTGCTATATTTTAGGCTAGCAGTTTCTAATCTACCATGAGGTAATGAAAGAAAGATGTGCCCTTGACAAGAGATTGATTAGTCTCAAACAGGATAGAAAATTCATTCTTCTCTAAGAATCTTCTCTGGTAAGAACCACTGCCAGTTTAGGTTGGCCTTTTCAGCCAGATAATTATACCACAACCCTAGTGGAATTGTTTATCAGAGTTAGATTCAGGTACTTCACTTTCAATCATAAAAGATAATAATGCTTAAGTATGCGTCTGCAAAAGAAATATTATACATACCAGGAAAGAGGAATATCACCATAAATAATAAAACATTCATTGGTTCTGATATGGATACGCACATATACACATATTTTATATTTAATATAAGTGTTATGATGTCTATTAGTAATATGAAATAAAATGTGAACATCCTCTATTTCCCCTTATATATAACTTTTTTTTACATGTGCATGGAATTTAAGTATCTCGAAATAAGAGAGATCACAGATTTTAAATTTTGCGTAAAACCACAGATCATCTGTTTTATCCTTCTGAAAGACAAAAATGGCTTGTCCACAGCCATTAATAAATGATACAATAAACTACTCATTATCACAAATGAATCCTGATCATTTTTCTCTAATTCCAGCATTTTCTACTTATTTTTCATTCCATTAAACACATTTGAAAGTTAGAACAAAATCTAAGACATTTTTGAAGTGATAAAAGCAGTTGTGATTCCCTAAACTCAACAAACATTTGTGCATAAGAGCTATGGAAAAGCATGTTGGGGTGGCAACATTTCTTTAAACTTCCAAGACCTGCATAACGTTATTGTTACTAATAAAGAATATACATAAGGGTGATGACAAATGATAAAAGGAACAGAACACATACTTAAAAAAGAATTCATATTTCTTCTTGATGTGCTCTAATTTGTCTCTGATTTTAAAATGGTAAAACCAGGTGATGAGAAGAGTTTTAATTTTATTCAACACTATAAGATATAAAAAGTCAGGGTAGCTAGATCTCTCCCTCCCTACTATTTTATCAGTTTGATTTCCCTCTAATCAGTGCTGTTTTATGTTCTTCTTGTTCAACATTTGCTCTCAAGAAGCAGTTCTTTCAGTGTTATCTTTCAATTTTATAATAAAAGAGCAGATGTTTTCTAAAAGTGGTATTCACATGATTGAATTTATTATAATAGTAGAAAAAAGGTGTGGCTACCACCTGAAGCCTTGTTCTTAGAAATGTACACTCTGACACTGATGCAGTACTTTTAAAGAAAAAAGAAATAGTAAGTCAAAGATTACCATAGTCATTACAGGCATTATACAAAACTTGTACTTCAAAATGTAAACCGTGCGGATGCAACTAGATGCTAATGAGTAGTATCTACAAAGGTTAAATATAAATACATATAATTATAGCTTTTTTGTGACAAGAAATTATTACTTTCTTTCTTACCCCCAAGACATATCTCTAAAATAACAAACTGAAATGAAAGGATATTTATTCTGCAATCATAACAGGACTAGGAAATGTACAATTATGGTTAAGTGTTTGGAATATTTTGAATATGCATTCCTACTGCCTGTAGATACGATTAAGTTTTTCAACCAATGAAATTCTGTAAAATAGTATATGTGAATTTTGAAATTTTAAGCTGATGCTGAAATAAAATATATATCTTTTGTTTTATGTCAAATTTAATATGACATAATTAATTTAATATGATTGTTAATAATATGAACAATCTGCAAAATCTTAGAGTCATCTAGTATTATGGTAAAATCTATAATGAGATATTTTGAAGCAAAAATGCCAGAGTAAGAGCATATTTATTCCATAGGGATAAATCATGAATCCTTTCCTGTATAGTATATATGATATATAATTTAATATTTTATTAGGTATCCTGTGTTGACTGTGGAAATATAAGTCACATTATTGAATTGACAATACATAGGTATTCCTTAATGAGTTATAGATTTTAGGATTGAATGGATACTATCAGTAATATAATAAAAATGAGAGATCCTTATATAATATTAAATGAAAAAAATAACAAACCTAAAATTATCTCAAAATAAAAAGTTTAGTTAAAAATAAATGAATGAAACTAACTGGGAACAAACAACTATTTGGATCAAGGTTTAATAATGTAAACAATAGTCCTTAGGTAATATAATCATTTTATTCAATACAAACTTAGGAAGCATCTATAGGAAATGCCCTTATGCCCTTATGCTAGATGATAATATGACTTCACAATATTTACAGAATGCTCCTACTGCAAGTAAAATTTATTTTCAAGATATTGTAAGATAAAATGGTATTTAAAAAAAATATTTACTTATTTGAGGGGGGAAGAAACAGAGGGAGAGAATCTTCAAGCAGACTCCCCACTGAGTGCAGAGCCCAACACGGGGCTCAATCCCACAACCCATGAGATCATGATCTGAGCCAAAACCAAGAGTCAGACGCTTAACTGATTGAGCCACCCAGGCTCCCTGATAAAATAATATTTTATGTAATAATAATAATATCACTATCATAGTAACATGTAAAGCTTTTTTTTCATGTAAAGCTTTTTACAGGCAATATACATTTTGTATATGTAAGAATGAGTTTAACGTTTATCAAGTAATTCCACTGGATAATAGTTCTTACTTTTTAGTAAAGCAAATGAAGAATGACTTGAGATCAATGTCAAAAGAGACATACAAATTAGTTATTACAAATCCAACTCACACTAAGAATTCTACAAAGTAGTTATCATTTTAATTTGTAAAACCAAGGATGAAAGCAAAAACATTCTTACTTTTCCTAAAAGCATGAAACAGTTGACAATAAGGAGTAAATTTATCTTTTTATCTCACATTGACAAGTACTCTAATATCATAGCAATAAAAACTTTAATAGCAACAATACTTGCACTATTGTCAGTGAAACCACTTACATAGCACTTACACTTTACCATCAGTTAGTAGAAAGCCTGCAAAAATAAATCTTGCACTCAGTCTGTTTTCCGACTCTTGGATGGAAAGTATTCAACATTCCCTAATATGTGGTATCACATTTTTAACCAAAGAAATTACAAGGAATCCATCTCAATGTTAATGTATTCCACATAATACTCTTCTCTTCCATACTTATATTAATTAATACTACATTAGAAACAAGGAATTAATTCAATATTACCTAGAGTTAATGTGTTACCTAATGGTTGAAAAATGCTGGAGAGTCACTGAAAATAGTATTTCCAGGTCAGAGTAGCTGCAAGTGTGATATAAGCTTTAGTGGATCTTTACTTTCTCCGAGCCATCTCTATTATTCTAAAGGTTCCTGAAAACAGTGGATATGTTGGTACAATTCTGTGCTCAGACAAATTGTTGAATAGATCATATGTTCAACCTTATATGCTTCAGTGTGTGAGACTGTCTACCTCTTGTCTATATACTTTAGGGACAATTTCTTTTGAAAAAATAAAAAAAATATTAAAAAAAAACAGAAAAACTAGAGCTAAACATTATTTTCTTCAGAACCTGCAAAGCATTGATCCATTAACTTCCGGCTTCAAATCCATATCGATTTCCTCTTTTAAGGGCCACTACAATGATTTGTGCTGAAGTCCAACAGTTTTAACCAATATTTTTTGGCACTATTTTTGCAAATGTCATCAAACTTAAAAAGGCAAATATTCTATGTTACTATAGTTTTGTCCTCACAGGCTCCCAGCAAGATTCTCATGAGTTAATATTTCTTGATTACTCTTCTAGGATATTACATTAAAAAACAATAATCTGCTTTAGCCCCAGCCCTACACACAGTCCCCCATCAGTGTCCCAAAGGCTACACTTGGGTAATTGTTGTCATACAGAAAATAAGCATTGGCCAGATCACAAACAAACGCTAAGTTCAAGAATCTGCACTGTACTGAAAAAGTCCAAAAAGTGTATTCCATTTGGGATGGTAGCTAATTAAAAGTTTTCATCCTATTAAATTTATTAAAAATCACTTATATTCTTCAAGATCCACCCTTGTTCAAATTATAGAATTTGGGAAGTAACAGAAATCATTATGCAACTAAAACACTTCAGAAAATTTTTTCTAAAGATTTTATTTATTTATTTGATAGAAAGAGGGAGAGGGAGCAGGAGCAGGGGCAGAGGGAGAGGGAGAAGCAGGCTCCACGCTGAGTCTGCTGGGCTCAAGTCCAGGACCATGGGATCATGATCTGAGCTGAAAGCAGACACTTAACCAACTGAGCCACCAGGGCACCCCCAAAATTTTGATAATGGTATCAGTCTTTGAAAGTCCTCAGTCATAGAATTGCTTTCATTTCATTTTTTTAAGTAGGAAAGGAGTTCCAAGTATCTTGGCTTCTCAAATTTTCTACCATATTTCCAACTCTGTAGATCTGGAAGCCACTGTGGAAATCTGTTGATATCTAGATCTTATTGGATCTATTCAAAGGTGCATATTGCCTAAAATTAGTGATCTATCCATAAGCTTCCATTTGGATTAGTGGACCAAAATTACATTCTGGGTTGTCAGACTGTGGATGCACCAGTTTATTTGTCCATTCACCTACTGAAACACATTTTGTTAGCTTCTGGTGTTCGTGGTTGTAAATAAAGCTGCATAAATATTCACCTGCAGATTTTGTGTGGAGTAAGTTTTCCGATGATTTGGGTGAATATTTAAGAGTGTTGTTGGATAATACAGGAATTTTTAGCTTTGTAAGAAATGGCTAAACAATCTTTTAGAATGACTATGTCATTTTGCATTTTTCATCAGCAGTGAATAATAAGAGTTCTTGTCCTCCATTTCCTCACTAACTATTCATTTGGGGGTTTTGAAGTCATAATAACAAGTATGTAGTGCTATCTCATTTTTTTATTTGCATTTTCCCAGGAACAAATGATGATGAGCATTGATACATGAGCATTTGATATATGTGTATCTTCCCTTGTGAGATTTCTGTTGAAAACTTCCCACAATTTTTAATCTGGTTATTTTTATCTTCAACTTTAAGAGTTCTTTTCATACGTTGAGTATAGTAATTTACCACATATGTAACTTGGAAATATTTTCAACCATTCTGTGTCTTATCTTATTATTCTCTTAACAATATATCAGAAGTTTTTCATTTAAAAAATTCCTACTTACTAATTTTTTACCTTTAAGGACCATCCCTTTGGTGTTTTATTTAAAAACTCATCAACGACCCAAGGCCATACATATTTCCGAATGTTTTCTACTACAATTATTATAGTTTTGTATTTTGTGTTTAGAGATATCCATTTTTATTTCATTTCTGTGTTAAATATATTTTTGCCCAGGTTTATCCTTTTTCTTTTTTTCTTTTTCTTTTTTTTTAATTAATTTTATTTTATTTTTTCAGTGTTCGAAGATTCATTGTTCATGCACCACACCCAGTGCTCCATGCAATACGTGCCCTCTTCAATAACCACCACCAGGCTCACCTATTCCCCACTCCCCTCCCTTCCAAAACCCTCAGTTTGTTTCTCAGAGTCCACAGTCTCTCATGGTTCATTTCCCCCTCCGATTTCCCCCAATTCACCCTTCCTTTCCTTCTCCCAATGTCCTGCATGTTTTTCCTTAGGCTCCACACATAACTGAAACCATATGATAACTGACTCTCTCTGCTTGACTTATTTCACTCAGCATAATCTCTTCCACTCCTGTCCATGGTGATACAAAAGTTGGGTATTCATCCTTTCTGATGGAGGCATAGTATTCCATTGTATACATGGACCATATCTTCTTTATCCATTCATCTGTTGAAGGGCATCTTGGCTCCTTCCACAATTTGGCGATTGTGGCCATTGCTGCTATGAACATTGGGGTACATGTGGCCCTTCTTTGCACTACATCTGTATCTTTGGGGTAAATACCAGTAGTGCAATTGCATGGTCATAGGGTAGCTCTATTTTTAATTTCTTGAGGAATCTCCACACTGTTTTCCAAAGTGGCTGCACCAACTTGCATTCCCACCAACAGTGGAAGAGGGTTCCCCTTTCTCCACATCCTCTCCAACACTTGTTTACTGTCTTGTTGATTTTGGCCATTCTAACTGGTGTAAGGTGGTATCTCAGTGTGGTTTTGATTTGAATCTC
>CM052898.1:102389439-102414804 GCA_028534135.1 Potos flavus | reverse complement strand
AAACGGAAGGCTGTCAGCTTTTCCCCATTGAGAATGATATTTGCCGTGGGCTTTTCATAGATAAATTTTATTAAGTTGAGGAATGTTCCCTCTATCCCTATACTTTGAAGAGTTTTAATCAGGAACGGATGCTGTATTTTGTCAAATGCTTTTTCTGCATCAGTTGAGAGGACCATGTGGTTCTTCTCTCTTCACTTATTGATTTGTTCTATCACATTGATTGATTTGCGAATGTTGAACCACCTTTGCATCCCAGGGATAATCCCACCTGGTCATGGTGAATAATCTTTTTAATGTGCTGCTGGATCCTATTAGCTAGGATCTCGTTGAGAATCTTGGCATCCATATTCATCAGGGATATTGGTCTGAAAGGTTTATCCTTTTTCATAAAGACAACCAATTGCTACGTCACCATTTACTGGGAAAAAGACCAAAACTGCCTTTTCTCCACTCAATCGCCTGTGTGTCTTTGTCAAATATCAGTTGGATTTATTTGTTGGGTCTATTTCTGCACTCTTTTCTATTATCTTGAACTATATGTCTATTCTTTCACAATACCACACAGTCTTGATTATTATGGTAGCTTTAGAGTTCAGTCTTGGCTTTGGGTAGATTTAGTCCTCTAACTTTATGCTTCTTTGATGTCCTGGGTCTTTTGCCTTTACATGTACATTTCATCGAGAGTTTTTGATATCTACAGTTTTCAAAGATTTCAAAGATTCAATGATAAGATTTGCATTTAATCTAAACAAGTGGAGAAAAACTTGCATTTTAATAACTGAGTGCTCTAATCCATGACATGCAATAATTCTCTATTTAATTAGCTTTGTGGATTTCCTTCATCCCTGTTTTATAGTTCTCCACATACAGACCATGTACATATTTTGTTACTTATACCTAGTACTTTTTTGATGCTAGTACAAATGGTATTATTGAGTTTTAATTTCAAATTTCAATTACTCATTGCTGATATATAGGAAAATATAATATAATATATATATAATATATTATATATATAAAACATAATATAATATATAATATATAATATAATATTATATATTATAATATGATGTATTATAATATATATAATATTATATAATATATAATATGATATATAGGAAAATATAATATAATATATATAGAATATAATATAATATATAAATTATATATATAATTTATATATATTATATATAAACATATAAATATAATATAAATATAAATATATATTTATATATTTTATATTTATTTTGTTTGGTATTAGGATAATGCTGACCTCACAGGATGAAGTTAGGAAGCGTTAACTCTGCTTCTATTTTCTGAATGAGATTATGGAAATCTAGTATCCAATCATCCTTAAAAGTTTAGTAGATTTTCCAGAAAATGATCTGAGCATACTGCTTTAATTTTGGACAGTTTATTAATTATTGATTGGATTTCTTTAACAGTTATACACGCATTCAGATTATGTCTCTCCTTATGTCAATTTTGGTAGCTTGTGACTTTCAAGGAATTAGTCCACTTCATCTAAATTATAAAAGTTCTGAACATAGAGCTATTTGTAATACCTCTTTAGTGTCCTTTAAATGTCCATGGGATCAGTAGTTATGACTCCTCTATCATTTCCAATATTGGTAATTTTTGTCTTTTTTTTTTTGTCTTCTTTTTTTTTCTTGGTTACCATGGCTAGAAATTTATCAACTCTTTTTGATCTTTTGAAAGAACTAGTTTTTGGTTTCATCATTTGTTTTTCTCTATTGTTTTTCTGTTTTCAAATTTAGATTTCTGCTCTAATTGTTATTTTTGTTCTTCTGCTTCCTTTATTTTTTTTTTAAAGATTTTATTTATTTATTTATTTAAGAGAGAGAAAGTGATCACAGAGGGAGAGGGATCAAAGAGGGAAAGGGAAAATCAGATTCGCTGCTGAAAGGAGAGCTGGATGCAGGGCTCAACCCCAGGACCCTGAGCCCAAAGCAGACACTTAACCAACTGAGTCACACAGGCTCCTCCTTCTGCCTCCTTTAGACCTAATTTATTCTTCTTTTCTAGTACCCTAGTTGTTGATTTAAGAGGTTTCTTATTTTCTAATATATGCTGTGAAATAAATGAACAATACATGGGATAAAAACTACTTTTGTTTTTTAGTTTATCCCAGTATTACATAAACAAAAAAGTAAGCTGAGTCTGAAGAAATGAGTCTTTCTACCGTATTTGTAATACACTGAGCTGTCTGGATTGAAATAAAGTGATCATTCCTAAATTTAAAAAATATAGAGGCGCCTTGGTGGCTCAGTTGTTAAGCATCTGCCTTCAGCTCAGGTCATGATCCCGGGGTCCTGAAATCGAGCCCTGTATCAGTCTCCCTGCTCAACGGGAACCCTGATTCTCCCATTCCCACTCACCCTGCTTCTGTTCCCTCTCTCGCTGTGTCTCTGTCAAATAAATAAATAAAATCTTAAAAAAATATATATATATATATATAACACACACACTATAAATAACATTTAGAACATATCTCATATGATTTTTATTCTTTTAAATTCAATAATGTATGTTTAATACTCATGAAGTGTTCTAACTTTGTATGTATTTTGTGTGAACTTAAAAGTAAGCATATTCTGATGTTGGAGTATTTTATAAATGTCAGTTATAGTATGCTGCTTTATAGTGTTGTTCATTCCTGCTATATAAGTACAAATTTTCTGCCTGTTTTTTATATCAATTACTGACAGAAGGGTGTTGGAAGTTTCCAATTACCATAGGAAATTTTATATTTCTTTATTAAGCTCTATCAGTTTTTACTTCATATATCTTAAGGAATCCATTTTATTTTTTATGTTTTATTATATTTATTTTTTAAATTTTTTTAAAGATTTATTTATTTTAGAAAGAGAGAGAGAGAGCATGTATGAGCTGGGGGAAGGGCAAAGAGAGAGAGAGAGAGAGAGAGAATATCTTAAGCAGGCTCCACACCCAGTGCGGAGCCCAACATGGGGATAAATGTCAGGACAGAGATCATGACCTGAGCCTAAATCAAGAATCAGATGCTTAAAGTCTCTTTTTTTTTTTTTTTAAAGATTTTATTTACTTATTTGACAGAGAGAGAGAGATCACAAGCAGGCAGAGAGGCAGGCAGAGAGAGAGAAGGGAAGCAGGCTCCCTGCTGAGAAGAGAGCCCAATGCAGGGTTCGATCCCAGGACCCTGAGATCATGACCTGAGCCAAAGGCAGAGGCTTTAATCCACTGAGCCACCCAGGCGCACCAAGAATCAGATGCTTAAATGACTGAGTCCCCAAGTGCCCCTAAAGAATCCTTTTTAGATGTATGTATGCTTTAAGTTATTATGTCTTCTTAGAGACATCAGCCTTTCATCATTATGTAATGCTTCTATTTGTCTTCAATTCATTTCATCTGAACTATTTTGTCTGAAATTAATATAGCTATTCTAGCTTTCTTTGATTATTTTACCATTTTTATACTCATCCCTCTGTTATTAATCTGAGCATTTAATTTAAAGCGAGTTTCTAAAAGATAACAAATACTTATGTTCCTTAACGCACTGTCTTTTAATTTGGATCATTGTATAACCACATTTAAAGTGATTAACTCTGACATGTAAAGAATTTGAATATTGTTACTTCTTCACTTAAAATAATTAAAAAAAAAAAAGTTGGAGCAAACAATATCAATTACATTTGTTGTACCCATTAGGGAACTAAGGTTGTGGAACAAAATGCTACCCTAATACTTGGAGAAACAGATAAACCCTGAATGTCTCATCAGATTCTGCATAAATAAAATAGATCCCTCTAGCCAGGAACTGGGAGGAACATTTTACATGGTAAATTTTGAAGAGCCAATAGAAGCCAAGTGTGAACTAATATGAGAATAAGGAGGTGCGTGCAGTCTTAGGATGCTCACCAAAGTTTTGAGGGTGTTACCAGGAGGAATCCTCCCACACAAAGACCCAGGAAAGATTCCTCCATAGCTCTGGCAGGGGAAAAGGAAAATTGACCATGGTGTTCTCCCTCCCAAAGGCCTATTCTCCAGTGGAAAGACTTTAACGCTACTCTATGTGATCTGACACAGAGGAAAGGCATTTCCCTGACTGCAGCCCCCCTTAACCTTCTTGTCTTATAGAACTGGGTAGGGGACTTAGGAAACACTGTCCACACCATGGTTCAGGGAACAGACCTACTAAATGATGGATTTAATCATGGGATTACAGAATGCTTCTCTTTGCCCATATCTGATCACCAGCTAGGAGGGTTCCAGCGTAATGACAGTGGATTTCAGTAAAAGGAGTTCAAGAAAGATCTTCTCTTAAGAGAAATATTTAGTGAAGTTCAAAGACAGTAAGAGAGACAAAAGAAAAAAAAAAAGGAATATTAGTATGTTTGACACCCCTGGCACTTATAACTACAAAAAACATTATGCATAGCACAAAGCCCAGGCAGAGTCACACAAATCTTCACACTAAAGGCTCATTTTCCTCAGTCGTTATTATCTTATACAGAATATTCAGCTTTCAACAAAAAAATTACAAGTGATGCTAAAAACCAAGAAAAAACATAGTTTAAAGAGATAAAGGACACATGAAAACCAGTCTCATATGTGATACTGATTTTGGAATTATCAGATAAGTAATTAAAAATAACTATGGTTAATATGTTAAGGAAGCTAATGAAAAAAATAGATATAAGAATAAGTTGGTAATACAAGCAGGAAGATAAAAACCAAGAAAAAAAAATAAATGCTAGAAATAAAAAACACTATAACACAAATGATGAATGCCTTTAATGGGGTCCTCAATAGACCAGACAAAGTAAGAAAATAATCATGAGCTAAAGATATATCAATAGAAAATTAACAAATTGAAATGTAAAGAGAAAAAAAATTAAAAATAAAACAGAATGGAACAGTTAAGAACTGTAGAACAATTCAAAAGGTAACATTTGTACCTGGAATACCAGGAGAAGAAAGAACAAAAGAAATGTGTAAAGTAATGCTAGCTGATAACTCTTCCAAATTAATAATAGATACAAAATCCCAAATCCAGAAATCTCAGAGAATGTCAAGCAGGACAAATACCAAAAAAAAAAAAAAAAAAATCTGCACAAAGGCATGTCATAATACCACAGCCGATGAAAGAAAGAAAATCTTAAAAAATGTGAAGAGGGCTTACCAGTAGAAGAGCAAAGATAAGAATTAGAGTAGATTTCTAATCAGAAACCATTCAAGAAAAAAGAGTGGAGCTAATTATTTAAAGGGTGGAAAGAAAACACACACAAATACATACACACAACCTAGGATTTTATATCCAGTGAAATTATCCTCCAAAAGTGAATGGTGCCAATAAAAAAAAATGAATGAGAAACAAAGATTTTCTCCAACAAAACAAACAAACAACAACAACAAAAACCTAAGGTAATTCATCACCAGAAGACTTGCCCTGTAAGAAATGCTAAAAGATGAGTCTCAAAGAAAAGGAAAACAAGTTCAGAAACTTGGATTTACATAAAAAAAGTCCACTGAAGAAGGAACAAGTTAAGGTAAAACAAAATATTTTATCTTACCTCTGATTGATCTAAGGTGATTATTGACATAGTTAAAATAATAATATCTACCATCATTTTAACTGTTCATTATTCGCTGCATTTGCAAACATATGATGTTCCTATAGGGGAAAATCCACAAAAATTTAGAGGCCATATTAAGACTGGGAGCCCAGGAGTTTCTTACTCTCACTGCTGCCCACACTTAGTGTCTAGCATCCGGCACTACCATCCATGTACCTATTACTTTATAGCTCCAGAAGACTTTGCTCTGGGTAGCAGATCTCAGTTGTCCTGTCCTTCTTTATGTGCCTGTCTCTCCAGATTTCACAGTGGCAGTTAGCCCTATGACCTCACTTTTCTATAACGTCCAGGACAAGCAACTGATTTTGAGTTTTTCTAACTTTGTTCTTGTTATACTGACAGGAGTGGTGACTTTCAAACTCTCTATATGCCAGAGCTGAGCACAAAAATAAATATTTGGATTTTTAAGAACTATTTGTTTTTTTTTAAATTTATTGAGACAAGATAGAATACAAAATAAAGCAATTTGTTTTTCTACATACTCATAGTCTGTCTTAATATTATCAGCATAAATCCAGGCCTTTGAGAGAGATATATATATGTAATTTATGTATAATTTATCCTGGGTAATGATTACTTAGGTTTTTGGTTTATTTTAATCATTCAGCTGTACAATATTCATAAGCTTTTCTTTATATGTCTTATATTTTTAATAAAATTTTATTTAAAAAACCACAAAAGACACAGAGTTAATGATGCATGTGACGTCAATTTTTGCTGCTTTAAATAGTTTTAATCATTTACTCTTTTGTGGAAAAAATAATCCAAGTTTGGATGACAACTTCTGGAATGACTTCTCGCTTTCACTGTGCCTCTGTTTCCCAGTGAAACAATCACAACTGGTAAAAATGATAAAAGCAAACAAAGAAAGCGTTTAAAGTCTTTAGAAATTATCCCAAGGGAATATAATAAAGAAAAAAAATATTGCAGAAAATCTAAATTTCATAAAAACAGTGATAGTCCATGGTACTTGAGCCATGACTAGTTTCGGACCACCCCTCCGAGAATGCCAAATCATCAAGGCAGAAGCTCCAGACTAGGTAAGTGTGACCAAGAAGACAGTGCTCCTTCTCCCCATGCTCCAAATCAAGGGCTGTAGTAACATCTCAGAGAGGCAGGACACCAGAATTTATCATCTATACCAGCTCTGTGTTGCAGAAGGCCTACTCCAGGAATAAACAGCTAAGATGTCTGAGACTCTCTTCTTCCACACAGCCCACAATCACAGAGTAGTAGTTCTACCTCCGTCATGCCATGTTACCTGAGGGCTATAAAGCTGCCCCTGAGGAAACTGACTTCAGTTAGAGCAGAGTATAAGAAGTTCAACCCACAGAATGGGAGAAGATATTTTCAAATGACATTACAGATAAAGAGCTGATATTAAAGATCTATAAAGAACTTCTCAAACTCAACACTCAAAAAACAATTAACCCAGTCAAAAAATGGGCAGAAGACATAAACAGACACTTCTCCAAAGAAGACATACAAATGGCTAACAAATACACGAAAAATGCTCAACATCACTAGCCATCAAGGAATTACAAATCAAAAACACAATAAGATACCCCCTTACACCAGTTAGACTGGTAAAAACTAACAAAACAGGAAACAACAAATGTTGGTGAGGATGTGGAGAAAGGGGAACCCTCTTACACTGTTGGTGGGAATGCAAGCTGGTACAGCCACTCTGGAAAATAGTATGGAGGTTCCTCAAGATGTTAAAAATAGAGCTACCCTACAACCCAGCAATTGCACTACTAGGAATTTATCCCAAAGATACAGATGTAGTGAAAAGAAGGGCCACATACACCCCAATGTTCATGGCAGTAATGTCCATAATAGCCAAACTGTGGAAGGATCCGAGATGCCTTTCAACAGATGAGTGGATAAAGAAGATGTGGTACATATATACAATGGAATATTATTTAGCCATCAGAAAGGATGAATACACACCATTTGCATCAACATGGATGGAACTGGAGGGGATTATGCTAAGTGAAGTAAGTCAAGCAGAGAAAGACAATTATCATATGGTTTCACTCACATGTAGAACATAAACAATAGCATGAAGAACCATGGGGGAAGGGAGGGAAATCTGAAGGGGGAGAAACCGGAGAGGGAGATGAACCATGAGAGACTATGGACCCAGGGAAAAAAACTGAGGGTTTGAGAGGGTAAGAGGGTGGGGGGATGGGGTAGGAGGATGAGGGGTATT
The DNA here is from genome assembly GCA_028534135.1 of Potos flavus. Classification (NCBI taxonomy): domain Eukaryota; kingdom Metazoa; phylum Chordata; class Mammalia; order Carnivora; family Procyonidae; genus Potos; species Potos flavus. The sequence continues at coordinate 102,406,953 of CM052898.1, read as the reverse complement.
AAGCAGGGCATGTGTTGTGATGAGCAGTGGGTGTTATATGCAACTAATGAATCACTGAACACTTCATCAAAAACTAATGATGTACTACACAGTGGCTAACTGAACATAAAAAAAAAAAGCGTAATGAACAAAGGAAAAAAAAAGTTCACTCTGACTTAAGCCAAAGAGTTGAAAGAGAACTCTAAAGCAATAAAAGTTTAGTGGTAAGCAATTAGCCACCACAGAAATGCAAAAGAAAACCATGATGAAAACAACAACAACAAAACAAAACAAAAACCATAATGACATAACCACTTCACACACACACTAGAATCAAAAAGTCAGATTATAAACAATGTTGAGAATAGAGAGAATTCAAAACTCTATATACTGCTGGTGAAAATGAAAAATAGTACAACCGCTTTGAAAAAATTTCCCAAAGTTTAAATACAGAGTTATTTTATGCCCCAGCAATTCCACTTCTAGGTATAGGCCTCAGAGAATTGAAAACAAAAATCCACACAAAATATGTATATGTATGTTCATAGTAACATTATTCATAATAGCCAAAAAAGTAGAATCAACCTGAATATTCACCAACTGAAGAATGGATAAATAAAATATGGTATATACATCCATAAATACACACACACACACACATTTATGAAATGGAACACAATTTTGGCATAAAGAAGAAGTTACTATCTGATGAACTTTAAAAATATTGTACTAAGTAAAAGAAATTAGTCAAAAAGACACATATGATATGTGACACATATGACACATATATATATGGCACAGAATAAACAATAGAAAGAGGCAGAAAGCAGATTAATAATTTCCTAGGGCTGTGGGGGCTGGAGAGAGATGGTTGCTTTTTTGGGGAGATGATGAGATATTCTACAACTGTCTGTAGTAATAGTGTTGTGCAACTGCAAATAAACTAAAAATATGATGTGTATCTTAAATGAGTGACTTGTATGGTAGATAACTATACTTCAATAAAACTATTATTAAAAAATCCTAGGTGTCATTACACTAAATTTATTTTTTAAGTAATCATACATTCTATCAACTATTTTTCTCCCACAATGTACTAGTAACTTTACGTTCAATATCTTAAAAGTACATAGTAACGAGGGAAAATATACATTCTTATGACAGTTTTGCAGAGGAAGAATTATGCCCAGAGAATTCAACTTTCCCAAAGTCACTTGGCTCTTGTGGATGGTTTGGGATATGAATTTAGAACTATCTATGCTAAGCAGTCTTGCTGTAGTACACTAAGCTAACTCTACTGTTATTTAATTTAAGGAGTATGTTTAAACTAGTGCATAATACTGTAAAATAAAACATTACATTACATTTTTATTCATTCTTGTAAACATTTGCTCAATAAATATTTACTGAATTCCTCATATTGCCCAAGCCTGACCTAGGCACTGGGGCATTAATTTTAAGAAAATGTGTTTTATTTTCCAATTCAGCACAGTTCTGTTCTATCAAGAAAATAGTTCATGCAATTTGCAGGCTCATTAATCCCTTGGGTGAATACAACTTAGATTTATCATGGCACAATAAGGAAGACTGAAACTTTTTTTAAATTATATTTGATATCAAATATAAATCCATGGCAGGTTTCTGTAATAATTAGTTTTATAAGTTGCAAAATGAAAATATTTCTGTTCTTTTACCTAAACGAAATCTGAATTGGCATTTTTGAGGAGAATTAGCTCTACAGACAATAACAGGTAGAGATAACAGAGGATTAGATTTATTGTTGGTATTTTCAATCTTCAATCTAAGTCAATCCAGCCCCACTAAAGTATGTGTGTCCGATGACAAATGGATTTTAGTACATACACTCAAGAAACACTCAGGGTAACACGAGTCTCTCAGTTTTCCTGGATCACTGAGTTTTGACACTGATTGAAAGAAGAAGTTTTCTGAAGATAAAATTCATAGGACTTAAATGAAAGTGAAAAGATATACCCCTGATTAGAATGCATATGAAATTGTAGCACTACATTATTACACAAGTTGACCAGGGCAATTACAGATATCTGAACAAATTTCTCAAAGAAAAAGCACAGCACTATGACTAAGGGGAGGTAGCACTCAAATCAAAGACATTTAAGTTTAACTACCAGCTATGGGAAGCAGAGCTAGCAAATTTTTGAGGATATAGTGAAAGACAAAACGATGGTAACCAATTTTATTGGCCATTATTTTTTTGGTTGGAGTGTTATTTGATACTGGATTTTTGAGAACATGACAGTTCGTCTCCAAAATAAGAATTTACAAATTCTTTGACTAATGTGATTCTAAAAATATATAGTCCATAAAATTATGTCTTGAAGATATTAGTTTCTCTTTACCTTCTCTTTACCTCTCTTATATCCAAATCACTGCTACTTTAAAAACTAACCTTTAAAAACCTACTTTAAAAACTAACCAAACTAACCTTCTACAAAATCTAAAATACTGATTTCTAAATATACTCATCTTCAATCTTTTTAAACATTGTCAGAATGATTACAAAAATAGGTAGAATAAGTCATGTGGTTTCCTAATTAAATTTTCAAATGTCTATTTCCCTTAGAGTGAATGCAAACCCTTTACTATTTAGAAATACAAGTCAGTATATGAGCTAACTCTTGATTTACTAGCTCATGATGTAGAGCTCTAATCATAACTAACTTTCTTTCTTTTCTTCAAAATCACTAAACTGTATATATTGGCTTAGCACTGGCTTCCACTGCTTAAAATAATTCTTTTCCAGCATTTAGCATGGCTGGATTATTTTCCATTATATTGATATTTTCAAAGAGCCAGCTTTTTGTTTTATTGATTTTTTCTATTGATTTCCTCTTTTAAGTTTCACTGATATCTGCTCTAGTTTTCATTATACTGCTTTGCGTGTGTTTGTTTTTCTAGTTTCCCATGGTTAAATTTTGGATTATGGGGGCACCTGCGTGGTACAGTCAGTTGAGTGACCAACTCTCTGTTTCACCTCAGGTCATGATCTCAGGACTGTGAGATAGAGCCCTGAATTGGGCTCACATTGAGTGTGGAACCTGTTTAAGACTCTCTCTCACTCTTTCTCTGACGCTCCCAGTCACTTTCTCTTTCTTTCTCTCTCTTTCTAAAATAAATAAATAAAATCTTAAAAAAAAATCTTGGATTATGATTATAGACTTTTCTCCTTTTCTAATATACACATTCAATCCTTTAAATTTCCCCATAAGCACTGTTTTTGCTATATCCCACAAAATTTAAGTTATATTTTCATTTTTAGTTATTTTTTAAAGATTTTATTTATTTGACAGAGAGAGATCACAAGTATCATTTTTAGCTATTTTTTAAAATATTTTTAAATTTCTCTTAATATTTCTTTGAGCAACTCCCCTTCAGAGGATTTCTTTGAACCTGGGTTATTTAGAAGTATGCTGTTTAGTCTTCAAGTATTCTGAGATTTTTCCAGCTATCTTTCTGTCATTGATGTCTAGCGTCATTCCACTGTAGTTAAGAGAAGATATTTTGTACAATTTCTACTCTTTTAAATTTCTTAAGGTGTGTTTCATGTCCCAATATGTGGTCTATCTTAGTTAATGTTCCAAGTAAGTTTGAGAAGAATGTGTATTCTGCTGTTGTTGGATGATGTAGTCTATAGATTTCTTGATCCACTCAGGCTACTATGACAGAATACCATTGAATGAATGGCTTATAAATAATGGAATTTCATTTCTCACAATTCTGGAGACTGGAAGTTTGAAATCAGGGAGCCAGTACAGTGGGGTTCCGTGAAGACTCTCTTCCTGGTTCACAGACAGCCATTTTTTCATCGTGTTCTCACATGGCAGAAGAACAGCAAGAGGACTCTCTGGGGTCTTTTTTATAAGGGTACTAATCTCATTCATTCATGAAGATTCTACCCTCATGACCTAGTGACTTGCCAAATGTCCCACCCTTAATACCATAATATTGCGGGTTAGCATGTCAACATACAAATTTTGGGGGAAACTCAGTCCACAGCAGATGCTAATTAGATCCAGTTGGTTGATGATGTTATTCAGTTCAACTACATCAACATTGCCAGAAGCAAGAAGAAATTTTTCCTCAAATTCCCTGTAAGAACCACAGGACTCCTGGAGGTAAGAACTCACAAAAACATGGAGCATGTATGCCAACATGCATGTATGTTTGCACTGCTGAAATAGCAGTTATTTCAAGCATGATGAATGCTGGGGTAGTGTTTTCAATTTTTATTTTATATACTTATATATTGTTTGGTTTTTCAAAAATAATTCTCTATACTTATAATTAAAAGCACTTTTAAAGAAAATGATGGGGAAAGGGTATTTATTTATACTGAACTTAAAACCTCCATCAGGAACTTCAATTTTAAATAGACTCTACTTGAGAACAGATACTGTGTCAATCTGATTTAACTCTGTATCTCTAGCTCCTGAGATAGGGGATGCACAATATGTACTTGATAAATACTTTCAGAATACATGAAAACCTTCAAGAGCAGCCTTCACGGATTTTATTAGAAACCATCAATACAAACCACCACTGGAGGCCACCATAGAGAGCAAAAAATGGTACATTTTCTATTGTTGAACCATTATTGCTCAGCAGCCTCCAACTACCTCTTCAATACTAACATGAACTGTCTATGTTATTGAGGGAAGCATAAAAATTATCAATATCTCCACTAAACTTCATTGAAGGAAACTTTACTGGATTAGATGCCCAGAAAGATGGAATGGCAACATAAATGACTTACAGAAATCTTGAACACAAGTCATCTTTCAGATTATAGTAGAAAATTTGACCCTGTCTGAAAAAGATGGTTACAATACTAATATATTATTTTCTTCTGAAATATTTTTCTTTTCTCTCTTGCCTCCTTCTTTCTTCCTTGTCACAGTTCTCTGAAAAATCCGAAATCTGTTTTTTGTCATGACTGACTTTCTACTAACTGTTCTGACTGGTTTATTCAGGTAAAATTCATGATGAAAGGAAATTATTCATGTAAATTAAAAAAAAAAAAGTACTTGCCAGATTGCAAGAAGTTTTATATACAACAGAATAAAACATGATTTAATTAGAAACAAAAAGTCTGTTTCCTAGGACCACAGTCAAGTAAAGTTTTGAATTTAGGGGCCAGATGGTTGTCTAAAATAGAACATATTTTAGATTCTTTGGTAGCAGCAAAGTAGACTTAAATCAACTGGATGAAAGGTTCACTTTAATCAGGTCAACCAACAGTTGTTACATCAAAGCCAATTGAATTTTAGAAACTCAGTGAAATAAAACAAGTAATTCCCACATTCCAACCATCTACTAAGATAATGCATACAACTTATTTCTCATTTCTCTGTTTAAAGATTTGCTTATGTCATACAAATTTACTCAATGTTTTATAAAAATAAAAGTTTAAATGCAAAAAAAATTTAAAAATGTAATCTGCAACAGAAAACTGACACATCAAATTTATTGAAATCCATGAATACTTACATGTTATCAAAATTTTTCATGAAATTTCTTTCATATAATGATTTGAAATGTCCTTTTTAAACAATATTAGAGAAATTAACATTCAATGGATAATGAAAGAACTTAGAGTTTAACTTCGAAGTCATTCTGAAAATATACTAAAATTCTTAAATTATTTCTCATTTAAACCTTTGAAATTTAAATATTAGTGCCTTGATTCCCCTAATCTTGAGTTTATCCATAGGATATTGGCAATGTGACTAAATGATTGTTGAGAATTCTCTCCATTTTAATATTCTCTCACTAGCAGTTATCACACCAGAGGAAGGACTACATTATTCATTTGATCATTCATTCAGCTGGTAAGTATTGAGTAGTTATACGTAAAAGCAACTCTTTGAGAGGTAGAGATGCAGAGAGTCAAAACGTATGAAGTCCCTTCTCTCATGGTACTTATATTTGATTGTGGGTAAAAAGGCAGATTAATAAAGAAATGTGTGAGTTGTAGTAAGTGTTGAAAAGAAAATTAATGCAAAAGACTAGAAAACTTTAAAGAAGGGATATTTTCTATAAAGGAAAAGAATGTGTGGGAAAGCAAAAGGGAACTGAAGTAGGGAGGGAGATAAATTTTTAATGAGGTTGTCTTGGAGAGGGCATGAAAGATTTGGCTGTCAATATGATTGGTGATAGTTTTTATTTCTTCAATTTTTTTGAAGGTTTGAAGAATATCATTTTAGATATTGGTGTGATGTACATTTTTGAGGGAGTTTTGCAAATGTAAGAGAGATAAAATAAATGGATGAATTTTTGAGCAGAGGAGAGATAATATCTGTTAAAATAGGATTCAAAATGTAAAATGTGGATGAATATACAGGTGAATTTCTCTATTTTTATTCAATTTTCTGCTTGTGAATTTAGAGGACAGTTATCTGCTGGAACTAATAAAAGTGATAGTAAGATTAAGAGGGTGAGGTATATGAAGAAATTAGATCCTGGAAAATGTGGTAGGTAAGTGACTAGGGAAATGTGAAAATATTGAAAGATGGATAATTGATGTTTGAGGTGGGGAACCTGAATTTAGAGCATCATAACCAACCAATCAATTGATTTATCAATGACTTCCTATTCCCCTTCCCTCAATTTTTTCTGATCTGCTATCCCACAAGAAAAATTCCACCCATCTAGAAAACAAGAGTAAGATTTCAGTGATATGCTGTTGAAATTTTAGTTAATTAATACATATTTTATTACATGCTACATGTAAACCATAACATATGCTATACACACACACATATACACACGTGTGTCAAAAGCTTTACCGTAAGGAAGCTACTTCATATGTTTTTAAATATATGTAGTATAGAAAAACTTTTTTTAAGATTTTATTTATTTATTTGAGAGACAGAGAGAGCACAAGCAGAGGGACCAGCAGGCAGAGGGAGAAGCAGACTCCCCGCTGAGCAAGAAGCCTGATGCAGGACTCAATCCCAGGACCTTGGGACCAAGATCTGAGCCAAAGGCAGACACTCAACCAACTGAGCCACCCAGGCACCATAGAAAAAAGTTCTTGCTTAAAATATATTTATTTAATAGAGAGGCTGAAAAAATATTTCCAATATAAGGCAATTACATTTCTTCTATCAAGCATAGATTAGGAGCCTAATATTAAGCAATAAGGAATTATTTCCAGATTTTGCAACATATAATTAAACTACTATATTTTCTTGCTAGTAATAAATATTGTATTTTTTCCTTTTCCTTCAGTATTATTTTTTTTACTACTTTAGACACTTTTCTGTTGATTATTAGAAGCAAATGGCATTTGTACATCTTCTTATGAAAAAGATAAAAGGTAAGAACACAGTTTCTTATTTTTAATACATGCTATTAGTTTTTCTTTAGATTTGCATAAGCTTTATGAAAACATTCTCCCCTAAAAGTCAGAATCCCCACAGATCAATAGATATAACTCTCTATGAAGATAGTTGGGAGTTTGGTGGTTCAAAATGCTCTAAGAAAAAAGAGATTATCAGTCTATCCTTAAGTCTCATATGCATTTTGAAAGGACTACCTACTTTTTTGGCATATAATTTTATTATCCGTAAAATCAAATTAGAAATAAATTTAAATTTAATAGCAGTATGGGAGTATCATACAATATTTAGCAATTCTAAAGGAATAAAAATAGCATTTATTTGTAAACATCAGGTATATATGTATATTTATATATTACATATATTTATTTAAGGGACGGAATTTTCAGTTATTTTAAAACCATACTTCCTTAAATAGTGGTAATGCGCTTTTTTTACTTTTGCCCTGTTTACTAATCAAGTTAAAAACAGCAAATAATTTCTCATTTTTTCAAAGGAAGTAATGAAAGAAACTTTCTCTCAATATCCATTCTCCCCTTTTCATTTTACTTAGTAAGGGAAATCTTGGTTTTCCTGTGCTTCCTGCTATCTAGCTAGCATGAACACTTTACAACCCCTCTTGCAGCAAAGACATTGCGGAATTCAGTCTTGTTCAGTGAGACATGAGGAAAAATTACATGCAAAATTTCTTAATCATATCCTTCAGGGAAACTGTTTTTCTCCTTCCTCTTTCCTCCATCCTGAGGGCTAGTATGGGAAAAGATAGTGAACGTGCCAGCACTAGCTGTGCGGTTAGGGATAATGCAGTAAAAAGGTAGAAGGAGCCTGTACACCTATATGACTTCCAGTAGCTGAGGTGCCCTGCTCCATAGCCCACCTATCGGACTTTTGTTTGCTGGAGAAAATGAATCTTGTATCCTGTTAAAGACACTGTTATTTCCAGGCTAATAAAGCAACTAAATAAATAGCATAGCTAATAAAGAATAGGCATTTTAAAAATCTGCAAATATGGAATCGCAGCTCTGTTTAAATACTTGTAATTATTATACCCCCATTACCAAAGAATACATTTTTAAAAAAATAAATGTGATTTAATTAAACTGGAGTATATAATAAAGTTTCTCTTTACATAAATGTTGATGTCCAGAGGCTTTGAAGCTGTATTTTTTTAAGACAAATAAATATGCTCCTAAATCCAATATCTCATTTTCTTCTTGGTAACATTTGGAGCATAAGTACAAAGCTTATTTCTAAAATAGCCTTTGTTAGCCCCTCCCTTCCAGCTCAAACCCCAGTCATTCTCTCCTATCTCCCTTTCCCATGTGTCTACACTCACCACCACAAATAGCACCCCAGCATGGATACTTCAGAATGCCAGTCAAACTAGCATTCCAATACCTTTTATCATGGGCTCAGTGCTCAGGCTCTGGGGTCTCTCACCACTTCTTTCTGCTTTTCCATTTTAAGCCACCTATGGTTAGTATGCCCGTACATGGGCAAACCCAAATAGCTATTACCCTGGTCTCTCAGAGAGAAAAAGAGGAGCACTGAAGCATTCCATGAGACTCTGAGGTAGACAGATTGGGTTTGGTCCTCAAGGAATGAAACCAATTTCTTTAAAATTAGGTAACGAAGGGGTGCCTGGGTAGCTCAGTTGTTAAGTGTCTGCCTTCAGCTCAGGTCATGATCCCAGGGTCCTGGGATCGAGCCCCGCATCGGGCTCCCTGCTCTTCAGGAAGCCAATTTCTCCCTCTCCCACTACCCCTGCTTGTGTTCCCTCTCTCGCTGTGTCTCTCTCTGTCAAATAAATAAATAAAATCTAAAGAAAAAAAATAAAATAAGGTAATTGCTAAAATCATATCTTAAATTGCATGGTCAACCAGTGAGATAGAAGCAAATCAGAGCTTATGGTTTACTCATTAATAATTTAGATAGTCCCTTTTTGCCCAAACGTAAGGCATGCAAATGCCACATATACTCTTTGACTTCCGTGTTTAAAAGAACAGATTTTAAAAGAACAACAGACGAAATAGACCTGCTATATTATGTATTTTATTATGTTATATCATCCTGTCTGAAGGGAATCTCAGAAATAATCTTCTGGTTCAGGATTCTCAAAATTTGTTCTCAGTGTTCTAGGGAGGGAAGGTGCTAAGAACAGGTGGTAGAGACACAACTGGCCTCCAGTCATAACTAGTTCTACGAACTAACATTCATATTTACAGCTTCAAAAATGAGGAACATCTGCTTTATAAGTATATTTTATATGAAGAAAATGGTTGATCTGGTTTGACTAAATAACAAACCATTCTAGGATATATCAAATATTTTGAAATTATAAATGTATCAGCTTATTTATGATTTATTTTCTTTATAATTTGAAACTCAGGAATGATCAAATTTTAGTCAATATTTAGATTTGACTGTCTTGAGTTCCCCGAACATAATATGCCTAACACCTCTATTGCAGTACATAAAACACCATCTTGTGAGAGTTTTTTTCCTCTACCACCTGAGAGCTTCAAGATAGCCAGAACCAAATAGGAATCATGTTAGGAGCTGCAGTCCTTAATACAATCATTGCTAAATATTAGTGTTAAATCACTGTTTTACAGAGTAACTAAACTGATTAAAGTGAATAGTATATGTAATTTTTAGATACTATTAAAAGTGTCTCCCCATATGTACATTATAGAATTGAGTTTCTATCTGAATTTGAGGGTGCCATAAAACTAGAGAGATAAATACCCACTGGATGTAGAGGATCCTACTGAGAAGTTCTTGTAAAATATAAACATTGGCACAGAGAACATGGAATTCTTGGGGGAATATCTAAGTTGGGCGGAGGGTGGGGGGGGCTCTTAGATAAGGCAATCATCTTCCAGTACAACATGATAAGGCAATAGTTTTCCAGGATGATGTTTTCATGATGATTCAGCAAGTGGAGAAGCAAATCTGCAAATTCTAGGGGGCCAGTTAGGGTAAATGTTACTTAGTAATATGGGGGAGATTCCAGTTCTTCAAATAAAGCAATCTGAAATCAGTATTTTGCCATAGGAAGTTGTTACCGTTTCCACTCCAGGGACAGGAATAACAGCCTGTATGCTGTAGAGAATTTGCTGATGCCCGGGAAGCACAATGTGTTACTCAACTAAAGTATCAGCAGTCAACTCAAATCTGGTCATTTAAAATAGACTTCATTACTTATTCAGTCATTTTCTAGTACTTCAGGAATTTATCTAAACATTCACCCCCAAAATCACAGTGAATTGTCTTTGTTCCTGTTTGCTCTTGTTATTTCGTTTTATTTTTCCACCTGACTTTTTCTAGTCACTTATTGTTATAAGTGCATTTTCACTCTTCTTGAGTTTGAAAATATGTAAGACTCTTACAGTTCTTTTAAGTTAAATTATTGGAGTTATCAGTATAGAAAATCTTTTCTGACAAACCATTTTGTTTTTTTACCATAGGATTTTACTATAATAAAAACTTGCCAGTATATTAGTACAACTAAATTTTTAAATGATTCTACACCCATCCAAATAAGCATTATATTATGTATTATGTCACTGAACCCAGATAAGCAAAGGTCATCAACAGGGTATGTAGCTGTAGTCAATAAACTATTTCACTTTAGAATATTGAACTTTGTACTAATATCCTTGTGACTAAACATCTTGTGTAATATCTAATAAAGATCAACCCTAAATATTCCCTATACATTTGATGAATCATACCACTTTTGTTGTCATGAACTTGTATATACTGAACAATATACAGTAAACAATGCAATCACTGTTTTGCTCTGTTTTGCAATTCGGTTTTACAGAATATTAAAAATCAACATGATACACACTTCACCAAAGACAGTAGTGTAATGGAAATATCACAATCTTTGAAACAGAGTTTGAGGCAATTTCTGAACTTAGAACTTACTTAATCTCTCTCAGCCTCACATACCTCATTTGTAAAATAGGGATAACAATGCTTTCATCACAGGGTTCTTGAAAACATTACCAAAAATATGTATTTACTGCTTGTCACTTCCCAGGCCTTTCATGAATGATGGAACTTTTCTCCTTCTTGGCATTTACTTCTAGTAAAATAAAGTGAACTTACATAAATAAGTATCTAAGAATGGAGATTATAGTCTTTTCTATTCATATTATTATGAAGAAAGAATTTTTTTTCCCCCAAATACTTTTATTTTTTCAGTGTTACAAGATTCATTGTTTATGTACCACACCCAGTGCTCCATGCAATACGTGCCCTCCTCAATACCCACCACCAGGAGAGAATTTAATGACAATCTTACAAGAAAGACAGTTCACAGTTACCCAGATGACAGTATTACCTGCCCTGGGGATACAGCAGGGAACAAGGAGAACAAAGTTCATCTCCTGATGGAGATTCCATTATATTAGGGGAGATAAAGAATAAATAATAAGAATTTCAGGTAAGTAAAACTGTAACAAAAAATAAAAAGAGCACTTAAATAGAGAGTGATACTGAGGAATGGGACACATTTTATTTTGGAAAGGATTTTATGGAAGACATTTAAGAAGAGATGGTATTTTCACCTAAAATTTAAATGATGAGAAGAAAATTGCTATACAAAGATTTGAGGAAAAAAAAGAATTTCAGGCAAAGTGAAGAAAAATTGTCAATTCCCTAATATAAGAATGAACATGAGTTTTAGATTCAGAATATAGGTCCACTTGGCCAAACTGCAGTTAAGGATACCACTGAAGTGTTGGCAGAGGCTATATCATTAAGTCAGAAGTGAAGATTGGGTTTTGGCCCAAATAAATGGAAGAGCTACTAGGCGACTTCAAGAAGTTGAGTTTTTAAAGATTTTATTTATTTATTTATTATTATTTTTTATTTTTTAGAGAAAGAAAGGGGGGATGGGCAGAGAGAGAGAAAGAGAGAGAGAATCTCAAGCAGACTCCCCACTGAGCATGGAGTCAGACAAGGGGCTCAATCCCACCACCCTGAGATCATGACCTGAGTTGAAATCAAGAGTCAGATGCTTAACCAACTGAGCCACCCACGTGTCCCACAAGCAGTTGTGTTTTATGTCTTTATTTACATATTGTTTTCTATTTAAAAAAAAAAAAAAGATTGTGGCTATATAGAAAATCCAAGGGCAAGTGAAACAAAGAGTGAGTTAGAAAGTTGATTTAGGGAAGCCTAGGTGGCTCAGTTGGTTAAGTGGCTGCCTTCGGCTCAGGTCATGATCCCAGTGGTCCCGGGATTGAGTCCCATATCGGCTCCTTGCTCGGCAGGGAGCCTGCTTCTCCCTCTGCCTCTGCCTGCCTCTCTGCCTACTTGTGATCTCTCTCTTACTCTCTCTCTGACAAATAAATAAATAAAATTTAAAAAATAAAAAAATAAAAAGAAAGTTGATTTATATATCCTGGGAAGCAAATCCATTTAAAAACAAATCATTGGTAAAAATGGACACTTAACAGATGAAGACAGACCACATAAATGTAAAAATCATCTTCTATATATAAAAATTTATAGCAAATATGAAATATGTATAGTGCAAAAAAAAAAAACCTTCAATAGATGAATCAGTGACAAACAATTCAGAGGAAAGTAAACAAAAAAGTGGGTTTCTCTTGACTCTAACACAGATGGAGAAAGAATAACTGGGTATTTTGGATAGTGTAACTGTGGGAAGATATCCATGAGGAGGTGATATTTCAACTGGGAACTAAACAATTATAAAAAGCCAGCAATGAAAGTGCTTTCCAGAACAGTTCACAAGCACAGTGATCCAGATGCCCACAAAGTGTCAGATAATAGCAATATGATAGGAAAATGTCAGGATTTAATTGTGATCTGAATTATGGAGCCCCAAAAAAGTTTACTTCATGTCTGGACACCAGGAAATTGATGTCATTTATCAACGACAGTTGTTATGAAGGGGGCTATTAACATAATTGCTGTTATTTTTGCAGGAACGTGATGAATTACAAAAACAGAAGCTGAAGTCCAGCAACATCCATTCTCTTGGACTATAAATATTTGTTCCATCTTGATATAGATTATATAAAGCCATTTGAAAATGCTTTATTGGCTTCTCATGTCTTACTTAGTTATAATATATTTAAATAAGAAATAAATATTTTGATGGAGACACTTCAACTGGAAAATAAATTAAAACTGACTTCTCTAAATATTTTCACTTTTTTTCATCTTTTTTTTTTTAAAGATTTTATTTATTTATTTGACATAGAGAGAGAGATCACAAGTAAGCAGAGAGGCAGGCAGAGAGAGAGGGGGAAGCAGGCTCCCCGCCGAGCAGAGAGCCCGATGCGGGGCTCGATCCCAGGACCATGAGATCATGACCTGAGCCGAAGGCAGAGGCTTTAACCCACTGAGCCACCCAGGCGCCCCCACTTTTTTTCCATCTTTAAAAGATATCCAGTTTTAGATTTCTTTTTTTCAGTTTATTAATTTTTTTCTTTTTTTAATTATGTGTAGTTAGCCAACATATGGTACTTCATTAGTTTTTGATGTAGTGTTCAATGACTCATCAGTTGCATTTAACACTCAGTGCTCCTCACAACATGTGCTCTCCTTAATACCCATCACCCAGCCACCCCATCCCCCTACCCTCCTCCCTTCTAACCCTTAGTTTGTTTCCTGGAGTCCAGAGTCTCTCATGGTTTTTCTTCCTCTCTGATTTCTTCCCATACAGTTTTCCCTCCCTTCTCCTATGGTCCTCTGCTCTAATCCTTCTTTCCACACATGAGTGAAACCATGTGATAATTGTCTTTCTCTGCTTGACTTATTTCACTTAGAATAATCCCCTCCAGTTCCCTCCATGTCAATGCAAATGGTAGGTATTCATCGTTTCTGATGGCTGAGTAATATTCCATTGTATACATGAACTACATCTTCTTTACCCATTCATCTGTTGAAGGACATCTTGAGCCCAGTTTTAGATTCCGAAGTCTTTTGTCTTTTATTGTTTGTTGCATTTGCATGGCAGGGGGTAGGAGTGGGGGTGGAAGGCTGTGTGAGAATGAACTCAGAAACTTACGAAAGCAGCTAAAATTAAGTCTGCAGTTTTCCTTGAAGCACTGTGTAGTAAAGAGCAATCTGGCCCAAACTGTCAGTCATTAAAATCTCTGTCATTATACCCAGAGCTTTTGGAATGATGTCTCTGTTATAAAATTATGTGTTTCTAAGAATACAGACCATGGGTGAACATTACAAATTATAACATAATTTACCTTAGGAGATCATATGTGTTTGTGTGTGTGTGTGTGTGTTTATGTGTATATAATATATATTCACAAAGATATACATATACCTTTGTGAATTACCAATGACAATGTCTAAGAAAAGCTTTTGTTGAAAACACTAAAGAAGTTAGAGATGTACCTAAGTAAGCACTTTCTGTAATTCTGTTAATGGAGTGGTTCAGAATACAGAGATACAAAGAATGCAGATAAGAATAAAAAGAATATGTGTTCTACTCTATGCAACCAAAATAGGAATGATTCCTAGTTCATTTTCTATTGTGAGATTCCACAAACAAGAGCTTCTCTTTTTACTCATCTATTCATAGGTCCAATTACACCTTCTTTCAACATATCCTAACACCTGTACCTTTTTTTTCCCCCCTTTAAGGCATTCAATAAATCAACAATCACTGGAAAAGTTGATGAACCTCTTCATGACTTGCCCTCTATTTCTCTTTTGTTAAGTATAAAGTAGCGATTTGGAATAAAAGTTGCTGGTAAATGTCACTCACAGAATCTTAGTACCCACCATTATTCTTGGTTATAGGTTAACTAGAATTAAGAGTGAAGCATCTTGGGGTGCCTGAGTGGCTCAGTGGGTTAAAGCTTCTGCCTTCGGCTCAGGTCATGGTCTCAGGGTCCTGGGATTGAGCCCCGCGTCGAGCTTTCTGCTCAGCGGGGAGCCTGCTTCCCCCTCTCTCTCTACCTGCCTCTCTGCGTACTTGTGATCCCTCTCTCTCTCTCAAATAAATAAATAAAATCTATAAAAAAAAAAAGAGTGAAGCATCTTATTAAAAATGAAGGATAGTTTAATTTGTGCTTTCATATTCAGCCCCCAATCCTATGTATTACCCACCTACTATAAAATGAATTATAAATATCTTATCTCTACAAAAAATTTAAAACCCATTAACGATTTCATTATGTTAAGTATATCTGTAGCACAGAAATCATGAGGCAGGATGGTCTGAATATTTTACAAATGATGTTTTTTTTCCCTCTCTTTGACTATTTTACAAATAGTGTTAATCATACCCCCGAGGTTAACAAAATTCCTTATCACCATATAAGCATCCTACTCAACACTTTGACTTCATGACCACAGTTATTAGTTAGCCAACTTAACATCCATTTAGAACAAAGGTTTAGAGCCCTAACTCATGCTTAACAGGCTTCTTGAAGAAACAGGGAAAAATCTGCTTCTCTCTGTTCTATATCCTTAAGTCTATTTGACCTTGACTACAAAGAAATTGCTGTAAGCTGCCTGATCTTCTGTTTAACATACTGATCTTTTGTGAGATAAATTTATATGATATGTAACTAATAAACAGTTCTTGGTCCTTCCATAAATATCTTGAAGAGTCAAAGTTATTTTCTACTTTTTATTTGAAACAATAGGAGCAACAAAACATAAAATCCATTCTTAAACAGTCTTAAATGTATATAGTTTATTTCCTAAAAAACAGCAAAATTTAATATTTCCTACTCAGGGATGACATTCCTCCTTTTTGCAACACAGCACATTAACCCCATTTGTTTTATTCTAAATTGTATCATGCTTTTCTGTAAGTACTAAAAAATGCCAGTAGTTTCAGCAGCAATTTGCCATTTAACAAAACTCCAAGTAACACTGTAGTATGTCACTTGAGAGTAGTGCTATGTTTTATCCAGAGGAAATTAAGAGGTGGTGCCAAAATCCAATTATGAAGTACTAGAATTTCAGCACCTAATTCCCAAGTGCTACTATCAGCATAAATTCACTGACTGTGTGTTTCCATAACAGTCTGTCAGGTATTGAAACTGTAACATAGCATCTCTCATGTGAATTCCATGACCAACAAGTGACTTCATGAGCTTGAATAGCTCCAGATGATTATGCATAAAATTTCTGCTCATTACCAAAAGGTGTCAACTTCTGCTATAAGATCTCCCAGATAGAAAATTAACATAATTTTCTCACCCAGCTTGTATACTTCCTACACATGGAAAATAATTTGAGGTCCCACTTTCTCAGCCTGCTCAGTGGTGCCAGAAAAAAAAATATGTATATGTTTTGGCTCCATGCTATTACACATTTAGGATTTAGGATTTATTATCCTAAGCCAAGATGCTCAAGCCAACTCAGAATCTTTATACTTACCCAGAGTCAGCTAAATTTTCCATTTCTACAAGTCACTCAAATTTTATCACTCTTTTCCTGTCTTAATCTCTATCACTGTCCCCTATCATCTCAAGTGGTGACCTTAATTTATATAATCCAGATCAAATAGATACTATCTAGCATCAGCTGCCAATTTCCCAACCCTACATGTAAACACATATCTGAAATAATACCTATTGTTGACTGTGCCCTGACCTTGTCAAAAGAGCCATACTTTTTTTCTTTTCCAAGGCTAACCCATTACCTCAGATGTACTCACAGTGCTATTATATTTTGCACTCTTCAGGAAACATTCTCCAACACTTATACTCTTCTCTCTTGACTATTTTCCCCCTCATGATTCCTCCTCATCAGTCTTTAATTCCTCTATGTGATTTCCATTCTAAAATAACATTATTTTCTGAAATTTTCTTTTTAAATATTTAACAGCTACATTTTATCATTTTAATAATAATAATAGCAATAATAATGAGAGAGCAACAAAAATAATAGTGGCAAACAAGTAACCATCACCCACTGTTCCTATTCCTTCTTTTTTATTATTACATCATTTGGCATATGTATTTCTTTCAACGCTCCACTCAACACTGGTGTCTTTACATTGTTAGGAACTTTATTACTATCAAATGTTTTTAAATGGCAGTTGTTAGATGGATAAGAAAACGGATTAAAAGCAAAAAAATCAGATCTATGCCACACAGCCAGTTGGTAGAAGAGAAAGGCTTTAAAGCAA
>CM052898.1:102306792-102388939 GCA_028534135.1 Potos flavus | reverse complement strand
ACACACACACACACACACACACACACACTGAAATATTATGCAGCCATCAAAAATGAAATCTTGCCATTTGCAAAGACTGGAAGGAACTAGAGGGTATTATGCTAAGTGAAATAAGTCAATCAGAGAAACACAATTATCATATGATCTCACTGATATGTGGAATTTGAGAAACAAAGCAGAGGATCATAGGGGAAGAGAAAAAAAAATGAAACAAGTCAAAACCAGAGATGGAGAAAAACCATAAGAGGTTCTTAATCTCAGGAAAGAAACTGTGGGTTGCTAGAGTAGAGGAGGAGGGATGGGGTGTCTGGGTGATGGACATTAGGGATGGTATGTGCTATAGTAAGCACTATGGATTGTGTAAGACTGATGAATCACATACCTGTACCCCTGAAACAAATAATACATTATATGTTAATAATAATAAAAAAATTAAAAATTAAAAGTTAACAAAGCAAAACACTGTAGCTACCTGAATACTGGTAGGACGAACATTTTTTTCTGTGTTTTGTGATGAGAGCCTGATATCCATTAGTCCACTTTGTACTGTTGAGTGGATCAATGGGTTCAAGGCTGCTATATATGAGTGGCCTCTTACTCAGGTTCTCTGAGTCCAATGGGTATGAGTTGGTCCATAGTCCTTCAAGGAGATGGCAGAGGAACTATCACTCTGCAGACCCAAACCCATTCCCCATGCATGTTCTAAACTTGTTGGAGAGGGAGGAGGAAGCCCATTTAGCCCCACATCTAAGCCATATTCTCCAGTTCAACATATAATAAAATTCCCATGTCTAAAAAAAAAAAAGTTGATATCTCTAAAATTACTCAAGAACTTAAAAATTTATTCAGCCAATTTGTTACTGAGACAAACCATGAGAGACTATGGACTCTGGGAAACAAATGGAGAGTTTTAGAAGGGAGGGGGGTGGGAGAATGGGTGAACCTGGTGATGGGTAGTAAGGAGGGCATGGATTGCATGGAGCAGTGGGTGTTAGATGTAAACAATGAATTCTGGAACAGTACATCAAAACTAATGATGTACTCTATGGTGACTAACATAACACAATTAAAAAAAAAAGAATCAATGCTCCACACTGGAAAAGAAAAAAAAAAGAAAAATGCGCAGGCTCTTCGATTTAATAAAACCTGGATTCAGAGTGCCTACTATTTGGAGAAGTTATCTGAGAACTTAAGCTACTCTGCACTCAGTAACCTTGGGGCCTAATGAATTGTTTGTTATAATCCATTATGCTTGGTAAAGGGCAGGATGGAAAGAAGGAGTGGCAAGCCACTAGACCCAGAGAAAGCAAAATTCCCCTTCTCTTTGGAAGAAGGAAATATTCTTATGACCCGACTGGCTTGCTATCCAGGCAAACCAAAATGATTACTGTGGGAAAAGTTCTGCTCATGTACTTCCAGTAGAATTTGAAACCAGTAAATCTAGTTCTTGATTCATTAAAATCTAACTTGCAAAGTCAAAATATAATACTTGATATATGACAGAACCATTGTTTTACTACTATGGGAAACTATCTTTCATAAAACAGTGTATAAGGGACAGGATTGCAGAAATGATAAAGGAACACATATTAATTTCAGATTACATACGGTCAAACAGTTTCTCTACCCAAAAACTTTTATTTCTCTGTTTCTCTTACTGTGAAGTAGGGAATTTGATAGAATTTTGATTCTCATGAAAACTAAAGTAATGCATATAAAGTTACAAAGAGTGCCTGACAATAAAATGCTAGCTATTATTATAATGATATTGGACAATTAGCTTAAAATAGATATATTACTATGCTAATTATTTATTATTGTAGTTCTATAATAATTTATATTAAATAAAAATTTTCATGTTTGATGCTGAATTATATAAAATATCATTTTAGCATCTATCAACTGACCATGTTTTTTTAATCTCATTTTGCCTGCTAATGAGATTTTAATAGGTAGTAGGTATTCTCTATCAGATCTATGCTGATACTATATATAATAATTGTTCCCTTATAGTACATTACTTATATATATGTTGCTAAATTTGGTATTGGATTTAGATTTTTTCATGTGTATTCATAGTGAGGTTTTTATTTCCATGCTACATGTCAAGATGTTTCTTTTTTTCTTTTTTAAGATTCTATTTATTTATTTGACAGAGAGAGAGAGCGAGAGACAGAGCACAAGCAAGGGGAGCAGCAGAGGGAGAGGGATAAACTGCTCTGCTGAGCAGGGAGCCTGATACAGGACTCAATCCCAGGACCCTGAGATCATGACCTGAGCCAAAGGCAGAGGCTTAACTGACTGAGCTACCTAGGTGTTTCTACACGTCAACATGTTTCTTAAGAATAAGCTAGTTTCGGGGCACCTGGGTGACTCAGTGGATTAAAGCTTCTGCCTTGGGCTCAGGTCATTATCTCAGGGTCCTGGGATCGAGCCCCGCATCGGCCTCTCTGCTCAGCAGGGAGCCTCCTTCCCCCTCTCTCTCTGTCTGCCTCTCTGCCTACTTGTGATCTCTCTCTGTCAAACAAATAAAATCTTTCTTAAAAAAAAAAAAAAGAAAAAAAAAGAATAAGCTAGTTTCATAAAATGACATGAAAGAAGTTTTATGTTCCAAAGCTTTGTGTAAAATCTTTGTGTAAAATCTCTTTATAAAGAACAAGATGTTTCCTGAGTACTGATAACATTTAGATTTTTAAAAAATCCATATGTCTGCCTGATAATACTAACCATGAGCCTACTGGCCATGATTCTAAATTGGAATATTATATCTGTGTTACACATCGATTGAATTCCCCTATCAAATTCCTAAAATGCATTAAAACATAGTAAATACCTATGTAGAAATAACAATCACACCTGAGTGTAAAATGCTGAAAGCATTATTTCTTGATCACCTATTTGCAGTTATATCTTTCCTCACATTGAAATTACTTTTCTGATTCTTTGCTTCTTTCTCCACATTTTTATCAACATTTTCTCAAATTTTCAGAGGTCCATTTTTACAATACTAAACAAAAACAAGAGCGAAATATGAATATGTTTAAAAAAAAACATATTCAGGAGAAACATGCAGTTGCAGAGAATTGCTGACACTGAGAAGGAAGTTCTGATGCCTTTCTCAATTTCAGGAAAAACTCCGACATGCATCCCCATTGTCAGCATTTGACATATTTTTTTATTTTATTTATTTATTTGACAGAGAGAGAGAGACCACATGTAGGCAGAGAAGCAGGCAGAGAGAGAGGGGGAAGCAGGCTCCCCACTGAGCAGAGAGCCCGGATGGATGCGGGGCCTCAATCCCAGGACCCTGAGATCATGACCTGAGCCGAAGGCAGAGGCTTTAACCCACTGAGCCACCCAGGCGCCCCTTGACATATTTTTTCAAAATACCTACTTTTGCACCTGATAGTCTATGGTTATATTTGAAATGTAGCTCAAATTTCCTTATTTTTTGTTTGTTTAAAATGTTGTATTAGGCTTAGGGAAAATTATTATAAAAATGTTCTATGTAGCCATTGGTAAAAACAACTGTATAAAACTTAGATTCTGCAATGTCACTATGCTGAAAAAATCTTATCTGTGGAAAGAGTCTGCAAGGAATGACAGTTTGACAGGTAGGTGCTGATGGATTAATAAATAGGCAAAATTCCCTGTTGCATATTACAGATTGGGAGACAAGCAGTTTCTCAGAAAATATTTCAATAAGGAACCAAATGCACAAGTTTGAGCCCTCTGTTTCGATGAGTAAATTTCCCATACTTCTTTGCTACTACCCAAAACATATATATAAACACACACATGCACATGACAATGAAAACAAGAAAAACATGACACATGCAATGACATGAATTACTAAAAAACATTATCTTGAGTCAAAAGGGCCAGACAAGTTTTTTTAATTCCATAGAAAAAGTTCCTGAACAGAGAAAAATAGTCTATAGTGATAAGCAAATTAATTATGGCCTCAAGAATGAAGAGGGAAGCCAAAAGTGATGTCTCAGAGGAACATTTAAAGAAAATAGAAATGAATATATTTGGTTTTTTTTTTAGAAATGAATACATTTGTTAAAGTTCCTCAAACAATATATATGAATGCATCTTATAAATTATATCTCAATAAAAGTCTTTTTGGAAAAAAAACACAATCTGATGTCAATAGTTCCATTCTTCCTTAATGGAAAATTAAATACTTCTTTTTAGAAAAATAAGGCATGAGGCCAGAAATTCCAAACAGATTTTCTTGGGAGAAATACGCAGAACCACTGCTGAAAGTGTAAACCTACTGGGACAATCTAAGGAACAATATATTGTCCGGCTATAAATTTACATGTATATAAGTAAGTGTATTTATTTGGTTACAGGTTGTGACTGCTTTAGTATCAAGTGCTGCTATGGTACTAAGTACTTTATGAACCACTCATTATTTTCTTTTCTATTTCCATTCTTTTGTCCTGTAAAGAAAGGCTTTTCACAGGGGCAGGGATACCTGGCTGGCTCAGTCGGAGACCATGCAACTCTTGATCTTGAGAAATTAAAATAAATTAGGCAAATAAATATGAAATTTTTATAAACAGTTTCCTAATCCTAGAAAATAACAAAACTTGCCCTGGGTGAGTTTAAGCAAAAGTAGATAATCAGTAGTCTTGTGATGAATAAAAATGGTTCATAAACAATAAAAACTCTCTCCAAGAAAAGTTTTCAGGTCCCCATAAATTTACTAGAGTGTTAGAAACCATTTGTGGAAAAAATAAACCCACATCTAAACTGGGAGAAGATAGTATCTAAAATGAGATGATAGAAATACGTCCAACTATTCATCAACATCAAGAAATGTACAGAACTAAAACTTATAGTTCTGAAACAAAAACTGTCAGAATGGATTACAAAATTCCAGTTATATGGCATTTATAAGAGACACTGCTAAGATATAAGGATCCAGAAAGGTTGAAAGTAAAGGCCTTTATTAAAGATACACTTTGCAGGGTGACAGGGTGGCTCAGTCGGTTGGGGGTCGGCCTTTGGCTCAGGTCATAATCTCCAGGTCCTGGGACTGAGCCCCACGTTGAGCTCTCCACTCAGCCAGGAGTCTGCTTCTCCCGTGCTTTCTCTCTCTCTGTCTCTCTCTTTCACATGGATAAATAAAATATTAAAAAAAAAAGATACATTTTTGCAGAGGTGTCTGGCTGGCTTAGTCGGTATAGCATGGGACTTTTCATCTCAGGGTTGTAAATTCGAACCCCACACTGGGTGTGGAGATTACTAAAAATAAATAAACAAGCTTTGAAATTAAAAAAAGAAAGGCTTTTTACAAATTATTATTATCCTTCTTTCATTGGAAGTAGAATGAAGACTTAAGAAATGTTCATAAAAATGGAGAGAAGGACTTCAATCTCACATTGCTAGGTTGAAGTTTATAACTCTTAAAAACTCTGACAAAAAACCTAAGCCCAGTAGCTTATATTTGTTTTCTTAGTTTTAATACAGTCAGGTACTGTCTAGTGATTTTCCATGGAAATTCGAACTTGTTAAATTAGATAATGGCTTGACAAGATTTATACTTAATCTGGACTATCTATTTTTTAGAAAAATTTGACATGTAACATTTCTAAGTTTAAGGTATACAGCATGTTACTTTAATATATTATATATTGTAATATGATTGCTGCTATAACAATATATACCACATTACATAATTATAGTACATAGAGTACATATTATTGTCATTCATTATACTGTGCATTAGATTTCTATGACTTATTTACTAATCATTCTAAATTTACACTCTTAAACACCATCACTCTTATCTCATCACTCTTATCCCTTGATAAGTCCCATTTTACTGTTTTTTCCAAGTTTAACTTTTTTAGATTTCACATGTAAGTGATATCATACCATATTTGTCTTTCTCTGATTTATCTTATATAGCATAATGTGTTCACAACCATCCATGCTGTTGCAATTGGAGGATCTTCTCCTTTCTCATGACTGAATAATATTCCATTGTGTATATGTATCACATCTTTTTATCCATTCATCTGTTGATGAGTAGTTGGGTTGTTGCCATGTCTTCACTACTGTGAATAATGCTATGATAAACATGGGAGTATATATCTGTACAAAGTCCTGTGCTTGTTTCCTGTGGGTATATACCCAAAGTGGAATTGCTAGATTTTATAATAAATTTTTAATTTTCTGAGAAAGCTCCATATTGCTTTTCACAGTGTTTGGATTAATTTACATTCACACCAACAATGTATAAGGGTTCCCTTTACACTGCATCCTTGACAATACCTGTTGTCTCTTATCTTCTTGATGACAGCCGTTGTAACAGGTGCGAGTGATCTCATTGTGATTTTGATTTGCATTTCCCCGATGATGATCAATGATGTTGAGCACCTTTTCATGTGTCTGTTGCCCATTTTGATGTCCTCTTTGGAGAAACGTCATTTACTTCTTCTGCCCATTTTATAATCATATTTTTGGGTTTTTGTTATTGAGTTTACTGAATTCCTAACACACTTTGAATATTAACCCCTTCTCTGATAAAGGGTTTGCAGAAATTTTTTTCCATTATCTGGAATGTTTTTCATTTTTGTTGTTTCTTTTGCTATGCAGAATTTTTGAGTTTGATGTAGTCCCATTTGTTGATATTTCTTGCTGGTGTTATTTGTGCTTTTAACATTATGCCCATAAAATTATTGCCAAGACCAGTATCAGTGAGCTTCTTTCCTACATCTTCTTATAGGAGTATAGTTAGAAATCTGGAAGGATGATATCTTCAGTTTTGTTCTTTCTTTTCAGAATTGCTTTGGCTATTCAGGATATTTTGGGGTTCCACACAAATTTTAGGATTATTTCTTCTATTTATGTGAAGAATGCCTTTGGTATTTTGATGAGGATTTCATTAAATCTGTAAGATGGCTTTGGGTAGTACAGTCATTTTAACAATATTAGTTCTTCCAATCCATGAGCACAGAATGTCTTTCCATTTGTCTGTGTCTTCTTCAGTTTCTTTCAGCAAGTTTTACAGATTTCACTGTATAGATCTTTTACTTTCTTGGTTAAATTTATTTCTAAGTTTTTTTTAAATTGTTTTTGATGCTATTCTGAATGAGATGGTTTAATTTCTTTTTCAGATGCTTCATCATTAGTACAAGGGAATGTAATCAATTTCTTTATGTTGCTTTTGTATCCTGCCATTTTACTGAAACTATTAATTCCAACAGTTTTTTGACTGATTCTTTGAGATTTTCTATGTATATGATCATATCCTTAGCAAATAACGATTTTACTTCTTCCTTTCCCACTTGGATGCATTTCATTTCCTTGTGGTGCCTAACTGCTCTAGGTAGGACATCCAATACTATATTAAATAGGAGTGGTAAAAGTGGGCATCTTAGCCTTGTCCCTGATCTGAGGGGAAACACTTTCAATTTCTCTCCATTTTATATAATGTTTGTTATATACGCATGGCCTTTATTATGTCGAGGTATGTTCCTTCTATACCCATTCTGGTAACAGTTTTAATCATTAAATAATATTTTTTGTCAAATGCTTTTTCTGCAGCTATTGAGATGATCT
Source organism: Potos flavus (assembly GCA_028534135.1). Taxonomy (NCBI): domain Eukaryota; kingdom Metazoa; phylum Chordata; class Mammalia; order Carnivora; family Procyonidae; genus Potos; species Potos flavus. Next base: position 102,381,358 of record CM052898.1, on the reverse strand, counting down.
TGTGATTTTTATGTTTCATTTTATTGATATGATATATTACATTTATTGATTTGTGTATGTTGAACATCCTTGCATCCCAGGAATAAATCCCACATGGCCATAATGTATAAGCCCTTTAATGTGTTCTTAAATTCAACTTGCTAGTATTTTCTTGAAAATTTTTGCATATATATTCATCAGGAATATTGGCCTATAAGTTTCTTGTGCTATGCTTATCTAGTTTGATATCAAAGAAATGCTTGCTTCACAGAATGAGTTTTAAAGTGTTCCCCCCTCTTTGATCAAGGGTTTGAGAAGAATTGGTATTAATTCTACTTTAAATGTTAGATAGAATTCTCCAGTGAAGCCATCTGGTCCTGGAGGGGTTTTTTTGGTTTGTTTGTTTGTTTGTTTTTGGTGTTGGGAATTTTTTGATTACTAATTCCATCCTTTTACTCATTATCAGTCTGTTCAGATTTTCTATTTCTTCCTGATTCAGTCTCGGTAGGTCATGAGTTTCCAGAAATGTATCCTTTTCTTCTAGGTTAGTAATTTGTTGGCATATAATTGCTCATAGTAGTCTCTTAAGATTCTATGTATTTCTGTACTATCAGTTGTAATGCTTCCTTTTTCATTTCTGATTTTATTTGACTTTTTTTCTTAGTTTAGCTAAAGATTTGCCAATTTTATTTTTTATTTATTTATTTATTTATTTTATTTATTTTTCCAATTACTTTTATTTTATCTTTTTCAGTGTTCCAAGATTCATTGTTCATGTGCCAATTTTGTTTATTTTTTCAAAGAACCAGCTTAGTTTCACTGATCCTTTCAACTGTTTTTCTGGTCTCTATTTCATTTATTTCTGCTCTGATCATTAATATTTCCATCTTTCTGGTAACTTAGGGCTCAATTTGTTCTTTTTCTAGTTCCTTAAGGTGTAAAGTTAGGTTATATATTTGTGATCTCTCTAATTTAATACATATATTTATTACTGTAAACATTCTGCCTGGATGGCTTAGAAGGGAAAGCATCCAACTCTTGATTTCAGCTCAGGTCATGATTTTAGGATTGTGAGATCAAGCTCTGTGCTGGGCATGGAGCCTGCTTAAGGCTCTCTCTCTCTCCCTCTCCCCTGTGACCCGCGCTCTGTCTCTCATAAATAAATAAATAAATAAATAAATAAATAAATACATACATACATACATACATACATACATTCATACAAAATTTCCTCTCAGAACTTCTTTTGCTGCATCCCATAATATTTAATATGTGTTTTTACGTTCATTTTTCTTGAAGTAATTGTTTATTTCCCTTTTGATTTCCTCTTTGACTCAATGAGTATTCAGAAGAGTGTTCAATTCCCATATATTTGTAGATCTCATTTTCTTCCTGTTGTTGATTTCTAGTTTTGTATTATTGTGGTAAGAGAAGATACTTAGTATGGTTTCAGTCATCTTAACTTTGCTAAGATTTGTTTTATGGACTACCATATGATCTATCCTGGACTTTGTTCCATGTGTACTTGAGAAAAATGTGTATTCTCCTGCTATTGGATGGAATGTTGCATATATGTCTATTAAACTCATTATTCTAAATTGTGGTTCAATTCCAAAATTCCCTTGTTGATTTTCTCTCTGGATAGTCTCCCAATTGCTGATAGTGGGATGTAGAAGTCCTCTACAACTGTTGTATTATTGTCTATTTCTCCCTCAAGATGTTATCAATTGCTTAATATATGTTGGTGCTCAATATTGAGAGCAAATATATTCACGATTGTTCAATCTTCTTGATACACTGACCCCTTTATGATGAATAACTCTGTTTTTTGTTACGCCTTTAGGCTTGAAGTCTATTTTGTCGAAGTATACCTATACCCACCTTCTTTTTGTTTGTGTGCTTGGAATATCATCTTCCATTCTTTCACTTTGAGCCTCTGTGAGTCTTTGGATCTGAAATGAGTCTCCTTTAGGCAGGCGATTTGCTCAATATCCAGCCCCCTTTTAAAAAATGTTTTATGTCTCTGCTCTAGACTTTTGCTTTGTGGTTACCATGAGATTTACATATTACATTCTCATAGATAAAATAGTTCTTTTTCTGCTGATAGGAACTTATCTTCTATGCTTATAAATGTTCTATCACTTTGCTCTTCCTTTTTTACATTTTTGATGTCACAAATTATCTTTTTATGCTGTGACTTTGTTACTATGTTGTAGTAATTATAGTTTTTAATGTTCTCTTCCTTTAACTTTCATGCTATACAGTAGTCCTTCCTTATCTGCAGTTTCAGTTAGCCATGGTTAATCATGGTCCAGAAGCAGATAATCCACTTTCTGATGTATCAGAAGGTCGACAGTAGCCTAACGCTATGTTAAAATGCCTAAGTCATTCACTTCACTTCATCTCATCACATAGGCATTCTATCATCTCACATCATCACAAATGTGAGTACAGTACAATAAGATATTTTCAGAGGGAGAGAGAGACCTCATTTATATAACTTTTATTATAATATATTGTTAACAATTGTTCCATTTAATTATTATTGTTTATCCCTTACTGTGCCTAATTTATAATTTAAACATTATCACAGGTATGTATATATAGGAAAAAAAAAACATGGGAGTATAAAAGGTTGAGGGCCCTGGGTGGCACAGTCGGTTAAGCATCTGACTCTTTGTTTGGCTCAGGTCTGATCTCAGGGTCAAAAGACTAAGCCCCACATGGGACTCCATGCTCAGCACAAAGTCTGCTTGAGATTCTCTCTCTCCCTTTACCCGTCCCCCCATCCCCCGTGCGTTCTCTCTTTCTCTTTTGGATAAATAAATTTAAAAAAAAATCTTTGAAAAGGTTCAGTATAATCCACAGTTCCAGGAATCCACTGAAAGTCTAGGAATATATCCCTTGTGGATAATGGATGCGTGGGAGGTGGGGAAGCAGGTGGGAAACTACTGTAGTTAAGAGTTTAATATTATTTTTTTTAAAAGTTAAGAGCCTTCTAATTCTATTTATCACCTTAATCAGAATTTTGTGTATTCACTCTCCTTCTCGCACAGAAAGGTCCTGCTGGCCTCCTGGCTGAGAGGCCTCCAGCTGAGACCTTCTCTGACATCACCTCCTCTGCCCACCACTGGGCTCCACCCCTGACTCCCTTGCTCTGTCACCTCCTCCACTGTCAAATCCACCCACTTTCAGGGACACAGATGGATGGAGCTCTCAGATGTCCTGGTATACTGTGCAGAGTTTCATTTTTTAAGTTACTGATGTCCCATAGTTGTAAATTAAAGGGGGCAGAAAAGAGGAATGACTTACACCACCATAATTTTGACATCACTCCTCCCCATTATGTGTTTTCAGACTCATTGTTGTAAAGTTCACAGATAATATAAAAATAGTAGGAAGAAAAAAAAAAGAGAGTTCTATTAAAGTGATTATATTTATATCATAAATATGAACTTATAAGTTCATAAGTGAACTTATAAGGAGTTCAAAACTATGCTAAAACACATATATAGACATATATGTGTGTATATGTAATGTTTGTGTGTGTATATAAATGGACATTACCTAAAAATCTAAACAGGATTTCACTTTAAAGAATTCATGTCTAATATAATGCTTTCATAGTAAGATTGTAAAATGTCCACACACGAGAAGTCTTAGTGCATCCAAGTCTCTAAATCTATCATCTCACAAGAATGTAAGTTTAAAGCCTTGTCAATCAGAACATAATTAGGTACATTCATATGCAGAACAGATAGGAATTCTGGAACTCATTGCTTAGTATGTGTGAGGGAAAAATACTGATGATTTTTATGTACATATCTATGTGTGTATACTACACGTTCTAAATACACTGTAATTATGTTATAAAAATACACTTAAAATAACATTTAATAAACAGTTAAAACACTATTAAAGTATGAATTATGTTACCAAAACTTCCTCAGGCCACATGCAAAACCAAAGTCCCTGGAAGAGATAAATATAGCTAAGTAATGTTATGATTATACCAGTTACTTTTTTCAGCATTTTTTTTATAGATACAAGAATGTATTTCAAAGTGTTAAAACAAACACCATCCCATGGGTCCAGGCTAATAAATATTATATAACAGTAAACTAATATTTAAACTACCAAAAATCTTAATTGAGTTCTTCAGATATCTACTGATCTCATAGATATAGATCATGTTATGGAAAGAACAAGTCATTGGATTCAGAGACCCTACATTTGAGTTTCAGCTTCAAAATCTGCTAGAACTGTAGCCTTTGGATATTCATTAGCTGAGCCTGTCACTTAGATTAAGAACTGAGATGATAAATTCCCAATTATTCAGGAAGATCAAAATCAAAATGAGGTATTTTTTTTAGAATTGCAAACCTCTATTCAATTATTGATAATATAAAATTAAATCATAAGTACATTTGTTTGTACATTCAGTTTTGTTTAAAAAAGAACCACTCAAGTAGAAAATCCTTCCTATTCTCATTTTTCCATGAAAACTGCACACATTAGTACATCTCAATGATATTTAGAATGTGTTCATGTCTTTATTAATTCTGCCTCAATCAAGGAGGAGGTAACATAACATTCATGTTTAAAGCAGTTTTAAGAAAACAAATTTGAGAAAGACTATCTCCATATTTTTAGTTGTTATAAGTAAGAATGAGGTACTTTTATCTTTAACTTATTCACATCAATGAAAATGAATATCCTTGATAGAACTAAATATGTATAGTCTTTAGAAATTCTAAAATTGTATTACTGAAATTTTGTTTTTTTTTGATCAGTAGTTTAAAAATGTATGATAATATAGAATAATTGCTTCTAAATATTTTAATCAAATATTATGAAGACAGTTCCTCCAGCAAATGAAGTACTTTTAGATATGCTTTTATTTATTTTTTTTTTTTTAGATATGCTTCCTTTTTTTTTTTTTTTTAAGATTTTATTGATTTATTTGACAGAGAGAGATCACAGGTAGGCAGAGAGGCAGGCAGAGAGAGAGAGGGGGAAGCAGGCTCCCTGCCGAGCAGAGAGCCCGATGCGGGGCTCGATCCCAGGACCCTGAGACCACGACCCGAGCTGAAGGCAGAGACCTTAACCCACTGAGCCACCCAGGCGCCCCTAGATATGCTTTTAAAAAAGAAAAAATAAGCAATTTCAATTATTTAGGATTGAATTAGGATTTCTGAGAAATAATCAAATCCAATATATGTATACTTATTTGTTACAGTTAAGATCAAGCTAAAAAACTACTACAGATTTTGATAGCGTATTCAGGTTGATAAATATTTTCCTTTTTTCCCCTAGGACAGAAGGTATAAATTAATTATAATTTGCAGGTTGTTTAATTTTAAGGTCTTTGGATGGAAAACAAACCATGAGAGAAGTCAAATACAATGTTTATTAATAGCAAAAGTAAAGGGTAGTTTTGAAAATTCTCAGAAGCACTAAACATTCCCAAAATATCTAGTCCCTGTCTTCTGGAAATTTTCAAAAGTACAACTTTAAAAAATAAGCAATTATTTCAAGTTCCACATATGAGTGACTTTTTTATTTGTAAATCACTTTTAAAGCTATAACCAGGGGCGCCTCTGCCTTCAGCTCAGGTCATGATCTCAGGTTCCTGGGATTGAGCCCCGCCGGGCTCTCTGCTCAGCAGGGAGCCTGCTTCCCCCCTCCCTGTGCCTGCCTCTCTGCCTACTTGTGATCTTTCTCTCTCTGTCAAATAAATAAATAAAATCTTAAAAAAAAAAAAGCTATAACCAAAAATTCAAAAATTCAAATAATTTTTTTTGTTTCAAGTTTTACTTAAATTCTATTTAGCTAACATATAGGATAGTATTGGCTTCAGGAGTAGAATTTAGTGAGTCATCACTTGCATATAACAACCAGTGTTCATCACAAGTGCCCTCCTTAATAGCCATCACTCATCTAGACCATTCCCCACCCACCTCCCCTCCAGCAACCCTCAGTTTGTTCTCTACAGTTAAGAGTCTCTTATGGTTTGCCCCCTCTCTTTCCACCCACCACTTCCCCTATGTTCCTCTAGTTTCTTAAATTCCACATATGAGTGAAATTATATGGTATTTGTCTTTCTCTGACTGATTTATTTAGCTTAGTATAATATACTGTAGCTCTATCCATGTCCTTGCAAATGGCAAGAGTTCATTCTTTTTGATGGCTGAGTAATATTCCACTGTATATATACCACTTCTTTATCTATTATCAGTCGATGGATATCTGGGTTCTTTCCATAACTTAGCTCTTGTAAATAATGCTATCAACAGCAGAGTGCACGTGTCCCTTCAAATCAGTATTTTTGTATCCTTTGGGTAAATACCTAGTAGTGCAATTGCTGTGTTATATGGTAGTTCTATTTTTAGCTTTTTGAGGAACCTCCAAACTGTTTTCCAGAGTGACTGCACAAGTTTGCATTTTCATCAACTGTGTAAGAGGGTTCCCTTTTCTCCACATCCTCACCAATACCTGTTGTTTCCTGTATTGTTAATTTTAGCCATTCTGACAAGGGTGAGGTGATATTTCATTGTAGTTTTGATTTGTATTTCCCTGATGATGAGTTATGTTGAGCATTTCCTAAGGTATCTGTTAGCCATCTGTATGTCTTCTTAGGAAAAGTGTTTATTCATGTCTTCTGCCCATTTCTTAAGTGGATCATTTGTTTTTTGGTTGTTGAGTTTGGTAAGTGCTTTATAGATTTTGGATACTAACCCTTTATCAGTTAGTCATTTGCAAGTATCTTCTCCCATTCTGCAGGTTGCCTTTTAGTTTTGTTGACTATTTCCTTTGCTATGCAGAAGCTTTTATTTTGATGAAATCTCGATAGTTCATTTTTGTGTTTGTTTCACTTGCCTCTAGTGACATGTCTGGTAAGAAATTGCTATGGCCAATGTCAAAGAGGTTGCTGCCTATGTTGTCCTCAAGGATTCTCATGGTATACCATCTCACATTTAGGTCTTTCATCCATTTTGAATTTATTTTTGTGTATGGTTTAAGAAAGTGGTCCAGTTTCATTCTTTTGTATTTTGCTGTCAAGTGTTCCCAAAACTATTTGTTGAAGAGACTTTCTTTTTCCCATGGGATATTCTTTCTTGTATTGTCAGAGTTGACCACATAGTTGTGGGCCCATTTCTGGGTTTTCTCTTCTGTTCCACTGATCTATGTGACTGGTCAAAGACCCCACTAGAAAGGCGAATTACAGGCCAGTATCTCTGATGAACACTGATGCAGAAATTCTCAACAAGACATTCGCAAATCAAATCCAACAGTATGTTATAAGAATTTTCACTACAATCAAGTGGGATGCAGGGGTGTTTCAATATTCACAAATTAATCACTGTGATACACCACATTAATAAAAGAAAGGATGAAAACCATATGATCATCTCAATGGATGTAGAAAAAGCACTTGACAAAATACAGCATCCTTTCTTGATAAAAACCCTCAACAAAGTAGAGGTAGAATGAACATACCTCAGCATAATAAAGGCCATATATGAAAGACTCACAGCTAATATCATCCTCAATGGGGAAAAACTGAGAGCTTTTCCCCTAAGGTCAGAAACAGGACAGGGATATCCATACACTTTCACCACTGTTGTTCAACATAGTACTGGAGGTTCTTACCTCAGCAGTCAGACAACAAAAAGAAATAAAAAGCATCCAAGTTGGCAAGGAAGAAGTCAAACTTTCACTATTCACAGATGACATGATACTCTATGTAGAAAATCCTAAAGACTCCAAAAAATCAGTAGAACTGTTGCATAATTCAGAAAGTTCCAGGATACAAAGTCAATGTACAGAAATCTGTTGCATTTTACTACTGGGTATTTACCCTAAAGATACAAATGTAGTGATCTGAAGGGGCACGTGCACCCGAATGTTTATAGCAGCAATGTCCACAATAGCCAAACTATGGAAAGAGCCTAGATGCCTATCAACAGAGGAATGGTTAAAGAAGATGAGGTACACACACACACACACACACACACACACACACACACACTGGAATACTATGCAGCCATCAAAAAAATGAAATCTTACCATTTGCAATGACATGGATGGAACTAGAGGGTATTATGCTAAGCAAAATAAGTCAATCAGAGAAAGACAATTATCATATGATCTCTCTGATATGAGAAATTTGTGAGACGGGGGGGGGGGTCGTGGGGGGAAGGGAGGGAAAAATGAAAAAAGATGGGACCAGGGAGGGAGACAAACCATAAGAGACTCTTAACCTCAGGAAACAAACTGAGGGTTGCTGGGGGGAGGGAAGGGATAAGGTGGCTGGGGATGGACATTGGGGAGGGTATGTGCTATGGTGAGTGCTGTGAATTGTGTAAGACTGATGATTCACAGACTTGTACCCCTGAAACACTTAATACATTATATGTTAATAAAAAAAAATTCTGTTGCATTTTAATACACCAATAATGAAGCAGCAGAAAGGAATCAATCTCATTTACAATTGTACCCCAAATGGTAAAATACCTAATAAACCTAACCAAAGAAGTAAAAGATCTGTACTCTGAAAACTGCAAAACATTTATAAAAGAAATCAAAAATGACATCAAGAAGTGGAAAAAGATTGGAAGAATAAACATTGTTAAAATGTCTATGCTTCCCAAAGCAATTTACATATTTAATACAATCCCTATCAAAATACTGACTGCATTTTTCAGAGAGCTAGAACAATCCTAAAATTTGTATGGAACCACAGAAGACCCCAAATAGCCAAAGCAACCTTAAAAGATAAGCAAAGCTGAAAGCCTCACAATTCAGGACTTCAAGCTATTTACAAAGCTGTAATCATTAAGACAGTATGGTACTGGTACAAAAACAGATAATTTTTAAAGAAAAATTACAATGAAAGAAATTATATATATATATATATATATATAAAATACATATGAAACTCACCTTTTTCCCTCTGACAAAATAAGATTGTTATTGTTTTTAATTTTAAATGGAATCTGAGAACAGCCCATGTATTAACCTCTCCAAACTTCTTAGGAAAATCATTCTGAATAAACATAAAAAAGCAAAACAATTATAATCCAAGAGTTCTTTGGAACAAAAATACTACTTAATGCCAGTGTCTGGGTAGATTATTCTCATCAACTATATCAAGGCTGATGGAAATGTGTTGAGTATCAATTGACATTAATACAATAAATAAAATGTTTGAAAGAGAGAATTCCTGTCCACTGAAAAAAAAAAGGGATGGAGACATTTTGTTTTGTCCCACTCTCTGCTGCCTAGATCAAATACTCAAATTCTCTCCTTCAACAAAGCAATGTCTTCTCTTTTGCTTATTAAAACATAACTGATAAAACAACACGGCAGAAAGATATAAGGTATAAATTTTAGTAACGGGCTTATTATATTCTGAAAATTGCAGCCCTACAAGGAAAAATCAACTATTCATAAAAAAGTAAATAGATTACCAATCTGACGGTGAATAAAATTCTGCTGCCCTTCCACCCTCCCTTTTTAAAAAAATACTAATGCCAGGATCCACTCCACATTAATTTAGAATCTCCAATGTAGAAGAAAATTCTAAATTATCTAAAATCAATAATTTGGGCCTGTTGGATAGATGTTTCAGCACAGTCTAAAATGCTGTTCCTGACACTGGATTCCCAGGTAACCACTGAGAAGGATAGGAAATATATAGCCAATATATAACTTAAGACTGTACTTTTAATCACCCTGGACTTGCATTTGATGACTGTGTTAAACTTTGTTAGAAACAACGGTCTTATCTCTTCAGTGACTTTCTCCTGTTTAGGCTCTGAATGAGTTTTTGGCTTCTCTGCTTTAATTTTTAATTTTCTTTCTAGTCTTACAAAAAAAATCTATTTCTGCCTATAATTGTACCTTCCCCTCCCCTCCTCCTCCTTTTTCTGGTAGCTGCTAAAACTTTTTTTTTTTTTTAACTTTATTTTGAATTATTTTGGACTAATAAAAAATTTGCAAAATATTAGGGAGTCTCCTCACCCTGCTTCTGCTTCCGCTAATGTTAATATTGTATTTAACCATAGTACAATTATTAAAAGCAAAAAATATGGGTTCAATATTACTAACTAAAAACACACACATACAAAGTTTTACCAATTTTTTCCTCTATTGTCCTTTTCCCATTCTAAGATCGTGACCAGGATCCCACACTACAATTAGTTATTTCTGTTTAATATCTTTCAGACTGCAAAAATTCCATATTCTTTTCCTTGCATTTCACAACTTTGACACTTTTTCACAAGTCCTGATAAGTTATTTTGTAAAATGTCCCTCAATTTAAATTTGTCTGATATTTACTCATGACTGGAATAAATTTAGTCATGTTAGGCAATAATAGCACAATAGTGATGTTTGTCTTTCTTAGTGCATCATATCAAGAGGTCCACAATGTTGATATGTCATTACTGATAATATTAAGTTTGAACATTTGGCTAAGGTGATGTCATCTGAGTTTCCCCCTGTAAAGTTACTATTTTTTTCTTTTATAGTAAATATCCTGGTGAAGAAACCTGGAGATTAGTCAAATCCTGTTTCTCTTCAAATAATTAATTATGCATTCTTCTTTTTTTTTATTTATTTACTTGACAGAGAGAGGGAGAGAGCACATGCAGGCAGAGTAGCAGGCAGAGGGAGAGGGAGAAGCAGGCTCCCTGCTGAGTAAGGAGCCTGACATGAGTGACATGAGGCTCAATCCCAGGACCCTGGAATCATGACCTGAGCTGAAGGCAGTTGCTTAACCAACTGAGCCACCCAGGTGCCCCCTGCATTCTTCTTGATTTCAGTACTACTACACATTTAATAATTGAAATGATATGTATTTTACTGTAATTTTAATGAAATTTTGCAATGAAGACTTGCAGACATATGTGTTCATGGTTCTTATCTGAATTGGTATGAGGCATCTTTTTTTTTTTTTTTTTAATATTTTGGCTCTGATGGTGATGAGGGAAATGTAAAGAAGTCATCAGTTTATGAACTAAGAAACCTCCACAGAATATTGTTTTTATTTGTCCCCCACTAAAAGAGGATTTCTAAGAAATCATGTTACATTGACTTTTGGATAATGTAAATAATTTGGTTTAAAATAAACAAAAATAAAAGAGAAAATCATAGTACATGCTGGCCAGAAAAAAGTTTTATTTCTACTTGTATTCAAAGTTTGTCTCCCTACATGGTATGTTTAATACAGTTGAGCAGATAGTAATTAGAATCTCTCAATGAATCTTGAAGAATAATAAATCACTGAAGGCAGACCCCTATTTCAGATACAAAAGTCTGAGAAAACAGACAGGAAAAAAATGGTCCAACTTCTGATGGCTTATTTTATTTTCTATGTTTCTAGATATCCTGTAGTGAGCCAAAACTACTTTTAAAGTGAGAAAGAATATTTTAAAAATGTGTTGGTGTTGACCAGCAAGAGTAAACATCCTCTAATCATGAAACAGTATACACAGCTTGATATGAATATACTGTATGCATAGCTGTGACATTTCTCAAATATGAGCTTCCTGAAATATACAAGCATATTTATCTAAGTTTTATTTTAGAACCTAGTCTCTTTATTTAGCAATTATTATTTAAAAGCAAATAATCCCCTTAAATTCTATTTTAGACATTAAAGTCTCTATCACTGACTTTCACCTGCTATTAAGTTTTCCTGTGTTTCCTAATATTTTAATATCTCCACCAAATAAACTGGCATGTGAATGTATCTTGTGCCCAATTTCTGGCTAGCTCTAGATAGCTCTTTTTTTTTTTTTTTTTAAAGATTTTATTTATTTATTTGACAGAGACAGAGACAGCGAGAGAAGGAACACAAGCAGGGGGAGTGGGAGAGGGGAAAGCAGGCTTCCCACCGAGCAGGGAGCCTGATGTGGGGCTCGATCCCAGGACCCTGGGATCATGACCTGAGCCTAAGGCAGACACTTAACGACTGAGCCACCCAGGCGCCCCTCTAGATAGCTGTCTTGTGCAGTTTAGACCTCAGGGTTTTTTGATGTGCCAAACAATGTCTATTTCTGAGTCTTAGTAACCATGAAATAATTTAGCCTTGTCTTAATTTTAGCAGATGCTTTACATATTAGTTGATAGAGTGTCCTAATAATGATAGAAGTAGGAAAAAAACATAAAATAGACATTGGTTTTCCTATTTCACACTCACTCATTAATATGAATATTTTATGTATAAATCATATGAACATTGACATTGCAAGTAGCTTTTTTTCTGGATCATTTAGACTTCAGAAATAACCTTAATTTTTTTAAAAGATTTTATTTATTTGAGAGAGAAATATATATAGAGAGAGAGCATGAGCAGGGGGAGGGGCAGAAGAGGAAGGAGAAGCAGACTGCCCACTGAGCAGGGAGCCCAGTGTAGGCAGGGCTCCATCCCAGGACCTGAGATCATGATCTGACCAAAGGCAGACACTCAAACCAACTGAGCCACCCAGGTGCCCCAATAACCTTAATCTTTTAAGAGTAAGTTTCTGAACCAAAGTTAAACAAATTTGATACATATATACTACGCATAATCATGAAATTTTCAGGTAGATCCAAGATAGTTTACTATAAGAAATTTCATGTAATACTTATTTCAACGTAATACTTATTTTGTTAAAATCACATTAATTTCAAAGAGTATGACTCATGTTTGAATAATAAAGTGTGAGATGACAAAACAAAGATATTTATGCATGGTAGAAAGCAGTATCATGTATGATCCTTCAAATTAACAACCTATCCACAGCTAAATCTTAGTGGATTACAGAAACAACTAATATAAATGCAATGTATATAGTAACTAAAAAAATCTGATATACTGTTGTAAACATGGTTATTTGAATGTGGGGTTAAAAACACTGATTCAAAAAGACAAAAGAAAGTACACATTGCTGTCCATTTAAAGACTGGGAAAGCAACAGTAGTGCAATTTTTTGTTTCATTCCTGCCATAACTCCAAAACCAAAGTATTCTAAGTATTTTCTGAGGTCACATATGATATATAATCTCTAAATGAAAGTATTTTCTTATAAAATACACTTTGTGCAATAAATGAATTAATGAATTTCCAGACACACAAATCAACGAGGATTATTTTCCTTGTGAAATATACAAATTTGATGCTACATTCTCCAGATTTATACCTAATCTAAGTGCACACAACTATAGAAAGTCTTAATATATAACCAATTTTCTATGATATTATAATTTAAGAAGACTACATAAAATCAAACAAACACTCAAGAAAGACCATCAAATGTAAAACTAGTATTGCTATTTTATTTTTTTACTTGGCTGGCCAGCTTAATCTTTCTCACAATTAATTGAAAACACTGTTACTTTGGAATGTCTTCCTTCTTCCCAGGCTCATTGCTACTCAATGTTAGACCAAGAGTCTCTCATCACCAACACTAAAAGCCATAGCAGATACATTTTAATACTTACTGTTGAGCATTAAGTGACTTTTTCAGTTCTGCCCCACACACAATATTTTTGAACAAAATCTCATTGGTCTCATTCCCTTTGATTATTATTTTGAACTAGAAATGTAGTCTCAAAGGAGTACAGAAATCTAAAGTAGATACTACATTGGATTTTGAACCTACTTAAGATATTAAAAGCTTGAAAGTTACCGTTTTTTTAAATTATTTTTATCTTTAAAAATTTAAGATGCTATTTCTATTACACCAAAGAGGAAATCTGGTAGAGATTATTTTTCTTTGCTCTTTGCCCTACATAGATGTTCCATTTTATCTTCAGCTTGCAGGCCACAGTTTGTCAAATCCTGTCTCAGAGGACAGACATTGAGGATTTTATTTTTATTTAGCTGTGGTGATTGAAAGATTTTGTAGCCATTTTACTGCAAAAGTGATACTGGTAAATTTTTAAAAATTTGCTATCCAAATGAATTAAATTTTTCTTGGTTTTATACTTAGGCCACATACTAAATTCCAATTCATCTTCATCTCCATTCCCTCATAAAAGAAAGAACCTGATTAATGAATAATTGAAACTATGGATTTATTCTTTACATTTTGATGAATGCTCAGGTAAGACAAGATTTAATCATGTGATCTGTGTGTTATAGTATCATAAATTTAGTTTCTTGAAAACTAGGTGTGGGACGCCTGGGTGGCTCAGTCAGTTAAGCGGCTGCCTTTGGGCTCAGGTCATGATCCCAAGGTCCTAGGAATCGAGTCCCACAGCAGGCTCCTTGCTCAGCGGGGAGCCTGCTTCTCTCTCTGCCTCTGCCTGCCACTCTGCCTGCTTGTGCTCTCTCTCTCTCTCTGACAAATAAATAAATAAACAAAATCTTAAAAAAAAAAAAAAAGAAAACCAGGTGTGATATTTTTTTCTCAGAATAAATGTTTCCTTTTATGTCTGTTTTTATAAATCCAGATAACCAAGCAGCCCTAAAATATTAATCAGTGACTGGCTTCCATTTCCTTTATGAATAAGCCTATCTCCTCTGTGACCACAATGAAATGATTTTAAAAATAGTGGTTGGAAGGTGTGAAGACTAAGAATCCTAAGATTTTCATAATGACTTCAGCTCTGTGTACAGAAAGAAAAATAACCAATTTTTCTATCAATCACAATGGAACAAAAACCTTTATCTAATAAAATTTAGTATTTAGCAATTATGCAACACTGAAGAATCTACTTTTTTTCCTGTTAAATACGATTACTGTGAGGATTAAAAAAATATAGTATTTATAGTTGTCAAGATTCTTGACACATGTTAAAACACTTAATAAACTATAGCTAATTTTAGGAAAATATATAGAACTTACAGTAATGCCAGATAATGTTTATAAATGAGAAAGTTGAATATATAGGAAGCAACAGGTAAAATTATGTCTATGTAAGTAATTAATTTGTGCTTTGTGAAATGGATGGGATTGTACAGATGGAGATTAAAATAGGATTCAAGGTTGGAGTTCAATACAAAATTCACACTAGTCACAGTGGCCTACACAGCTCGCTAACAGCAAAAAAAAAAAAAAAAAAAAAGTATGAAATATCTCAATATCCAACAGTATTTAGAATGGGGAAATATACTTAATAAGCAGTAGAGTAAAATTAAGGAAGACCTTGGAAGTCAAACATCAAATTTCATGCTTTATAGCATTTACTAAGTGAATGCGATTTTTAGACGTGAAGGATTCTAGCTGGCAGTGGAAAGTAGAGTGGAAGGATGGATGAGGGTGGTAGTAGGGAGACTATCTTGGAACAGGTATGGAAGCAAACTGTGTCGACTGTCAGGACTCTAACCTGGGTCCAAGAAGTACAAACAGAAAAGGGAAGTGAATCGAAGAGTCATGTTGGAATAAAACAAGATATAATAGTGTAGTAAATTCTTACAATTTAAACATAAGGGACTGAAACAACGTAATGCAGTGAAAAGAAATGGTTTAAATTTCATCTCTGGCATGTACCTGCTGTGTGCCTTGATAGGGCAAGATAAATAACTGAAGTGCGGTTTCCTCTTCTACAAAATGTACCTGACATAGTATTAGCAGAATAACACCTACTGACACAAAAATTACTAAATTTGTTATCAGATCTAGTTTTTTTTTTTATTTTCATTTTTTCCTTTGATTCCCATTGCAGGATAATAAATATACTACTTAGCATAGCACTTGGCTAGTGTGTAGATTCAATAAGTGATATTAGCGTTATGAACATTAAAGAAAAGATATAATGAAAGATGCACTACCTACATGAATTGGAAAACTGTATTATAATTCATAAGAATGTAGGGGGCATCCAGTTTAGGGCTGGGGTAAGTAGAGGGGATTGATAGTACAAGAAAGTATGAACTTGGTTTGAGGTGGTGTTCTCCATCAAATAGAGTTAAAGTAAAACTATTAGGAGCACACAGCTCCGACTAAAGAATCAGTTTTGTTTTGTTTTGTTTGTTTTGTTTTGTTTTTCTTTTCGTTATTGAAATTCAAATATGATTATTCCATTTTGTTTTACCTTGTTTTATTTTTCCTCAGTGGTAATAATAGTCTAATACAATACAACCAATTTAAATCCAAGCCAATTGATAAAACAGATCGTGTTATACCACACGGAATTCTGACCAAACTTCCTAATTCTGCTTGCCTACAGAGATTATATTCATAAATGTTTCTTCAGCCATTATCCAAATTACAAATGAGAAGTAAACTTTTATATAAACATAGTTTGAAAGCAGGTGGTGTTTTGATTATTTGCATCTGAACATTCTAATGAAGCCATGAGATATGAATAGATGGTAATTTATTGAAAGAAATGAAAAGGGAGTTTTTAGCTGAAACCTCAGGGTAAGAAGAATACTTCATGAAATCACCAAGTATGAAATTTAAATTCTCCTGCTGAGTTAAATATGCCTTGACAATGTCAATGAACTTGAAGAAAAATGACAAATTACTATTATATGCTCAAGTTTCCGAAAGTCATGCTGTTAGCTATTGTAAATATTGCAGGATACTACCAAAAGGAATGCTTTATATTCAAACTCATTTTTTGTGCAAAATACTTTGCCTTTTACATTGCAATAAACTATAGCAATGTAAAAGGCTGGGTTCAGATAATATGTAATGAAGATTTACAAAACTTTTCCTTTCTTAAAGAAATAAAATGATGTATATAGTGGAGTTCTAACATTAAATTTTATTATTTATCTTAGTTATTACCTACAAAGCCCATAAATTCCTTTATCCTCCATATGCCTACACCTGAGTATGTTAACTTTTTAATAATGTTTTCACTCTCATTGCTTGAACATGCAGTTAGAGTCCAGTAAAAGTGGAAACGATCCAATGATATCAGAAACTTTTTCCCCCATTGAAAATAAAACTACCTAAGGCCCAGGAAAAAATAATTGGGAAGTGACACATAAAATAAAACAACAAAAATTCAAAATATTCTCTTATTTAATTATCACACTGAGAAAATGTGCTTGTTTACAATTGAAAACTATGGAAATCATTTCTACTTTTAAACATAAAAATATTTTGATCATGATGTTAAAAAGATTTGTAATATGTGAATTGGTAATTATTATTTAACAACACTTTACTGAGTTTATGGGTAGTGGTAGCTGTATTTTAATAAGGACAAAAATTTGACATGTTATAATTTTTAATGCTGTCATTATTTAATCCTGTCTCCTTATATAGAAAATTTGGCATCATAATTTATTGTTCCCTCTCTAATTCTCATACCATATCAGTCACCAGTTACTATTAATAAAACCCAGTAATATCTGTTAAAATGGGCTATTCTTCTCCATCCCTGACACTTCTGCCTTAATGTAGACCATTATCTTCTCTCTTTTGAACTATTTTAAGGATCTTCTATCCTGTTTCATTGCTATAAGACTTTCTACCTGAATGCATCCTGAATATGCCTTTCAGAATTATTTTCTTAAAAAAAGAAAGCAATAATTTTACTCTATCAGTATGTAAACCTCCTTTTTTATACAGATTATAGTGTATAAAACCCATTTTGTTAATTTGGCCCTTATGGTTTGGGCCAACCTACTCTTCCAACATTTTTCTAGTACACTGGTTCCCACACGAATATGTACTTACCAAAAAAAAAAAAAAAATGTACTTACCACATTGAATGTGACATTGTCCCAGACTGTTTCATGAGTCATTGTCTTTATATATTATTCCTTCTGCCATAAATGTGTCATAATTAATAATTAATAACCCGATTAGCACAATTCTACATCCTCTCAGACTCAGTTTATATGTTACCACCATAATGAAACCTTCCCTAACACTTGCAGAAAAATTTGGTGTCCCAGTCTTTGATATGTTCTTAAAACTGAATTCTCAACTCTATAATAATACTTACCACACTTACACTCATTAATTTGTTAAGACCTCTGTGTTACCAAATGAACTATAGGGCCTCTAGGGATTTGATACACAAGGAGGGGTTGGTGGACCAGCTTGGAAATTTATACCAAATACAGAAATCTCCTGTTCCAATCCATTCCAGAACTCCCAAGTTTAAATTTGCATTTTTTAAAGAGATCCTCATATGATTAGTTTTAAAAACATTGTTACAGAATATATACACAAATAAACATATAGCCATGCTTTCGGCCAAGTACAGAGTTCAATCCTCAATTAAAATTTACTGAATGAAAACAATTTTGTTTGAACTTAGTACTATGAATTTTACTAAGTATGTAATTTAAACTCTTGAGATTTTAGTACATATTTGATAATAGTAAACTATATAAAATGCAATTCTTTATTTCTTTAAACTTTTATGTTGGTAATAATAAGAGGAATCATTAACATCCCATTTAAGATGTTAAAATCAGGATTTAGTCTGTCAGTTGATTCTTTTGTTTACAGCCACTGATGATAAATTTAAGACTCTTACTAAATTAACTCTCAAATGCACATGGATTATATAATGGTTCTCTACCTATTTCACATGCCTGCAGATATGATGTTCTAGAGGAAATTCACATATGTGCAACTAAAGTATCTGACTTTTTTTTTTTAACTTGCACTGATTATGCTATCAGCAGATAAATTACTTATTCGGGATGTATAAAATAATGAGGCGTAGATGTAATCTGAATTCCTGCTGCTCAAGGGACAAATAAATCTCTGAAAACTCATCCAGGGCTGATTGAAGGTCATCAATGCAGGCCTGTTTCTTTAAACTGAGTTGCTGGATTCAGACTACTGAAATTTAGGCTGTGATCCTCCTATTTGCCTAAACTTATTGAACAGAAATTCAGAAAAACTCAAGAAGCTCTCCTGTGTTCCTTTGAGAATGCAACAGCAGCGTCTGTTTTCAGGAGGATATACAGAATAGAGACTTGGAATCAGTAAGAGTTCATTTCATTTGAGAGAATAATATTCCTCAATAGGTGATCATAGTTAAGATTAATTTTACATCACCCCCTTACAGGACTAATGAAATACATGTCCATGTGGGGTGCAGGCTAAAAATTAAAATATAATTAAGAAAACCACTACTTACATCCTCTGATATTATATCAAAATGATTAAATACCCATATTACCATGGGAAGAATACTATTTTAATTTCAAAATTACATTTTTGGAGTTGGATCCATATGACAAAGTAGTGCCCGATAAGGTCATATGAGTGTACAAAACAATTTCTACTAGTTTCCTGTTTAGCAAAACTTTTTTTTTTTTATAACCAGGGAAAAGTAACCTTTAACCAGACAAAAATGTTCCATTGAAAAATATCAAGAATAAAGACTGCAATATGTTGATTCTTTAATTAACAGTAGGTGCCAATGCTAAATGCTGTTCTCTCTATCATTAGCCTGCTTTAAAAGTTGGATCCTTAGCACTGTAGACTATTAATTATTAATAAAAGGATTAATAGGGGCTCCTGGGTGGCTCAGTGGGTTAAAAACCTCTGCCTTTGGCTCAGGTCGTGATCTCAGGGTCCTGGGATCGAGCCCCACATCGGGCTCTCTGCTCAGCAGGGAGCCTGCTTCCCCCTCTCTCTCTGCCTGCCTCTCTGCCTACTTGTGATCTCTCTCTGTCAAATAAATAAATAAAATCTTTAAAAATAAATAAATAAAAGGATTAATAGCTCCATACATCAGTTTCCTAAGTGAGAATTTGAGTTAAAAGTTTATGAGTTAAAACTTGTCCATTCGGAATATGGACACATTCCTGAGAAGAAATGTTTTGTTTGGTTTTGGCTTTCTATTTATATGGTTTTTAGAAATGAAAATATAAAGTTGAAATCATGTCCTTTGATAGTGACCCCACTCACATTTCTATCTCCTAAGATAATGAAAATATTGCACAATTAAAAGCTCTTGAATCTGTCTCATTGTGAATTGGCCAAGAGACAGTGAATCTGCCAAAAAGAAGGGGAACAGCTGTGAAGATGCCAACACAATTGAGTACTCCATATCTACGTATTTCTGAATATGGCAATTTATTGGACACTTATGGGTATGGAATGACAATGGGGTTAATTCAACCATAAAGCAATACTGAGACACCTTCATTTTGACCTTTCCCTGGGCATAAGTTATGTCTTAATGAAGGCATGTCTAGTCACAGACTGTATGTGCAGATGGGGAAAAAGAAGAAAGCATAAATCATGATATCCACTATCAAATAATAATTCTAAAACGTTACTTAATAAATTAAAACTAAAAATAGGCAAACAATATCTAATTTTATTTGAGAAATAGTATGTTGGGTACCTTTTATATGTGACTATTCTTATGTAAAATATGAATATTCCAAATTAAGAATTCAAAAGAAACATTTATTTTTTCTTCATCATTGTAAAATCTTACTTCACTTTTATTTATCAAAATTAGGTAAATTCAAGGTATCAGAATTTGCCTGTCTTAACTCACAATGACCATGTGGCAAAATGAAACCTCTACTGCTATAGAGATCACGGTGTCTATTTTTTACCATTATTCTCCAGATTCCTCTTTCAAATACAAAATGTTGACATAATGCTTTCCATGAGATTTTTCTGGCACCCCTTTTGAACTGTCAGGTCTGCTCACACATTCCATATATCAAACTGAATTTCATAACAGGGTGAGACAATTCTTAGGTTGTGCTCAAAAAAGATACTTTCAAGTCAGAAACAAGATTGTATACCTAATGGATATGTTCAATAAAAATGCTTTGAGCACTACATACCAAGCACTATGCCAGAATCTGAACGTTTTCCCCTAAATTAACAACCATATTGTATATGGCCAAGAGAGGTTCAATACTAGTTCAGAAAAGACCATTTGTTCCATAATGAAGTGGTACTATTGTTTCACTGAGGGTTTCTAATTGTAGCTTGGAAACTTCTTCCATTTATGGAATAGCTAGTCATGTGATTAAGGGAGGTAAAAGAAAGCATATTATTTCCCAAATGAGTTTAGGATTTATTACATCACTCTAACACTTTACATAGTAAGGAAGATCACTATGTTATTATTTACAGCATGTGTTTTCACTCCTCAAGTATAAAAAAAGAAAATTTTAGCTTCTAAAAACATTATAGGTACTAGACTAATGTATGATGCATTAACAGACATATTGGATCATTACAGAAGATCACAGAGAACCTGAGCAAGTGCAAGGAGGAATAAAACTGCAGCTTCCATCAATATACAGTATTTTATAATTTAACCTTTTATTTCATTGAGCAAAATTGCAAATGAAAAATAAAAATGGTTGATATTCACTAACTACATGTCATACACTAGGTTATTTAAATATGGTAGGCCACTTGCCTACAACACTGTGAATTAACCTGAACATGCTCTCTCTTCATTTCTTGGACTGAACTATACTAACCTAATTCTGTGCTCTAAAAAGATCCCTTAAAATTCAAGAGACATCGCTTTTGTTAATTTTGAGTACTTGCAATAATTTAAGAACAAAGCAACATCCTCAATTTTAGTGAAATATAAATATAAAAATCATAAAATATTACCAAAACTTCAATTTGTTGAACTTTTATTTCTAAACCTATTAACACATTAGTGCTCATGAAACAAGAAAGGACCATAAATATGTCCTTGTTTCTATACTTAAATATATACTTAAAAGCATTCTTGTAAGAGAAAGAAAAAAAGAAAGAAGGAGAAAAAAAGAAAGATAAAATGTATTTCATGATTTTGAGATAAATCTGAGGGAAAGATATAACATTCATTCACTAAACAGAATGCTTTTACTGTTTACAATACATAATACCTATCCAGGCAGGTATTTTATACAATATAGATACAGAGTAGCATTATAAGCAGATATAAAATATGTACAATAAGTTTTATCAATATGTCAAAAAACTAGGTAAGGATTTCTAGCCATATTTCAATAACATAAATTTGCTGAAGACAAAAAGAGGATGATGAAAGACACATTTTAATTTTCCAAATTCTGGTTCAACAGTATACATAAATAGTTTTTTAAAATATAAACAACTTCTACCCGATCTCTGGCACTGATTTCAGAAGCATTCCATAATGAACACATGTCTATATCATTGTGCAATTCAAAACTGTAATACTTCTTCCATTATGCAAATAAGAAATGGCATTAGAATATAATCAAATTTCCTCAAGGTTAAATGATCTATAGTCTGGCATTTCTATTGCATAATTGCCTTAAAGTTATATTTCCACAGATCCTTACAAATCTTAAGTGTTTTGAAGCAGTTTGTTATCTATGTCAGGCAAATCAAAATCAGAAGATAAGACCACCTTTGGCAACCTTGATAAAATCCTCCATCACATAATTAAAAGAAATACTGCAGTTATTTTAATTCTCACTTATATTCTGTGTGTTCAAAGTACACTGAAAGGCTCAAAGGACAAATAAGTCAGCTATATTTAAAATATCTTGTTTTTAAATGATCTATATTGAAAAAAAAGGAAGGAATGATAATGCAACATATAAGTGATTTTTGTTCAGACAAGGATTGAGACTGAATGTTGGTGAAGGTTTAGCAACATACTCAGTTAATGTGCATATGAACTATACTATCAGGGAAAAACAAAATCATATAAAAGTGTTTTTAGAATTTTTTCCCAAACATTTAGTTAACAATGCTCAAGCAGTTAATTATATTAACCATTATACCTCAGTGGTATTGCTGAGGAAATTGCTATTTAAGTATTTGCCCGTGTTCATTTTCTTTTTTTTTTTAAAGATTTTATTTATTTATTTGGCAGAGAGAGAGAGAGAAAGATCACAAGTAGGCAGAGAGGCAGGCAGAGGGAGAGGGGGAAGCGGGCTCCCCGCTGAGCAGAGAGCCTGATGCGGGGCTCGATCCCAGGACTCTGAGATCATGACCTGAGCCGAAGGCAGAGGTTTAACCCACTGAGCCACCCAGGTGCCCCCCATGTTCATTTTCTTAACACAAATTAGAAAAAAAATTTCGTCTTCTTATGTTAAATATCACATTTTTCCCACTTTCCCATGTGATTCAAAATTCAGATAAAAGGGAAAAAACACTACCCCCAACCACTACCAGACACACACGAAAGGAGAAGAAAGAGCTGATGCTCTACTTCTTTCTTCTCTTAGATGCAAATATTTCAGATTTGGGGAGAGGACAGTAGACATTATTTTTGCTAACCTGTGAGTTCTAGAGTGGCACTCGGCCCTTAGGTGTTTACAACTATTTGTACCAGGGACTACTATTTCATTCAGAGATTCACTGGCTCTAGAATTAGACAGGGGCATTCAGCATGAATCGGAATGCTGCCTGCCTAAGGCTTATTGCAGCCTGAGAGAGGACACAGAGCTCAGTGCAGCAGAGTAATAATTAATGAAGATCAGACGACTTTCTGAAGCTTCCCCTATGCTATGCAATTGGGAACATGAGCATTGTGAAAGCCATGTAAATGGTGAGAAATGACATCATCATTCAAGTAGATCAAGGATGTGATTAGAAAACAAATGAGGGGCGCCTGGGTGGCTCAGTGGGTTAAAGCCTCTGCCTTCGGCTCAGGTCGTGGTCTCGGGGTCCTGGGATCGAGCCCCGCACGGGGCTCTCTGCTCGGCGGGGAGCCCGCTTCCCTCCCTGTCTCTGCCTGCCTCTTTGCCTACTTGTGGTCTCTCTCTCTCTGTCAAATAAATAAATAGATCTTAAAAAAAAAAAAGAAAACAAATGAAAACCAAAAACACATTTCAGAGATTGCTCAGAGTTGTAAAAAAAATACACAATTTGGTCCACATAAATTTATCACTAACTCCCTCCTCCTATTGCCAAAAAAAAAAAAACAAAAACAAAAAACAAAAAGCAAAGCAAATAAAAAATGGCAAACAATAGTGAAATTGGTATAGAAAGACAATTGATCTTTATACATATAGTTATCTATAAACTTGATATATATGAGATTGAGCCAAGAAAAGAAGAGCTGAGTGGTACAAGAATTTTCAACTGGAGTTCTATAATGAAGACCAAATAAAGGAATTTTTTAAAATAATTACAAATATAGCAGTAAAGAGGATAATGCAACTGAAGCAAGAGCAAATAAACCTATTCCTAGGTGACACTACTGTAGTTTGTAGGGATATTCAAGGTAACAGAATAGCAATGTTTCATCTTGGTGAGGTTCAGATTGGTTTAGGTCATTAAACCAAGCCATATGCATACATCTCTCTCCCCCAAAACCAACTCTATACTATTCAGCCAGTTTACAATAAAATCTGGGAAAGTATAAAGGCATTGAAGTTGTACCCAAAATGTGTTAACAAATCCAGGATAGAAGGTCTTTGGTTTAATGACCAGAGAAGTCCAAATACAGTAACTGACTAAATCAT
Source organism: Potos flavus (assembly GCA_028534135.1). NCBI lineage: Eukaryota > Metazoa > Chordata > Mammalia > Carnivora > Procyonidae > Potos > Potos flavus. The sequence goes on along the minus strand of CM052898.1, from coordinate 102,357,024 downwards.
GGTGAGGGTCACAAGACAGATGGGAGTTTGACTTGAAATCTCATATGCTCTTATGGAGATAAAGCAACTTTAGAAAAGATAAAGAGTAAAGATTATGCAAAGTAGAAATGCTTCATTTTTCCTTATTTCCTAACTTCACCATAAATAAATTCATACATCTCTCCACTTGAGTTTCTAGATCTAAGTAGAGAGTGGACTACGAATGTTTAAACAGCTTATCATCCTTATTTGGTATGTATTATTGTGACTCTCTTGTCCAGCTTTACCAATTAGCTCAGACTTTTGACACAGGCTTTTAACATAATTTTAAATGTTGCAGGATATGGTATTCTAGCATCAGAAATGCACTTAGTCACAAAATGTATTCTGTAGTATATTCCACTGTTAAATAACCATCAACACCCTTTTCAGTTCTGCCATATCTTCTTGTCAGATTATGCAGTCAGAGCATGATGAATTTATCAAAGACATCCTCTATATCTGAAAAGAATGGAATGCTGGCCTCACTTCCTTCCCTCCTAGAAAACCTCAGAGATGTCTTTTTGAATTGTCCACTTGCAGGCTTCAATTGGTCCATAGGAATACATACAGAACAAAGACTGATTACATGAGCTTACAGCCAAAGAAATTTGTACCCTTTACCTATGACAGCTTTTCAACCTAAGACAATCTTCCCCTCCCTCCAGGATACATCTGGCAATGTCTAGAAACATCCTTGTTTGTCACAACTGAGGAGTGCTATTGGCATCTAGTGGGTAGCCAGGGATTCTGCTAAATACCCCACATGCATAAGACTGTCTCCCACAGCAAAAAATCATTCAGCTCAAAATACCAATAGTGCCAGTGTTGAGAAATCCTGCTTTGTAATTATAGGACTTTCTGTATGAACATAGCTTAATGACTTCATTCCTAAACTCCATCCAATTTGTAGTTCCTAATGCTAAGGTTTTGCAACCTTGTTGACATATTATTCAATGCCTATGTTTACTCACATAGAATTTCCTTGGATTAGAGTTCCTAATCAAGGTTCCATTATAGATAAAGTAAAAAGTTAAGAAGATCATTTATTTAATCCATCTAATACTTCTTTCTTTTCAAATCAAAGTTAGGTTAAAATAAGGAATTAGAAAAACACAAATGTATTAATGAAAAAAATCAAGGTATGCCAAATTAGTATTGGTTTAAAGCTTGGAGATGATTTAGAGATAAAAGGCATGTGTGTTTTAGTGTGTACCTTTCTGTTTTACTGACTAGAAGAAAATGTTACAATAGTTAATACTGAGTATTAAGAGTTACATTATTATTATATATATACACCTTTTATAATCAAAAAGAATATTAAAGCATTGTCATTTAAAACACACCTTTGAACAGAATACAGATTCAAAAAACTGACCCACACATACGCAATCAAATAATTTATGGCAAAGATAACTTTGCAGTCTGGTAAAGAAAAAATGGTCAACAGTAGTGCTGTGTTATTTATATATTCAAATACAAAAGTCACAATATTGACCCTTATTCCTATTTCACAGCATAACTCAAAGTTAATTCCAGATAGAATACAGATAAGTGAATGGATAAACAATAGGGTTTTTGAATAAAATACAGAACATCTTCCTGACATTTTAGTAAGCAAAGATTTATTTAAAAATAGAACCAAAGAAAGAGCAAACCAGAAAGGAAAATAAATACATATAAACTGGACAATATGCAAATAAACATATATTTGCAAAGAGGACTACTAAGAGAGTGAAAAGGCAATCTATAGAATAGCAGAAAATATTCTGAATGCATACATCCAAACTCACATCTAGAATATATAAGTAATTTTTATAAACCAATAATAAGGAAATAAAAGTGGGCAAAAAAAAACTTAAACGGAAAAAAATCACCAGATGATACTTAAACAGCCAATAAAACTATTTAAAAGTGCTCAATTTGATTAGCCATCAACTAAATATGCATTTTTTTATGAGCAGACGTATTTAATAAGCCTTGAGCACAGCTTACTTGCAGTTCACAGAAATGTAGTAACAAATTTTCTATAAGTTTTAATAAATTTTGTGAATATGCTAAGTGTGTATTTAAACCAATGTAACAACACTATACGTACATTACAATGGTTAGAATAGCAAATGAATGAATGAGTGAATTAATTAACTAATGGCAAGGATGTGGAGCAACTGTCTCATACATTACTGATGAAAGTATAAAGGGTTATAGCCTAAAACTATGTTGCAAAATTATTTGATATTATTTACTAAGCTGAGCATCATACTTTATCTTGTAATTCCTGTTATAGATCTTCTAAGAAGAAATGCTTACATATATTTGTGAAAAGATGTCTACAAGAATTATCACAATATCTTATTTAGAATAGCTAAAAATTTGAAACAATACAAGTATCCAACAACTGTGGAGTAAATATACTATAATTATAGTGCATGTATACAATGAGAATGAATTTGGGGCGTCTGGGTGGCTCAGTGGGTTAAGCCTCTGCCTTCGGCTCAGGTCATGATCTCAGGGTCCTGGGATCGAGCCCCGCATCAGGCTCTCTGCTCAGCGGGGAGCCTGCTTCCTCCTCTCTCTCTGCCTGGCTCTCTGCCTACTTGTGATCTCTCTCTCTGTCAAATAAATAAATAAAATCTTTAAAAAAAAAAAAAGAAAAGAAAAAACAATGAGAATGAACTTTTTACCAACAATATGTATGAATTTCACAGATATTATTTTGAGTGACAGACACAATGTATGAAAGAGCAAATAGAGAATGATTTTATTTATATAATGTCCAAAAATCAACACAACTAATCAATGGTGTCATAATCAATATTTTGATTAGCTTATGAGATGAGTTTTGTCTGTGAAGAAGACGAGAGAGATCCTGAGTTAATATTTATGTCCCATTTTTTGTTGTGAATATCCCTTAAAGACTGTTCCTTTTGGGGGTGGCTCAGTGGGTTAAAGCCTCTGCCTTCAGATCAGGTCATGATCTCAGGGTCCTGGGATCGAGCCCCACATAGGGCTCTCTGCTCAGCGGGGAGCCTGCTTCCCCCTCTCTCTCTGCCTGCCTCTTTGCCTACTTGTGATCTCACTGTCTGTCAAATAAATAAATAAAATATTAAAAAAAAAAAAAAGACTGCTCCTTTTGTGAAATAGAAACAATTTTATACTTTTTTTATATGTATGTTATTTTTTTAAAGATTTTATTTATTTATTTGAAAGAGAGAGAGAGAGCATGAGAGGGGAGAAGTCAGAGGGAGAAGCAGACTCCCCAGTGAGCAGGGAGCCTGATGTGAGACTAGATCCAAGGACTCCAGGATCATGACCTGACCTGAAGGCAGTTGCTTAACCAACTGAGCCACCCAGGTGCCCCTATATGTATGTTATTATTTAATAGAGTTCACCACAATATGTTTATAGGAAGTAAAATCATTTATTGATTCCTTCCTGAATAAAAAAATATATATATCATTCTCGTATATCCCACTGAATTTGTGTAATAATGCTTTTATTTTGCTCACTGGAAAATAAACTTTGATTCTCGTTACATATTAGTTTGCAAAATCTTTCTGTTCAGAGAGAAGCAGGGTATCTATTACCCTAAGAACTATAAGAAAATAACACTATCAAATTCCAGTTCCTTATAATATAACTAAAATGTTAGGAGAATTTCTACACAATAAATGGTACTTTAGTTGACTCAATGGTAAGAATCTATTAGATTGTTTGTTACGTTAGAGAACAGTGTTCCCCAACAAGGACTTGTCAACAAGGAGATGGGTAAAATAGAATTACCTATTATCTAAGAAAGAAATAGGACACTGGAGGGAAAATCACATTGATTGAAAAATACTAGTAATATTAACCAACTAGGAAAAAAAATTGAAATCTGAAGGAGTAGTGTTTGTAGGTCTTAGTGTACAATATGCACCCAGGCATCCTCTGTCTCCATCACCTTTTCCAAAGCCCATGCTCTTTTCCATGCCTTCCTTCTCAGTGTTTCACTTTGATTTTTTTTCTACTAAACAGAACAACCTGAAGAGCACTCAATTTTAAATGTATATAAAGATATGCCTCATTAACTTTTTAAAGTTACAATACTACAAGTAGTTAAAATATCACAGTTCGCTCAACCAACCTCTAATTGAGTTACATTTTTTTGTTAATCTTTTGCTACTTTAAATACTATAGCAATAGCATTTAAAGTTCAAGGTTTATTATAAAGCTACAGTAATAAAAACACTGTAGTACTGGCTGAATAAAAGACAAACAGATCAATGGAACAGAATAGAGAACCCAGAAATAGATCCATACCAATACAGTCAATTGATCTCTGACAAAGCATCAAAGATAATGGAACACAGAAAAGGTTTTTCAACAAATCATGCTGGAAGAGCCAGACATCCACTTGGAAGCAAAAAATAAACATAGATACAACTTACACCTGTCACAAAAATTAATTTGAATGGGACTTAAATGTAAAATGCAGAACTATAAAACTCCAAGAAGATAATATAGAAGAAAACTTAGATGATATTGGTTATGGTGATACATTTTTAGATACACCAAAAGTATGATGCACGAACAAAAAAATCTGATAAGCTAGACTTTATTAAAATATAAAGCATCTCATCTGTGAAAAACAGTTAAGGGAAAAAAAAAGACAAGCCACAAATAGGAAGAACAGATTTGCAAAACATTTATCTGAAAGTGACTGGTATCTAAAACATACACAGAGGACTTCAAAGAAAACAAATAACAACAGAAAAAGACTTAAAGAATGGGCAAAATATCAGAACAGACACTCACCAAAAAAGATATGCAGATGGAAAATAAGCATATGAAAAGATGCTCCACGTCTTCTTCAGGAAAAATGCAAATTAAAACAATAAGATGCTGCTATATACCTATTAAAATGGCTAAAATATAAAATGCTAACAATACTAAATGCTAGTTAGTTTGTGGAGCAAAAAAGAGTTCTTACTCACTGATGGTGGGAATATAAAATAGTAGACATTTTTTAAAGAAAATTTATATATTTTTTGCAAAATTAAACATCCTCTTACTGATCTTCTTTCTGATCCAGAAATTGTGTTCCTTGGTATTTACTCAAATGAGCTCAAAATGATGTCCTCATAGACACCTTCTCACAAGTTTATAGGAGTTTTATTAATAATCGCTGAAGCTATGAAGGAACCAAAATGTCCTTCAGTAGGTGAATGAATAAACTGCGATATATCCAGACAATAAAATAATAAGTGATAATAAGAAATGAGCTATCTAGCCAAGAAAAGGAATGGCGGACCCTTAAATCATATTACTATGTTAAAGAAACCAGTCTGGGACACTGGGGTGGCTTAGTGGGTTAAGCATCTGCCCTCAGCTCAGGGCATGGATCTAACCCAGCATTGGGCTCCCTGATCAGTGGAGAGTCTGCTTCTCCTTCTCCATCTGTCCCTCTTCCCTGCTCATTTATTCTCTCTCTCACTTTTGCTCTCTCTCAAATAAATAAATAAGACCTTTAAAAAAGAAAGAAACCAATCTTAAAAGACTACATACCATGATTCCAATTATGTGACATTCTGTGAAGGCAAACCTATGGATACAGTGAAAAGTCAAATTGTTTCCAATGATTTAGGGAGTCCAGGGACTGAGGAATAGGTGGAGCACATGTGATTTTTAGGGCAGTAAAACTATTCTATACGATAATATGACAGTGGATATCTGTCATCATACACTTGTCAAAACCCATAGAATATCCAACACCAAGAGTTAACCCTAATGAAAACTATGAACTTCCATTACTAAGGATGAGTCAATATTAGTTCACTGTAACAAATGTGTCACACCCCCGCAGAAAACTGATGGTTAGGGGAGATTGTCTGGGTGCAGTGGGGAGATGAGTATATGGAAACTACGTACTACCTGTTCAATTCTTCTGTAAGTCTTTCACTGTAAAAAAATAACAGTAGAAAAATACTGCTCCTTTGACTTTTCCTGCAAATATATACATTTTCTTACAGTTTTTACTACTTTCTTTATTTCAGAGACAGATTCTAAGTGGTGTTGTATTAAAAAGTCTGCCTTTAAAAAAGGTGAGGGCATGGGTGAAACAAGTGATAGGGATTAAGGAGTGCACTTGTGATGAGCACCAGGCACTGTATGAAAGTGTTGACTCTCTATATTGCATATTTGAAACTAATATAACACTGTATGTTAACTAACTGGAATTTAAATAAAGACTTTAAAAAATAAAAGTAGTCTTGAAAAAAATGTGAAAAGATATACCAACTTCTGGTTTTAGTTATGAAAAGTAAAAAGCTTGGAAGTCATCATTCACACTCTCATAGAAACAACAAAATGCTGAACAAACTGAAAATCAACAACTATTCTTGGATCATTCAGAGAATTGATGTCACAAGGCAAACTCCCACCCCAAAAACTATAGATATCAGTGAATACAGAGAATCACAGCTGTGATAAGGCACTGATTAGAGAACGAATACACAAGCCAAGGCTGGAAGAAAATATTTGTTAAACATGTATCTGATAAAGGACTTCGTGATGGTTAACATTATGTGTCAGCTTGACTGAGCCAAAGGATGCCCTAATAGCTAGTAGAACATTATTTCTGGGTTTGACTTTAAGAGTGTTTCTGAAAGAGATTAGAATGTGAGTCGGTATATTGAGTAAAGAAGACTGCCCTCATCAATGCAGCGGTCATCTCATCTATGAGGGCCTGAACAGAGCAAAAGGCAGAGAAAGTATGAATTCTCTCTCTGCTTGAGTCTCTGCTTGAGAACATCAATGTTCTTCTTGCCTTAGACACTGCCATCCTGGTTCTCATATCTTCAGACTCAGACAGGACTTACACCATTAGATCCCCTGGTTCTCAGGCCCTTAGATGTGGACAGAATTGTAGCAATGGCTTTCATATTTACCCAGTTTGTAGATGATGAATTATGGCTTGGCCTTCATAACTGCATAAGCCAATTCCTGTAATACTTCTCCTCATATATCCTACCAGTTGGTTTGATTTCTCTGAAAAATCCCAATGCAAATGTATCCAAAATATATAAAGAATGCTTTAACCTTAACCTTAATTAAAAAGATAATAAATAATTATATAATGGACAAATAACCTGAATGGAAATCTCACTAAAAGGAATATAGAGATGGCAAACAAGCATTTGAACAGGTATTTAACCCATATGTCATTAGGGATCTTCAAATTAAAACAGTAAGATACCACTACACTATCGTAACGGCTAAAATCTAAAATACTGACCATACCAAATGCTGGCTAAGATATGGAGTAGCAAAACTCTCATTCATTGCTGGTGAAAGATAAAATAGTACAGCCCCTTTGGAGGTAGCTTAGCAATTTTTTTTTTTTTACAAACCTAAATGTAATCACACTATTAGGCATTTACCTAATTGAACTGAAAACTTATGACCACAAAAAATTCTGCAAATGAGTAAACAGAAACTTTATTCATAATTGCCTCAAACTGAAAGCAACAATAATGTCCTTCAATAGGTAAAAGAATTAAAAAAAAAAAAAAACAAAACTGCAGTACATCCATACAATGGACTACTCAGCATTAAAAAGGCATGAGCTATCAAACTGAAAAAAGACATGGAAGAATCTCAGATACATACTGTTTTTTTTCTTTTTTAAGATTTTATTTATTTGAGAGAGAGAGAGAGAGAGAGCACAAGCCAAGGGGAAAGGCAGAAGGAAAAGCAGACTCCCTGTCTGATGTGTGACTGTATCCTAGGACCCTGGGATTATGACCTGAGCTGAAGGCAGAAGCTTAAGGGACAGAGTCACCCAGGCGCCCTCAGATGCACACTGTTAAGTAAAAGAACCTGGTCGGAGAAAGCTCTATGATGTGCTATTCCAACAATATGGCATTCTGGAAAAGGCAAAACTACACAGAAAGTAAAAAGATCAATCTTTGTTAAGAATTTGAGGGAGGAATTGAAGGGATGGCCAAAATAGCTACAACACGGGGGAATTTTAGGATGGTGAAACTATCCTGTAGAATACTGTAGTGGTGGATAAAAGATGTAACGCATTTGTCAAAATCCATAGAACTATACAATACAATGAGTGATCCTTAACATAAACTATGAACTTTCACTAATAATAATAAATCAATATTGGTTTATAAAACTAATGCAAGACGCTGATAACAGAGGAAACTATGTGAGAGGGTACAGATGATATCTGAGAACTCTATTATCTGCTCAATATTTCTATAAATCTAAAACTGTTCTAAAAATAAACTCCCTTAATTAAAAAAAAAATAACCCTACTCTTAGAGAACCCTGAGATATTTCATTCTTCTTTCACAAAGATAAATCAGTAGGAATTTTTTCTCTCAATAAAGGAAATTAAATTGGTTAAGAATTGGAAAAAAAAAAAAAAAAGCAGGTATATCCAACAGAGAAAGGGGAGTATATGTAATTTACTTGAGGACCTTGTCCTAAAAATTATGCATAAAGATTCACAAGTGTCGTGACAAATAGACAGAAAATAGAAAGAGAAATTAAGTAAGGAAAAGGAAATAAAAGTGGGAAAGGGAAACAAGATCATAAAAATAAGATTGTTATTAAATAGAGAAAAGAAAACATAATTAAATGACTCATGGGTACCTACTCTCCCCTTAGGGAAGACTCACTGTGCTTGGCTGATAGTAAGAGCAGAGAACCCACCATAAGCATCACGGTGCTACAATATCACCAGTCTTGGCCAATTTATAGAAAGGACGAAAACAACAGTTTCTTAGTAAATGTCAACAGGTAAAGCACTTTAAAAACCATGGATAGGCATAATCATCATTTAATTAATAGCTATGGTATTCATTTCTGTTTTTCAAAATTCAGTGAGAGATACCACATACAATATCACTGTCATAATGTGGACTTGCCAAGACCATTAAGAGTGCTTAATTCCATGTTAGGCAGTCTCTGATCGGTCTGGTCACACTGCACATGTGTGCCTAGCTTTCTCCTTTCCTGATGGGTTACAAATAAAAGCAACTTACAATTCTTTTCTACTTGTTGTCTATATTCTAATCTCTGTGACTGGCAATTTTCCCCTTAAATGTACTGATTTAACTAATTTTATTTCTATCAATTCATATGTTTTTAAATTACATGATAACTTTCACAGGCAATACTTGTATACGGTTTAAATAGCCAGATAGGGATGCCTGGGTGGCTCAGTTGGTTAAGCGGCTGCCTTCGGCTCGGGTCATGATCCCAGGGTCCTGGGATCGGGTCCCGCATCGGGCTCCTTGCTCAGCGGGGAGCCTGCTTCTCCCTCTGCCTCTGCCTGCCACTCTGCCTGCTTGTGCTCTCTCTCTCTGACAAATAAATAAATAAAAAATCTTTAAAATAAATAAATAAATAAATAGCCAGATAGTAGTATATAATGTACAATGTCAAAGAGCATTTTATGGCTCCATCCCTCTTCATCCCCAGTTCTCTTCCTTCTGAGGAATCTATTTTTGTCTGATTCCTCTACTACCTAACCCTATATTTCTAAATACCATGCTGTTATCTTTTATTTCTTTTTCAATTTCAGCCATCTTCAATGGCTAGCTGATTATACAATGTGTCCTACCTTATAATTAGAAGTTTTACAGAGCCGATAGAATGGTGGTATAAAATAGTGATATATACGTAGATAAACTAAGCAATCAGTAAAGTCAAGCAATTATTAACTGCTGATAAAGAGTAATACATACAAAAGTGCACTGACAGTATAGTGCCTTGATTTATCACAGCTTTATTGTACTATAATATTCATATGTACAAAAAAATGCAAAAACGGAGTATAAATTCAACAAAAATAAAACGGTACACATCTTATTAAGTATGTATTATGAGGTTTGAGTATCTGAGAAACAAATCCTTGTTTAATTAGTAAAAAATAAATTGAAAATAGTTAAGCTAATGCCCATTTACTAATTTTAATCTTTTTTAATTCAATTTTTTAATTTAAATTTTAGTTAACATATATGGTAAAATTGGCTTCAGGTGTAGAATTCAGTGATTCATCACTTACATACAACACCCAGTGCTCACCACAACTTAGCTAAGTGACTCTTTTTTGCCAGTGAAATGTGGGTGGTAGCGACAATGCGCCATTTCTGAGCCTAGATCTTGAAAGGCATCGTGTGTTCTACTCCTCTTATGCTTCTATTTCCATGATAAGAATAGGCCCTGGGCAGCCTGCTGATCTAGAAGAATGAAAGATATCAGAGCAAACCTGTACTCAACTCACAATCTGGAGCTAAACCCAGACAGGTCCAGTTTAGATCAGGTGAAGTTCACCCAATCCTCAGATAGATGTGAGAAAGCATGCTTCGTTTCATTTTTCCCTTAAGTTTTTAGGTAGTTTATTTGACAGTTTTATTGTAGCCTCAGATAATTAATACAACCTTCCTTTTTTGTGTTGTGAATTTCTACAAATACCTGTTCATCCTCAGCTCTCCATTCTTATGTATGAGTTAGGCGAGAGTTGTTTAGAACCCATATGTCTGTTTTGGGTAGAGGGGTGAAGGATCTGACTCCTACTGTTGTGTCATAAAGCCGCTAATGATTTGCCAGTCAGTCAAGCTTCTCCAAACGTGAGGTTTACTAAACTTTTCCTATTTGAAGAGTCATTTTAATTAGGGAGACATTACCTAATTTTCTGTCTAGGCGGTATAAAAATCCTTGCTAGCATCCAGGAAGCCAGTACTTGATATGGCTAAAGACCTAATACTCAGTGTGCAGACTTCCATTTTATCCCCATTTTTTTCATTAAGGCATCTTTCTCTTAATTAAACTAAAGTTTTCATTAGTCTTTCTAGTTTACCCTCCCTAGAAAGATTATATCTTTTACACCATGTGGTGCAGTTGCTTTCCTGGGTAGGAATAAAAAATGGAACCTAGTGTTTAACTACTTCTTATGCTATCTTTATTAGTAATAATATCAACAAACACTTATATAGCTGTAACTACATGCCACTGTTTTGAGGACTTTATATTCTCCTTTAATTCTTCCAACAACTCCTTGTGTTAGGTACTATTATTACTCCAATTTACAGTTGAGGCTGACACAGATATCACTCTTGTTCCCCTCATGCAGTAACCAATCATCCAACTTCTTTGTAGCTTTCCAAAATGTAATACTTCATGTTTTTTATATTTGTTTTTATATGCTTATGTTTTTGCAGGAAAGAACATATATACTTTTTAATTCTGACATTGTTAGCTAAATGTATTTACTAACCAAATTTGATGTAGCTCTCTAAATTAAAACAGTGTATCACCTCTTTGTAGTTGTACTGAATTTAATAAAAATGGTTGATTTGGGTAGCAAATAAAGCAGCAAGATTGTTGCAAGGTGTTCAGGAAATCTGTTAGATACAGAGTCTTAAAGTGACATAAAGTAGAAAATGAGTAGTTATGTAAGCATGTATATCATCAGCAGTATTATTCTTTGCATGTATTTCCAAAATGTATGAAGCATGCCATGGGCTGGAGATTTTGCTTGTAGAGTATGTAGAGTATCTATCCTATTCGGTGCATACTGTTGTCTAGCAATGCAGCATTGGTGGCATGATTTGCATTTTAATCTGGTAGTATGTCTATCTCAGTGATAAAGTCAGCTCTAACAGGTTCCATGATACAGCTTGCCCTTCGTGGCTGTATGATTCAGGGGTTTGTCGTGCTTTAGTAAAACCTTTCTGGCCTGCTGTCTGTAATATACACATCTGCAGAGGCAGCAGGTAATTAATGTTATTGATGGTGCTCATTTACACTGCATTTTTCTATCATGCACTTTGCTAAAGTCGAATGGAACTTCACATATGAATTCTTTTTAAAAATCTTATAATTTTCCTTTTCACAATTTATTACTACTTCTTAGTACCTCTAGAAAATGTATTTTACTCTTTACATTAATATATTCAAACTCACAATAGACATTCTTTTATTCACTCTGAGAAATGGTGATGAGTATTTTCCAGACAAGCTTTCATGTACCCGATAGTTAACTTTTTTAATTGCTCAATTTATCAGGGAATATAGTAAAGGTCCTTCAAAAAGAAATCAAATTGACTTAGGATGAAAAAGAAACATTTTGGATGGTATTTGATATAAATTAACTATTGCTGAATAGTACAATTTTGAAAGTTTCCCAGGAGACTGCTCTGATTGTAAATTGGAAAACACCTTATGTAGTTGATAGTAGAGCTTGTGTTGCATTAAAACCTCAATAAAATGCAAATGTAACAGGTGCTATCTGAAGCAACCCAATTCACAATCAAGCCTCATCTTATACAAGGCACAGAATTACTTAACGTAGTATTAGTATTTATCAAATACAGATATTTTGATTGCTGAACACTTCTCTAGCACACTAGAGAAGATCACTAGAGAAGATCTTAGTTCATATCTTGTGGTTCCTTTAATATGCTGCTTTGGTGTATGTATTCATTGCAAAACAATATTTCCAAAGAGAAAAAAACCATGTCATAAGATTCATGCTGTTCAAAGAATATGTTTACTTCAAAAATAATCCCGTATCACAGGCTTGCTAATTCTGCAGGATAAAGTGACAGTCATTGCAAACTGGCAAGAAGTACTAAAAAAAAAAAAATGTATGATATTCCACAATAATGTTAAGATACTGCATTTCTGGCTTATTTCAAGTTGGCATTCTTATTGGCATTATTTTATATATCCATATCTAGAGATCTATATATACATATCTAGAGATGTACTATGTATATATGCATATCTAGAGATGTAGAGATGTACTAATGAAAATCACAGCTATCCTTTCCATATATGCACAAAGGAGTAGACTTAAGACATGCCAAATTATTCTACATGCTTTATGTGGCATTCTATGAATTCTGATTAAATTATAAAGAGAATAATTTTTTAATTACCAATTTTTCATATATTCCTAATTGTTCTTTTTTATTGTGAGTAGATGAACTATACCAATATATTTTATTTATATATTCATTATTTTATTTATATGTATTTTATATTTCTTAGTTTCTTAGTACATATGTGAAATTTCTTACGTTTCTATTTATGCTGGCAAAAGATGGTATCAGCAAAATTTTAGAAACTTGTTATTGAGTCCATTATTAGTAGGACTATTTTCGGTTTGCAAAGGAATGCTCCATAGACAACGTATGCCTGCTTACTTACGCATGGGACAAAATAGGATAGAACATGGACAGGACATGACGTATTCTACTGAAAGACTCTAAAAACACCAGTTGAAGTGCAGTCAACCACATAGCATCATACTAGACAAGGCAAACAGTGGGACAGATTGCATATGATAGAAAGCCTAAAATGATTTTTTTTTTGTAATGTGTGGTTATCCACAGTGAAAACAAAAATGTAGAGAAAGGAGATGGAATGTAAAATGTTAGACTGTTTAGAAGAGATGGGTGAGAAACGGATATGGAACAGGGCTGTGTGGCCTCTGTATTTAACTTCTGCTAGTGGCAGCTCATTTATGGGGGGTTCATCTGCTATGCCAGGAATGTAGCTAGGAAATAAACCTCACTGATGCTTCACAGTTTCTAGTGTCTGGGAACTTAAGCCATGATGAGAACAACCTATAATACTAATGATTTGGAATAATTCATAAAGTTTATGAAGTTGAGACAATGACTCTATTTCTTATTTTTATGTATGTGTGTGTACGTGTATGTATACATAGTAAGTAAACCTGTTGCATCTACCATAGTAGTTCGCTCTTAATAATTGCTCAGTAATTGCACATTAACTGGAATTTTGATTACCATATAATCTAAAATATTGCCAGTTATAAAGATGTAATTATTTTGTGTTTTGCACATTAGGGTATATAACATATTTTTAAATAGTAGGTAAATTATCTTACTGTTATCATTGTTATTTATGCTGATTTTGAATACTGTAAACTTTCTATACCAACTCTGATTAGCTTTATATAAATATTATCTATCTGTTCACCTTCTTTGACAATGAACTGAAATTTAACAATTATTTTACTTTTAAAGCCCATTTTCACAAAAATATTTAATAAAATGACAATTTACTGAGTGGATGCTAAACTACTGAATAAGAAATTGAGACACCTGTGGATGAGTTAATAAATGCAACATAAGTTTTGGAAAAATAATTTTTTTTTTATAAATTAAAAGAGAAAAAAATGAAGAATCAATATAGAAATTCTGAGCTCAAGACCAGTTGATATAAGTGAGTTAACATGAGAAATATTTCTAAGAGTATATTGAAAAGTTAGGTTGTAATTCTTGGCAAATGACAGTGATAAGAATTTATATAGAGAAAATCTTCACTGACGTTTCTAGTTCATTCATTCTGGGTTATTTTGTTTTGTTTTAATTCAATGTATTTCTAGAAACTTTTCAAAATAGGATTATTTCTCAATTCTATTGTTTTCTTTCATTATGGTTATCTTTGTTCCATAGGAATTCCTAAATTTCTTATTGGATTTAAAAGAAAGGTATTTTTTACTATTATTGTTAAAGTATATATTAAAGGATTTCTTAATCACCTTATGAATATGAGATTAAAAAATTTGTTTGGGTCCATAAATATGTGTGTTAAAGTATAGCTATGCACTGTACATATCTTAATTTCACATGAAATGTGTGTTTATTAAAACAATCAGCAAAATGTTAAGAGCAAAAATATAAAACACTGAAAATGCAATTATTCAGAGACAGATTTTTTTCTGCATAAATTCTTCAATATTTTTCTCTGTCCCTTACCTGAACATCTATGGCTACAAACAAACATTTGTTATATATTGCTGAGTAACAAACTATCCCCCAAACCTAACTGCTTAAAACAGCAAACATTTATTACCTCACAATTTCTGTGAATCAGGAATCTTGGGGCAACTTAGCTGTGTCCTTCACCTCAGGATCTCTCAGAAAGCGATAATCAGAGTTGTGGGCAAGGCTGCGGTCATCTTAAGATGCCCCAGAGAAGATCCATTTCCAATGTCTTTCATGTGGTGGTTAGTCAGAGATATCAATCCCTTGCCACATGGGTCACTCTAGAAAAACTTATAGCACAGAAACTCACTTCCCTCATAGCAAGCAAGAAAATGAGAGAGCCCAACACAAAGCCATCATTTTTTGTGTGTGACTTAATGTTTTTGTTTTTGCTTTACTTCTAATAACTTTATTTTCATATCAAAAATTATGGAACAGTTTATTAAAATGTTCATGGAATGTTTGGGAATATAAGGAATAACCTAATGTTGAAGTGACACCCTAATTCTTGCCTCGTTCTATTCATTGTAAGTGATTCAGGTCACATTTGAGGACAGAGTAATATACAAGGATGTTATGTGGAAAAACTGGGAGCCATCTTGGACACCCTTTTTCTCTCTAAATATATCAGGTTCTGGAGACTGGGCCAACAAACATTAATTACCAACACTACCTTTCTCCTACCTACTATAAAACTAGAAAAGCTAAGTACTTACAGTTAGGAGTGTTAATGCCAAAGTTTCAGTCAACGACATGTGGGTAGAATTTTGCTTGGAGATCCTGGGAAAACTTTTGTGTTTTTTTTTTTAATACAAGGAGAGATATGTGGATAAAAGTGCCCTGTTCTCTCTTACTCCTCTTGAAAGTGGACATAATATCTGGGGCTTTAGAAACCATCTCAGGAATATTGGCATGATGGAAGATTTTCACACACTAAAGAAGGTAGAGCAGAAAAAATGAAGCAACCAATGCCTCTGGTGATCATCAACCTTAATACTCTGGAAGAAGCACAAACAACCACATCCTTGTTAAGTGAATAAAATAAACCCTTCTTTGTTTAGCCAACTCTGCCCTGTTTTTCTAATTAATTCCAATAACCTTTCCAATTGATAAAATATATTGATGTAAGTGGGGCCATACTGCAGAACATACTTACCAACATGTTTTATTTTCATTCAATAGTATTAATATTCCCATTTTAATGAATTCACATTTTTCATCAAAGTGATATGCCACGGCTTATGGTCCCACTGTTCTTGTGGGATGTCAACTTTCTGCTAATAAAAACAACACTGTAATAAAATTCCAGTAGCTTAATCATGACTAATATCCTTAAGAGCTTACCTGAGATAAAATTTCAGAAGGAGCATTATTGGGTCAACAGAGAGGAACATTTTAAAGTTTATTTTGCTTTGTTTGTGTGTTTGGTTTTTGGTCAACACATTGATAGGTAAGGCAGCAGAAATCATGTGCCTATTTACACTCACAAAATAGGTATAGAAAAGAACCATTTCATAATTTCTTCTAGCATAATTATTCATTTTTATGTTATAATTAATGTATAATATGACCACTAATTATTTTATTTTGCCTATTTCTGATTTCTTGTGATGCTGGACTTTATATAGTGTTTTATATTAATTTTATAACTTTTCTTTCTTTTTTTTTTTAATTTTATAACTTTTCTGTTGAAGCTCCCTACCTACTCTAATTTGGAGTATACCTCCTTTCTAATTCTCTTATAATATACTGTTACATATTAGAGATTAATAAATATTTATATTAAAATATGATTCCTCTCCTTGTTATTTTGATATCAATTTTGTATGTTTTGAGGAACTAATACAATCAAATATGGCATTTTTAGCATATATGGTTTCAGATATTGCTATTATTAAAAAAAGAGATTATACAGATATCTACATTAATAAAAAGCAAAAACAACTTTATTTCATCTTATAGATATACACAGAAAATTTTAATTAGTTCAGAGCTTCTTTTGGTATAATGTGTGAGGTAATTAGTATGTTAATTTTTGTTTCCAAAAGTTAGCAAATTATGTAAGTCATCAGTTGACAAATCTACCTCTTTTTTAGAGACGACATACTATCATTATGAAAATTAATATAACAGACAAAAAAATGGCTAAACAGTTATTTTCTTCACAACAATACATCTACACACACAAAATTTATCTATAACTATAGCTACCAATTTTTTTCATGTTAATCTTTCAACCCTATTCTATTTAATTTGTTATATTGTCTTTTCTGAGTTTGTAGCAAAGTATTCATCAATCAGTTAAACATTATTAAAGTATTATTTCATCTGCCAGAAACTAGGTATATTGTTCCATTGTACTGCACTGTATCCAGAAACTAGATATATTATTCACATTTTGTGGGCTGCTTCATACTTGTTCAGAATAAGTTCTTGCAGTTTTATTTCCAAATAAAGTTAATGGTTTGTGAATGTGCTTTCTTACTGAACACTCTTATTAATAATAATAATTTTTTTCTAGTTGACTTGCTTAGATTTTTATTGCTATAAAATTAAACAACCTATACACGATTAAAATATCATCACCTTGTTAGAGTAGATAATTTTTACATTTCTATATTGTTTTTATTGCATTGCTTTGAACACAGCAAAAAGTCCCTGTATATCATCTTCTTCTGAATTTTAATGATAATGACTTTAATGTTTAACAATTACATTTGAGAGTGGCTGTTGATTACCACTATATTAGGACATATTAAAGAATTATCTTACCATTTTAATGAGAGTTTGAAGCAGGGTTGTGAATTAACTCTTCTTTTTATCATCTACTAACTTTATTTCTACGTAATTATTTGATGTTTTACCTTTTTCTATTGCCCTATTAATATAATTGGTAGTAAATTTTCTGACCTTTAACCATCCTGCATCTGAAGTGCATTTCACTTGCTCTATTCTACCTTTTAAAACTACTATTTTTCTTTTTGCTGAGTTTTGTTATAATATTTAGCTACATATTCTTTACCCAAAGTGCTTTATTTATTTATTACCCATCTGAATTAGATTTTTATATAGGCCTTATGCTGAATGTTATCATACTTAATGTTCTTAAAATACTGTTGATAAATTGAATTTTATCCAAGGCATGTAAGGGATGTTTGACATCAGAAAACGTAGATTGATGTAATTCCCACATTAATAAATTGAACAAGAAAAATCATACAAATATCTCAAACATGTGGATAAAAAAATGAAATACAGCACTAAGCCAAGGAAGAGCCAGACATACAGGGAGAAACCTGGGTTCCCCTCCTGCCAGCAGTCAGAATGACACATCTTACTATGGCTTTATGGCAGAGAAATCCATCTTCTTTTCCCATGGGCATGCCACCCTTAACCCACGTGATTGGTAAATCTAAAGGGAATGTAATCTCTTCACAAGGAAGCTCTCCTTACCTGGGTCAGGGGTGAGTGAGAGGCTGGCCCTAGCTGTCATTCACCAAAACTGGGACACTGGCAGCCTGGGACAGCAAAGACTACCTGCCCTGAGGCTGCCATCTTCCTTTGTGCCAGAGTCCAGGCCCCCACTGGGGATAGGCAATTGCAGTACTTGGCCTCTCCTTCCTTACTGGTGCAATTTGGTTGCTGCCCTTGAGGAGAGTGGTAGTTTTACTGGTTCAGGGCCTGGTATATGAAGTCAGGCTAAGCCAAAGGAACATGAGTAGGTAGGGTGGTGGGAATGGATGTGGGGAGCAGACCACCAAAAGCCCAACTCAAGGAGGTGGAGAGATGGTGGAACGTAGGATGACAAATGAACCAGCTTCAAGCCATTCCTCATACACCTCCCCCAGACTCCTATATGTTTCATCTTCCAAGAGACCTGAAAATCATAAATTCAAAGATAAAATCATTAAGGATTTCAAGATGGCAGCCACAGATCACTAAACCCCAAGCACAGAGCCTTATGAGACTGCTCTGGTTTCACCATGAAGCCGGCATATCTTAATACCAGGCTGACAGTAAAACGGGAGTTTACTTTCACTCTTTCACTCACCAATGTGTCCTATTTTAGAGAATAAAGTAGATGGCCAATGTACAATTGAACAATTCTATTTCTATTAAACAACCAAAAGATATTTAACAAATCAATTTCTGTAAGAATTCATGTACAGGATATCCACTCCAGCATTATGTATGGTGGTACAATACTGGAACCCATCTCAATGTACATCAGTAGTTAAGAATGAATACGACAAACACAGGGATGCACTCTATGGAGATTTACACAACAGATTATAGCAGCCATGGAAACATGAGTAGATCAGACGCAGAATACTTAATGGAGAAAAATGAGAAGCAGAATAAGATATATAAAACAATATCATTTGTGTAAGTTTAAAATTACGTGTATGCAATACAAAAAATTTTATGTATGCAGACAAAAAGAGACTCAATAGATTTAAGTGGTTACCTCTGGGGTGCAAGAGCACAGAGAGTGGGGGTATGGCTATAGAATGAATATATGCAAAGGAAAGGGAAGAGGAGGGAAGAGAAAGAAAACAAACTGGGTGAAAGACTTCAGAGGTAAAGTGCCATTCTCACCCCATCAAGGGTATATATACTATTAACATAATTTAGATTATTGATATTGACCTTAAACATCTGGCTGAGGTAGTATTTGCCAGGCTTATCCACTGTAAGTCACTTTCACTCGAATCCGCACCCCCCACACACATACATAATGCAGTCTTTGAAAGAAAGTCATTATGTGCAGCCCACAATCCAGGAATGAGGAGTTATGTTCCACCAGTTAGAGGGCCAGGTAACAACATACGTTACTTGGAATTCTGCTGTGAAAGGTTGTCTCTTCTCTCTCACTTATTTATTTGCTCAATCATGTATTTACACATGCATGGACATTTATTTTATATGCAATTATAATCTAGTGCTACTTTATTTTTCTGCTCAGATTGCTTCAGCTTTGGCAACTGAGGGTTCCCTCAGTTTGTTCCTATGCCCCATTAATAGATCCCCATAAATCTCCATAACTGTGATTGAGCTTTTTGTTTTGTTTTAGTTTTTTGCTTTTATTGGGAACCTCCATACTTTCCTGCACTATATGATACTCAGATCCATCATGTCTATTCCCTGGCCTTTCCTGGAATCAGCCATTTCTCCAAGGAGCCATAACTCCTTTTACTGAAAAATGGTAATAGAAACCAAGATCTGAGAACAAGCCACACTCACTGCTACTGATGCAGATGTTACTGCATCTATCGGTTCTTTGTTGTCAAAGGAAGGAAATATATTCATACAGACCACGCCATGTATGCACACATATTTATAAATATCTATATGTAATAATCATGTATACCTATATTAAACTAAATATTAATTCATACTGATTTCTCCAACTCTAATCCATTACTATATTGATCATTCTAGCCTTTTTTTCCTTGCTTATCTATAACCTCTCATTCTAACAGTGAGAAAAATAGACCCTAGTATTTGCCATTCATTTAATTAATTTAATTAAATTAATTCATTTAATTACTCATTACCGGTATACATGTAGAGTACTTTCAGAATTGTTAACCCATAATCCCATGGGAAACACCTTATGAACTTGAGTATAGTGTTTATGCTCAATTCCTTTCGCCTTTAGATATACAGACTCCACTCAATTCTATAGTTTAAGTCAACGCTCTTCTTAACCACACCATCAATGCACGTACCTCCATCATTTTAATGCAGTTAGACTTGTCATGCTTTAAATTCCATCCTAAATTCCTTCCATTTAAACCTTCTGACTTAAATAAATAAATAAATAAATAAATAAATAAACCTTCTGACTTTAAAATTTTTCATAAATGAATGTTCAGTCTTTATGCTGTAAAAATTCTATGGGTTCTGACAAATGTATAATGTCATGTATGCACCATTACAGAACCATATAGAATAGTTTCACAGATTTAAAAAAAACTCCCCTGTGTTTCACATATTCAACTCTCAATACTGCCTACACTGAGTCCCTGGTAGTCACAGATCAATTTATTATCTCTATAGATTCACATTTTCTACAATGTCACATAAATAGAATCATTTGATATGTAGCCTTTTCTGACTGGCTTCTTTCACTTTAGATCCAACTATGTCTCTGCATGGATTACAGTTTACCACATTTTTTTGCTGAATAGTATTTCATCGCACGGGTATAGCAAAAATTGTTTACCCATTCATCTTGAAGGATGCCTTGAATTATTCCATTTTTTTTTATTATGAATAAAATTGCTAAAAACATTCACATGGAGGTTTCTGTGTGGAAATGTTTTTAAATCAATTGGGTAAATACCTGGGAGTGTGACTGCTGGATTACAGAGTACTACAGTTAACTCTGTAAGAAAAAGTCAAATTGTCTTCTGAAGTGCTTGTAAGCATTTTGCATTTTGCATTCCCACCAAAAATGAATTAGCGTTCCTGTTGCCTTGCATTCTTGCTAGCAATTGTCTAGACTTGAAAGTTCTGTTTGAGATTATACCACCATATGCTTTATTTTCTCCACCCTCCACCTGGCTATAGAAGTCTGCTTTCTTTGTTATGAGAAGTACATGAGTACTGATCAATGGAGTAGAGTGCTTATACACTGTGATTCTTAAAAAAATATTTGCCATGGTATCTCTGCAACAAGGTCTCGCCTTATTTTTTTTTTTAAAGATTTTATTTATTTATTTGACAGAGAGAGAGATCACAAGTAGGCAGAGAGGCAGGCAGAGAAAGAGGGGGAAGCAGGCTCCCCACTGAGCAGGGAGCCTGATGCGGGGCTCGATCCCAGGACCCTGAGATCATGACCCGAGCTGAAGGCAGAGGCCTTAACCCACTGAGCCACCCAGGCTCCCCAAGGTCTCGCCTTATTAATGTACAAAAACCCAAACCTAAATATGGCAATAGTAAATAATAAATGTTGATATCACTCCTACATTATTTAGAGGTATACTTATGGGTATAATACACTTTTAGAGACAGGAGTACCTGTCTCTAAATCTTCAATGTCCCTTGAAGTTAGACATCATAGTTACTAGAGCAAATAACCAATACATTTTCTCAGTGCTTCCATTTGTGGTACAATTACCATTTGTTCCAGCCATCGTTCCGTTGTCTCATGTATTAATAGAACCCCAGGTGGTATGTACTAACTCGCCCCATGGCATTGTTGTGTTTTATAAATGAAATGAGGAGTCCTAAACCTCCGGCCCAACCCAGTACCAAATATACCTTATTCTGAGGTAAGGTGGAATTAAAACACTGTAATTATTGTTTTTAAAAAGAATAAACCAAATTTTATGTGTCTATTCCTAAGATATCAGCTAAAAAGGAAAAAAAGTGGAATATCTATAAACTTCATAATCACTCTTTGTTTAGAAATTATGAACAGTAAGTTTTCACATGTCTAAAATAATAATAACAGAAATCACAATGTGTCAATTGAGATAAAGGAACTGTGACTGGTTATTTCAATTAACCAAAAATTTGGGTGACAAAGAGTAAAATACAAGTGATAAATAGATTTTTTTTTTTTTGGATTTGAGATGAATCTAATTGGCAGAGAGTGGACCATTCTTTCTGTTAATGCTCACTTTGCCATCTGAGGTGCACTGAGAATCAGGCCCTTGGCTATTCATGATTGAACATTCCTCCATTAAGAAGAAGACAGGAGGGGCATCTGAGTGGCTCAGTTGATTAAGCATCTGCCTTCACCTAAGGTGATGATCTCAGAGTCCTGGGATCAAGCCCTGTGACAGTCTCCCTTCTCAGTCGGGAGTCTACTTCTCCCTCTGCCTCTGCCCCTGAATCCTGTGCTCCCTGTCTCTATTGCTCAAATAAATAAATAAATAAAATCTTTAAAGAAAAAAGAAAAGAGAGACAGAAACAGAGCAGATAATGTCTGTGCATTGTGTTGAATGGGAACCCAAGAGACAATGAAACACTTTGGGTCTGTTTCTAGATTTGTATGTGTGGTTTAGTTCATTATGATCATAAAATATTCAAGTATGGCTTTCCCCAAAAAGGGAGTACTTAATTTTCACTGGACCTAGCAAAAATTGATTGAAAAAGGTAAAATGATTGCCAAAGGATAGAGTTAGCTTTTATTTAAACCTATGCTTTTTTCTTTTACCAAGATTCAACTTATGCATCATGTTTCGATGGATAAGAAGATGGTGGTGGGTTTCATAGAGTGGAATAAGCCAACCTGATAAACTTAAACTACTGGTAAGGTATTATTTTATCCCTGCCTTATTTTTTAGGCTACCACTAATCCTTTGTGTTCATAGGAAAAGTAGGTGCAATTATTGGCTATTGGTGGATAATGATCATCTATGCATGATTAACATCTGCAGACATTAAGAAAGTAAATAATATGTCCAAGGTCAAATAAAATTAATGACAGAGATACAACTTATGAAAATGTGCTTATCAGTCCTGCTTGGTCATATTATTTTGGATGTATTTACACACTTGGTTTAAAAGTATGTGAAATTAAATAACATTAAACTCAGTTGAGAAGTTTCCCTCCATGGTAAAAATAGAAAATTGCAGTGTAACTTTTGAGTGGATTCAGTGCTTTCAAAGGAATGATCAATTTTCAACTGGTTATTTAAGAGCATTTCAATCCCAGCACAGGGAGGATATTCTGGCCCCTGAGATCTGGAATGCAGGGCTGTATGTGTTTCCTTCACTTAGACAGACATAAATCCCAAAGTGACACCAGCATATTTATCTTTTGCTGTATTTCCCACAGGAGTGATTCAGACTTTTGATTAAAATAGTTGTCTACAGCTTCTGAAAATTGATTTATCCCTGATGATGAGTGAACTTGCTGACCAAACTGCTACAGAAAAATATTTTTAGAGTAGCGATTCTTGGTGGTCTTTTATTTCTTTGCCTCTGAGTTTCTTGACTTTCTTTTTTCTGTTTTTTTTTTTAATGTTTTAATGTCCCCCTAATGATTTTTAAGTCACAGGACACTTATTAGGAAATACATATGGCAAAAAATGTCAATGAATAAAAAGGGATATGGATTTAAAAATAATTCCCCTCTCCCTTAATTCCCACAATGTTATTGTTTATCTCTTCACAAGGAATCACAATCATTTTATATATTTCTACATACCTACACTTCATGTGTGTATGCACTCTTTTTATGTTTTATAATACAAATGTTAGCATATTTTGACATTTTACATCTTTCTTTTTTTCTATCCTTAGCTGTAAAAGAGTTAATTCCATTACAAAATGACAAAGGCAGCTAGCTAGCTAGATAAATGTGCCTAATTATATTCAACAACCATATAGCATCTACTTTATGACTATGCTATTTAACGCACTATTAAAGGACATAAGAATTGCTATTACAAAACATATACCAATAAATAGTTAATAGTTATTTATGTCTATACCCACACATATATATACAACATATAATCACAAGGTATGACTGTCATAAGTAGATAATGCCAGTATTATCTTACCAGTTAACACTAGTAAAATCTTTCAGAGATTTTGAAAACTTTATACTTTCATCATCAAGAATAAATGAAAATGTTTCTTTTCCATAATATGTTCATTTTTAAACACAAGATAATTCTAAATAACATTAAAAAAACAATTAAAATGTAATATTTAAAAAATCTGGTATATAAACAAGACAAAAAATGCTCATTACAATTTCATGAGTTTTTTTTTCATGAAGATATATTTACTAATGTAAGTTCTGAATTTTTATTAAGCAAAACTATAAGAACTAAAACAGTATTGATTTATGGAATATGTGATTGATTACTATTTCCTTGCCTATTTACATAAAATTTCATATTTTGTACATATTCAATGTGCAGAAAACCTTTAACACAATATTGGGCACACAGTGTTATGTTTAATGTTTTACCAATGTATTTTAGATCATAAAATCTATTGGAGGACAATAATAATGTTTATAGAAATTAAGAGAGAAGACTCATCTGAATAATCATTAAGTTTTTAATAGACATTGCTTTTTAGAGCAGTTTTAGGTTCACAGTAAAATTAAGGAGATGGTATCAGAGATATAACATATACCCCCACACCCACCCAGGTAGCCTCCCCCATTATCAACTTCCTCCCCAAGAATGGTACATTTGTTACAAGAGACAAACACATTATAAATAAAGCTAGTATAAACATGTGAGGCTTTTGTGGGGACATAAGTTCTCAACAATTTGGGTAAATACCAAGAAGGGTGATTGCTGGATCATATGATAACAATATGTCTAGTTTTGAGGCTCCTGGGTGGGCTCAGTCATTAAGCACGTACCTTCGGCTCAGGTCATGATCCCCGGGTCCTGGGATGGAGCCCTGCATCAGGCTTCCCCGCTCAGCAGGAAGCCTGCTTCTCCCTCTTCCACTGCCCCTGCTTGTGTTCTCTCTCTCGCTGTCTCTCTCTGTCAAATAAATAACATCTTAAAAAAAAAAAAAAGAATATGTCTAGTTTTATAGGAAACCACCAAACTGTCTTTCAGAAACAGTTTGCATTCCAACCAGCAATGCATGATAGTTCCTGTTGCTCCACATCCTTACCAGCATTTGGTGGTGTCAGTATTCTCGGTTTTGGCCATTCTAATCAGTGTGTAGAGGTATCTCTTTGTTGTTTTAATTTGCATTTCCTGGATGACATATAATGTGGAACATCTTTTCATATGCTTCTGTTGTGTGTATATCCTCTCTAGTGAGGTGTCTGTTAAGATGTTTGGCCTATTTTTAAATTAAATAGTTTGTTTCCCATTGCTGAGTTTTAAGAGTTCTTTCTATATTTGTTTTTGGTTTTGTTTTTAAGATTTTATTTATTTATATGACAGAGAGAGAGACAGAGAGCACAAGCAGGGGGAGCAGCAGAGGGAGAGGGAGAAGCAGGCCTCCTGCTGAGCAGGGAGCCACATTCGGGACTCGGTCCCAGGACCTAGGGACCATGAACTGAGATGAAGGCAGATACTTAACCAACTGAGCCACCCAGGTGTCCCAAGTTCTTTCTATATCTGGATAACAGTTCTTTAGCAGGTATGAAATAAAAATATTTTCTCCAAGTCTACGGCTTATCTTCTGATTTTCTTGACATTGTCTTTCACAGAGCAAAAGTTTTTAATTTTAATGAAGTCCAGCTTATTAATTATTCCTTTCATGGATTGTGCCCTTGGTGTTTTATCACAAAGGCATAGACATAGGCAAGGCCACTTAGGTTTTCTCCTACATTACTTCTAGGAGTTTTATAGTTTTGCATTCTACATTTAGGTCGGTGATCCATTTTTAGTCTGTTTTTATGAAGGGTATAAACCTCTGTCCAGATTTTTTTTTTTTATCCAGTTGTTCTAGCACCATTTGTTGAAAAGATAATCTTTGTTCCATTGTATCACCTTTGCTCCTTTGTCAAAGAACAGTTGACCATATTTATGTAAGTCTATTTCTGGGCTCTCTTTCCTCTTACATTAATCACTTTGCCTATGTTTTCATCAACACCACACTGTCTTGATTACCATAGCTATCTTTAATTTTAATAAGATATCTTTAATTTTAATAAGATACTTCAATCAACATTTCTGAAATTATTACTTTTAAATATATTTTTATACCATATAAGTAAACTGATGAAATGTAACCTGATGAAACTCTGTTTTCACGCAGTTACCAGATGAAACTACTTAACAATCTATGGATAGGAAAATGTCTCTTGACACCGTAAAGACCCTCAGTATGAGTAAGTACTGCTAAAGTAACTGAAATCAGCAGTCAGCCCTCTTGTAAAAGTAAATGTTTCCCCTTCTTCTCTTGCTTATCAGTGTATTTAACAGATTTACTGAGTTATAATTAACCATAATAGACTCCACATATTTCAAGCATTCAATTTTATAAGTTTTGACATATGCACACACCAAGGAAACCATCATCAAAATCACAGTACTGAGCCCATTTCTTATCTCCAAGTTTCCTCATGCTCCTTTATAATCACTGCCTCCTGCCACTCCCTACTTCCTCAAGCAACAACTGTTTTGCTCTTTGTCACTATAGTTTGCATTTGTAATGTAATATGTACACTTTCGGCTAACTCCTTTCACTTAGTTTAATATTTTTTGGTATTTGTCTATTCTGCTGTGTGTATCAAAAGGTCACTTCTCTTTATTACTGAGTATTCCATCGTATGGATATACCACAATTTGTCTCCATTTATCTGTGAAGTTTTAGGCCCTTACAAATAAAGCTGCTATGAACATTCATGAGCAAATTTTGTAAGAATATAAACTTTCTTTTCTCTTGGGCAAACACCTTGGAGTTGGGTGACTAGATCATGTAACTGACATGTTTACTGTTTTAAGAAACTGCCTATTTTTTTAAATATCTATTTATTTATTTTAGAAAGTATGCCTAGTTGCAAGGAAAAGGGGCAAAGGGTGAGAGAAACTTAAGCAGACTCCAGAGCCAAACTCAGCACTTGATTTCACAACCCAGACCTGGAGATGATGACCTGAGCCAAAACCCAGAGGCAGACAGTTAACCAACTGTGCCACCCAGGCACCCCAATTTTTTTCTGAAGTGTTCGTGTGAGCTAACACTCCTACCACCAAAAATGTATGAGAATTTCAGTTCCTCCACAACATTATCAACACTTGGTATGATCCACCATTTTAATTTTAGCCATTCTAATATGTATAGAGATATATTTGATTATAGTTTTAGCTTTTATTTTCCTACTGCGTAATGATGTTGAGCATCTAATCTTCGCTTATTTGACATACATATATTTTCTATGGTAAAGTTCTTGTTAAAATACTTTGCCCATCTTTATGTGCTGGCTTTCTCCCCATCCTCTTTTATTTAGTTTAATAATTCTTCATATGTTGTATATATAACCCTTAAGTCAAGTATACACTTTGCAAATAATCTTCCACAGTATGTTGCCTTACTTCTGATTCTCTTAAAAGTATCTTTTGAAGAGATAAAGTTTTTCATTTTCATTATGCCCAATTTATCATTTTTTTCTTTCATTGATCAGTCTGTTTTATCTAAGGTATCTTCGTTTTAACCAAAGCCACAAAGATTTTATTCCCCCATGTTTTCTTCTGGTAGATTGCCATTGTGGGTGAGAGTTTTAGGATCCATTTTGAGTTAATTTTTATACATGGTGTAAGGTATAGATGGGAGTTCCTTTATTTGAATATGAATATTCAACTGTTCCAACACGAGCTATTGAAAAGACTGGACTGCCTTGGTAATTTGTGAAAAATCCACTACCTACATGTGTGTGGGTCTATTTCTCAGCTCTGTTCTGTTGCATTGATCTACTTTCCATCTTTATGCCAATATGAGATGGTTTTAATTACAATAAACCTTGAAATGGTTTAGTGTTAATCTGCCTAATATGCTCTTTTTCAACATTTTTGGTTTTGCATTTATTTATGAATTTTAGAATCAGTTCAATTTTGCAAAAAGAAATCTGGTGATTTTGATTGCTAATACCTTAATATAGAGATTAAGATGGATGAACTGACATCTTAATAATATTAAGTCCAACCAAGAACAGAGTAAGTGGCTCCATTTATTTAGGGCTTTTTGTTTCGTTTCATTTTGTTTTCTAAGATTTATTTATTTATTTGAGAGAGAGAGAGCACATGTGCATGGGGGAGGTGCAGAAGGAAAGAATCTCAAGCAGACTCCATGCTGAGCATGAAGGCTAATATGGGGTTTAATCCCACAACTCATGAGATCATGACCTGAGCTGAAACTAAGAGTAGGGTGCTTAACCAACTGAGCCACCCAGGTGCCCCCATTTAATTTTTCTTCACTTTCTTTTTTTTTTTTAAGATTTTATTTATTTATTTGACAGAGAGAGAGAGATCACAAGTAGGCAGAAAGGCAGGCAGAGAGAGAAGGGGAAGCAGGCTCCCTGCTGAGCAGAGAGCCTGATGTGGGGCTCCATCCCAGGACCCTGAGATCATGACCCAAGCCGAAGGCAGAGGCTTTAACCCACTGAGCCACCCAGGTGTCCCTTTTCTTCACTTTCTTTCATCACTGTTTTGTAGATTTGGTTGTATAGGTACATCTTTCCCACTTTTGTCAGATTTACCCTTAAATATTTCACATTTTTTGATGCTAGGAAAAATAGTATTTTTAATTTCAATTTCTTAGTGTTCATTACTAGTATATAGAAATAATTTTTTTTCTATATGGATTATGTATTCTGCAAACTTGCTAAACTCACTTACTGGTTCTAGTACTCTTTTATGGTTTTATGGTTTTTCTAAATAAGCTATCATGTCACCTGAATAAAGACATTTTTTCTTCCTTTCAATATGAAAGCATTCTATTTCTTTTTCTTGTCTAATAGTATTGGCTGCACCCTTCAATACAATGATGAATAGAAGAGGTAGACCTGGACATTCTTTTCTTACTCCTGGTTGAAGAGGGAATGTTGAATATTTAAGAAGTGGGTTTCTCATTTGATAGTAGATATTTTTCCTTTCTTTAAATGATTATTTTCATCTGTGGAAACTACAGAATAAATTATTATTCAGTGAAAAAAAAAAAGAAAAAAAGAAGTGGGCTTCTCCATTTCACTGGTATTTTCTCTCCCAACACTCTTATTGATATTCTGAGAGCTAGGCTGCCTTTGTCTTGCTGATTTTGAGGTTTGTCAGCTGGGCTCAGTTCCCCCTCAGTACACCACACACATGAAGTTCTCCCAAGGGACAAAGTTGGGTTAATTGTAAGGATCACCTTGTTTGTCTTTTTGTTCTTCCATGAATTATTCTCCTTCACCTCCTGATTCCAGTGTCTTAAAGACCTATTGTTTTAGATATTTCATCTGTTTTACTTTTTGCTTGTTTTGAACAAGAGGGAAAATACTCGTTCTGTTATTTCATTCTGGGAAGAAGGAGAAAGTCCCTCACTGTTTTTTTAGCAAACCAAAACTATAGTTAAATTATTTTTAAATGTGTAAATTGTTACAAATTCCAAGACAGTGAAATCAATATTGATATATTCATTCATATTAATGAAATTTAGATTAAATTCTGTTTGCATCTCTTTATCATGACCCATAATCCATAGTATATTAGGGATAAACATTTATCACTAATTGCTGTATAGAGTAACTACAGGTTAAGTGTGCAAAATTATCTCCGTTACCAATAAAACATTAATTTTGACAAGTATATTAAATAGTTTTTTGTAGTATTTTCTAACTTCCAGAATCGAAATTTTTCCCCCAAATCTAAGTTTTTCTATCTTCCTAAGATGACTCAGACATCAATAATGATAGAAATACTAAGAAACTTTCCTCTTCTTTTTCTTCAGTTTCATCACAACATATTTCTAGGAATATTCGGTACTAATACTCAAGCAAGCTTTATAATTTTATATAAAGATATAAAAAATATCTTTTATAGAAATATATTAACTAATGTAAGAAAAAAATATTTTTAGAGTAAAATTGGCTAATACTTTTTATCTAACTAAGCCAGACATCCAATTGGTCTATAAAATGTAGCAGTGACTCAATTTGTATTTGAAAACTCATATGTTTATTCAAGCCTTCATCCATAATCACCTTGATGATACAGTAGTCTCTCTTTAATGAGCTATGTTTACCAGAGACTCATTTTTCTACTACATTCTTATGTTAGAAAATATGAGGCTGAAAAAAATTTAAATGAAAATTACATTACTTTAATGATACCAGATTTCTGAGATATATAAGAAAGCATTTGAAAAGCTGTTAGGCATTATATTATTCTAATAATTTAAATAATATAATATTTCATAATCTAACACTGGAGAAATATCCAACATTCCTGGTATTTTCAAAAAATCGTAAATTTGAAAGGATATCAAAAATCCAAAACATGCAGCAGTATAAAAGGTACATCCCATATGCATCAACTAAATGATTGAATGCTTCAATATTACACAAGACTTAATACTCAAATTATAAATTTGTGTTGAATTTCTTTTATTTTATTTTTAATTGAAGTGTATTTATAATAAATCTTGCAGAATATCATGTTCACATTACATTCCTTTAAAAGATGTTTCAATCTGAAGATTATGCAATGATATATTATTTCAAAATAGTGACTCTAGGAGCACTGGGGTGGCTCAGTCAGTTAAGTGCCCAGCTCTTGATTTTGACCAGGTCATGATCACAGGGTCTTGAGATTAAGCCCCGCATCAGGCTCTGCACTGGATGTGCTGCCTGCTTGGGACTCCCTCTCCCCCCATTATATGAGCACTCTCTCTCTCCTTCTCTCTCTCTCTCAAAAGGAAAAAAATAGTCAGACATTTCAATACTTTTAGTATATTCTCAAGAAATGATCTCTATTACAAGATCTCTACTGCATTTTAAACTTAATATTATGATGTCAATTTTTAGAAAGTTGTTAATATTTGTTGTTCTACTCCTAAAATTAGTCATTTGTGCTCTGCCAAACCTGCCATTTCTGCACTCCCCCTCACTTTTAGAGGACACATAACTTTCTCTATATCAGTATCCCCTCAGAAAATAATATGATCTTAAACATTTGCACTTTAGCACATTTTAGCAAAGCTTTCCCCTCCTAAAGAAATAGGCATTTACAATGAAATGTTGGATTTAAAGTATCAGATTTTCTTTAAATGAGAGAATGATGAGCTCTTGGTGATCAAGTGAGAAAGAATTTTTGTACAAAATAAGGAGTTATTCAATCACAAAACATGGCTAAATTTGTGTAGGAAGAGTCATTCTACCTCTGTGCACATGAGGTTTATGTAACAAGAAGGACAAACTTACAATATACAATAGTAAGAAAGACATAGGCACGTAATACCAGGTTTACCTTCCTTTTAGGTCTATTACTAAGGGATTAGAAATAGTCACCCTGTTTTATTTGAAAGATGAATTTCAATGAATTAAATACACCCAAATGACTGATTTTGCAGCTACTT
The DNA here is from genome assembly GCA_028534135.1 of Potos flavus. Taxonomy (NCBI): domain Eukaryota; kingdom Metazoa; phylum Chordata; class Mammalia; order Carnivora; family Procyonidae; genus Potos; species Potos flavus. Next base: position 102,325,204 of record CM052898.1, on the reverse strand, counting down.
TATTTGTTGTGTTCACAGCATCCCTCTGGTACTGATAATCCAAAAGAACATTTCCCTGAGGAATCTGCTAACTTATACTGGGGAAGACGTTCCACAGCAATTCACTATTGTCTCTTCAAAACAATTTTAATTAGTTCCAGTGTTAGAGACAGTGTAATTCCTTAATGAAACTACACAGGCTGCTTCATTTGCCTTTTAACAGTTAAAAGTATTATAGCAACCTCATTCTACTTTTTTGACTAAGGAAGCCTGCCAGCTGCAGGCCCAGTACAATTATTGCTTTCACGAAGTGCTCTAAATCTGACAACAAGAAAATACACGAACTACCACATAATAAAGCTGTTAAGAAGGTGACCCAGTTGTTACACCACAACTGCTTCCTCTGGTGGAGATATCTAGGCAAACCTGCTGATTAACAGTATCTTGGTACCAACACAATTAGAGAGAATGTTCCTGTTTTCTGTTATATAAGGGGTGATTTTAATAGCTTGAAAACCATTTGATAATGTTTTCATCCAAATTGCAGAGATAAAAATTTAGGAACGGAGTTTTAATAGAAATCTGAGCAACCTCAAATTCTTTAAACAACAAAAAAAACTCTGTAATTTCCCCCTCAATTTTGCTGTGAACTTAAAACTTCTCGAAAATAATGCTTATTTTAAACAAACAAATAAATAAATAAATGCAAGTTTTAAAAAAATAACAAAGAGGAAGGGAAATAGCATTTATTAAGTGCCTATCATGTATCCAGGGTTTTAGTTCTATCATATACATACTATTTCACAAAAAAATTAGACTTAACACAAAGTTATTTTTTCACATCTCAGTTACATAGGAATATGCACACATATGGCTATAAAACTACACATTAATGAGAAAAGTAAAAGTTAACTTTAAATTTTCTATACCTGCTCTGTCATTTCTCACAACTCCCTGACATGAGTAGGAAAAAAAATAACTTTTTAAACTAATCAATTAAATTCAATGTATTAAGAAAACTTCTTATTAAAATATACATAGAGAAAGCGTGCACAAATCTTGAAGATCCAGCTTGCTGAATTTTAACAAAGTACATCTATGTAATCATCCAGATCAAAGCTTCAGGTGGTAGCCCTGCATCAGTGGGTGGATGTTATCAATGATGAAATTCTCAAAATAGAAGGGCTCCTAAAATAGCTAAGAACAGCTTCACTCAAATGCAATCCCAGTCAAAATCCCAGAAGGTTATTTTACAGATATCAACAAACTGATTCTAAAGTTTGTAAGCTAAAGACCTACAACAGCCAACATCATCTGAAGAACAACAAAGCTGGAAGACTGACGTAACCCAACTTCAAGACTGATTATGAAGTTACCGTAATCAATACAGTGTAGTATAGGCAAGAGAATACACAAATAGATCAATGAAACATATCAGACAGTCCAGAAATAGAACCTCATAAGTATAGTCAATGATATTTGAGAAAAGAGCAAAGGCAATACAATGGAACAAAGACAGTCTTTTTGACAAATGGTGCTAGAATGACTGGACATCTACAAGCAAAAGGATTACTCTAGACATAGACCTTATACCACTCACAAAAATGAACTAAAAATGAATCAGAGACCTAAATGTAAAATATAAAACTATAAATTCCTAGAAGATAACCTAAGAGAAAATCCTGATGACCTCCATTTGGGAATGCCTTTTTTGATACAAAACTAAAGATACAACTCATGAAAGAAATAACTGATAATTTGGATTTCGTTAAAATTAAAACATTAAAAACTTCTGCTCTTGACAATGTCAAGAGAATGAACAGACAGGCTATACAATGAGCGAAAATATTTGCAAAATACATAACTGATAAAGGACGGCCATCCAAAATACACAAAGAACTTTTAAGACTCAACAGTACTGAAACAAACAATCCTATTAAGCAATGGACTAAAGACTTTAACAGACACTTCACCACAGCAGGTATACAAATGGCAAATAAGCATATGAGTAGATGCTGCACTTCCTCTGTCCTCAAAGAAATGCAAATTAAAACAACAAATAGATACCACTAACACACTACTAGAATGGCCATAAACCAAAACACTGATGACACCAAATGCTGGGAAGGATGTGGAGCAATGGGAACTCACATTCATTGCTCATGAAAATGCAAAACGGTACAGATAATTTTGTAAGACAATTTTGTAGTTTCTAAAAATACTCAACACATTCTTACCATACAATCCAGTAATCATACAAAACCTGCACATGGATGCTTATATCAGTTTTAGTCACAGCTGCCAAAACCTGGAAGTAACCAAGATATCCTTCAGTAGTTAATGGTTACATAAACTTTGGTACATGTAGAAAATGGAATCTTTCCACCTCTTAAAAGAAATGAGTTATGTTGCCATTAAAACACATCGAAGACCCATAAGTGCATGTTACTAAGTGAAAGGAGTCAACATGAAAAGGCTACATATTCTATGATCCCAAGGATAGAAAAGTAAAACTATGGTGACAATAAAAGATCAATGGTTGTCAAGGGTGGGGTCAAGGGTGAGATGAACAGGCAGAGCGCGGAGAATTTTGGGGGTAGTTAAAATACTCTGTATGATGTTATAATGATGAATATATGTCATTAAACATTTATTCAAACCCATAGAATGTATAACATGAGTGAAACCTAAAATAAACTATGGATTTTGGGTGATTATGATTTGTCAAGGGAGATTCACCTTTAGTAACAAATGCACCCATCTGGTGAGTGATGCTGATAATGAAGAAACTATGTATGTGTGGTGATAGAGGGTATATGGGAAATCTCTGTATCTTCCTCTCTATTTTTTGTGAACCTTAAATTGCTCTAAAGGGGCACCTGGGTGGCTCAGTGGGTTAAGCCTCTGCCTTCGGCTCAGGTCATGATCTCAGGGTCCTGGGATCGAGCCCCGCATCGGGCTCTCTGCTTGGTGGGGAGCCTGCTTCCCCCTCTCTCTGCCTGCCTCTGCCTACTTGTGATCTCTCTCTGTCAAATAAATAAAATTTAAAAAAAAAAATTGCTCTAAAAACTATAATCTTAAAAAATTTCCTTTTTGTGTCACCAAGAAAATAATGTAAATAACTGATAATTTCCCAAGCAACATTTTATTTATCTTCCCTATCATCCGACTCTACATCATATTGTTTTTCTACTCAATGCTCTCTAATATTGGTACAATTACCATTATGTACTTTCAGTCTTAGGGGATGAGTAAGGGGAGACAGAAGCCTCCCCCTCCACAAAATGTAATGAAGGAAATAATCAAAATTAACTAATTGTATTAGTTAATTGTATTACAAGGAAGAAATACTGAAAGCAGAGAACAATATCCAAAATTCTGAGTAATAGCATAAGGAAAAATAGGGGGCAAGAGTTACTTCAATTAGGAAAGTCACTGAAAATCTCTCTGAGAGTGTGCTATTTAAATTGAAACCCTGAGAATGAGAAAGTCTATCAAGTAAAAAAAGGGAAGAAATTCTTCTCAAATTGAAAAGAACTTGCACAGACCTGAGTCGGGACTCAGGTGGCCTGCTCTAGTAACTACAAGAAATCCAATGTGGCTATAGGGACATAAAATGGGGCTAGAGGCTGTCAAGGACTGGTTAATGCACAGCTTGGGGGCAGGGAGAGACCTTTGGAGTTTTAAGCAGCAGGATAAAAACGAAAAAAAAAAAATTAGCAGGAAATGTTTGATCTGAGTTATATATTTAGGCAATTCACCTTAGCTTCATTGTGGAAATCAAACTGTAGCAAAACAAGGACGGGGAAAAAAGGAAGATGCTGTCACAGAAGTATTGGTGAAAGGTGTTGAGGCCTGGACTACAGCTGTAGCCATGGATATAAAAAGAAGACAATGGATTTTCAAAATATTTTCAAGATACATTGTTAGCATGTTTTGACAATTTAGATGTTAGATAAAAGAAAGGGAGGATGGATGATGAATCTCCAATTTTACATTAAACGATTCAGTGCCATTTCCTCTGATGAGAATGGGGGAGTTAGGTAAGTTCGGGGCAATCAAGAAATCCACCTGCATACAGTGAAGACATCTATAATATAATTAAAAGGACGTTTTACGACGGAGAACAGGAAAAGTCTGAGATAAAGATGTGAAGTTAGAGATTTTCAGTACAAATATGTAAAACCATGGGAAGGAACAAGGTTACTATAAAGTATAAAGATCATGAATGAAACATTGACACAGAAGAGAAAAGGAACCAAATCCTTCCCTGATTACAACAGTCAGCTTAGTCTCCATCATGTTGGGAGAACAATACTGCAAAATCTCAGTGACCTAACAAAAGTCAATGTTTATTTCTTGCTCAGGATACACACCTTTTGTCTAAAGCCCTGCTCTGTCTTCATTCTGGGACTCCGGCTGAACAATCAGTGCTTATCTGATCTCTAAAGCTTCTGCTTAGAAGTGCTGCACATCACATGCTATTGAACAAATCACATCAAACAGGCAAGACTGACATCAATGGGGTAGGAATTACACCCCTGGCTTAGGGAGGAGCCCACGGGGAGAGGGTATAAACATTCTGAACAATAATGAAATCTTCTTCAGACATAAAACCCTAAATACTCACTCCAAAATTATGTGTCTTGAGCATTTACCCTCTATATTCACTTTATATTTCATTACTAAGCACTTGGAGTGTCTTTATTTCCTTTTTATTATCATCAGAATACACATGGTAAACGTTTTAAAGCATAGGGAAAGGCTTAGACTGAATAGTAGCCTTCTCTTGTACAATTCCTCCTCACCTGAATCCCATTTCCAGTGGGCTAAAATTTTTATTTCTACTTCTCATAAAAATGTAAAACTTGAGTCCACACCTAACACATGCTTTTGTCTATCTGATAAATAAAATCAGCAATATTGCTCGTCTGTATACAAACAGTATTTCTTTTGCTTTTTGTGCCACAACTTTGGTTATTAACTGAATACCTTAACTGCCCTCATAGCAGAATTTATAAACACTGAATTCCAAAAACAGTTATTAGTATATTTAGTATTTGCATATTTAGACAAGTAGAAAATAAATGTGACTATATTTTTTGTATAATTTTTACCCATTAACTGAATATGGCTAGAAATTATGAGTTATATGCTGCTTTACTTTCCCATAACAGATCAATTCGTTTCCTTTGCTAAAAGGAACTATTCTAAATATCTTGTACTCTTGTCTGGGAATCTCAAAGGATTATACTGCACTCTTGAAAAGATAGGTAGTTTTAATTTGACTTGCTTATAGAAAAATTGATTTTCTCTCTTTCTGAAAAGGACTGATGAAAATGGATTGGGAATAAGTGAAAACAGCACACATATTCCTCCTGGTTCCTAGAAATATCACCAGAAGTATGAATGGGCTATGCGCCCTGTGTGGTCTATAGCCCCTGTAGAATTAGACAGAATGTATTTGTTAAATTGTGAAGTGCTGGGAGACTGCAGCCAAAAAGCTATTTAACAGTATAAGCAGGAATTGGGACTACTTTTATAAATTCTATGCGACAGAAAAATTTTTTGAGTTCAGAATCAGTCTTAGGGATACTTTTCCTTGCAAAAATCTAGGAGTCAACAAAATCACCCCCACCATAGAAACTAAATAAATAGCGCTGAGCACAGGTCTGAGCAACAAAAGTAGGACCATTCTACAGAAGGGAGTCTTTGACATGATTCTAATTAGCAAGGGAGACAATGGGTTCCTCTTTTAGGAGTCTGACCTAGGAAAACAGAAAATTAAACCTGGTTGGTACTTAAATTGGCACTAAGTAAACTAATATAAGAAAATCTCTCCAGCAGACTTTTGAAAAGGAGACATAAAAGAAATTAAAAGAAAGTGCTGATGGGTGGACCCTAACAGAATTACAAATTTGGAATAGACTATACATCGAACCGTATGTAGTTAATATTCTACTATGCGTGCGTATTTGGGCATCATCTCATAAAAATATCTGAATAAATTCTCAAAGTAAATATTCCTCCAAGTAGTTTTAAAGGCAGAGATAGCAACTGAAAATGTCTTCCCCCAAATTTCAATTTCAATTACAACATGGTGAAAACTGGGAAAAACCTAGGTAAACATCCTCCCTTACAGAATGAAAGCCTCAGAAAGGCTTTCTTCTTCTAGCTTTATCGCTTGATGTCAATGAAAAAGGCTGTCTAAGGGTTTACATTCTCTTTTTTCTACACATCCCACCAAGAATAAATCTTTGAAGGCTATGTGAATAACACGTTTAGGAAATTGATGCATATTTTATAGATTATAGTAAGATGTCATACTTCCAGAATTATCCCACTAACTTCACTCCCATTTCTTAAAACCTGGGAAAAGATAGATAAAAGATAAATATAAGTAACCCAGCATAATCAAGAACTATACACCTAAGGGTTTATCATCTGTAATATTCTCTATTACAAAGAAATTTAAATAAAACCCAAGATATTTTACTCATAAACACTGCAATTCCAGAGCAAAAACACATTTTAAATGCATTATGAACACATTTCCTGAATTCAATATATACTAATCTGGTTTTTGAAACTTGGCAAATTAAGTAACAATGATTGACTACCATTTTTCCCTTCACTAATTTTTAAAAACAAAGCAAAAAACAAAACAAAAAACCTGGCATTAAGCTATGATACAAGTTTTGTATATATAGGAACTAAATGTTTGTTTGTTTGTTTGTTTCAATATTAGTTCTAAGCAGGCAAAACCAAGGGACAAAGCAGCACAGATTTAGAATTTAAAAACAGAGTAAGTGGAAAGGAAGAATTATTAAAAATTAAATTGATTAATACATTGATAGATGATAGAGAAATAATTTATCATGAAGAATATCTTAAAGGCGTAGGAAGAACGAGGGCCCCTGGTGGCTCAGAGGCTTGGAGTTGGTTTGGTTGGGGATGGAGGGGGAGAAGGTTGCAGTTAGGAAGCTTGAAGGGCTGTGGGGGAAGGGCAAGTTGTGCTGAGGTCTGGGGCCAACTTTACCCTGTGCTTGCCTACTTGTGTATTTAGTTTGGCATTAGGCACAAGTCTGTGGTAGAGATGGGCTTGCTGTCTTGGAAGGCATGAGGTTCTTCCTCGAACTAAATAAGGCTTGCAGCTCCTACGTTATGCTGACATGATGAGATGTGTTACAAATAAACCTTTTTTTGTTGTTTAAGAAAAAAATTCCTCTCTTTTTTTTCAGACATGCTGCCAAGAATTCTTTCTCAACTCTGTCTGGACCCTGCATCTTGAACAGCCCATAGCCTTGCTTCTGATGGAGCTTTCATATTCCACTGTTGTTATGGGCTGAATTGTGTCTCCCCAAAATTTGTATGTTGAAGCCCTACCTCCAAGTACCAGAATGTGACTATTTGGAGAAAGGGTCTTTATAAAGGTGATTCAGTTAAAATAATGGCATTGGAGTGGCCCCAATCCAATCTGACTGGTGTCCTTATAAGATGAGGAAATTTGGACAACAAGGAAGACATCAGGGGTGCATACACAGAGAAATGACATGTGAGGGCAGAGGGAGAAGGCAGCTATCTGCAAGTCAAGGAGAAAAGTCTCAGGAGAAACCAAATCTCCTGACACCTTTATCTTTGACTTCCAGCCCCCAAATTGTGAGAAAATAAATTTCTCTGTTTAAGTCACTCGGTCTGGTATTTTGTTATAGCAGCTTGAGCTAATACAAATGTTGACCTGGGAAGAACTCAACATCTGAACATCCTCTGAGATACAATCCCAAACCTTTTAAAACACTGAAACTAGGAGGAAGAGATAACTAAGTGCTTCCAAAATCTCATTGTTTTGTTGAAATAAAAAAACTTTCAGCATCCCTCTTTACTTTATTGGAAATGGTTTAAAAATTCAGGTCTTTAGCTGGCTCAGTTAGTAGAGCATGTGACTCTTGATCTCAGGGTTCTGAGTTCAAGCCCCATACTGTGCATGGATCCTACTTAAAAAAGCAAACAAACAAAAAAACCCACTAAAGGTCTTTTTTTCTTCCCTCATGACGGTGTAATGGCTTCTTATTTAATTGAATTTTCTTGTTAAAACATACCCTTCGAAGAAAATTTTTATATTGTATTTTGACAATGTTAAAGTTTTAATGTGACATGCATTTTTATTGATTAGGAGAATGCATATTTTACAAAAAAAATCATGAAGGATGAAAGAAATTTTTTTGAGTGCTTTATAATTCCTGACTGTTTTTCTTCTTACACTCTAATTTGATATCTTCCTTTCCCTCAAGGTGCAGTTCATGTCCTAGTCTCCCACAGCATACTGTTTGTGCCTCCTCCCTAGTTCTGTACTTCACAGACAAGGACTTCTCTTTTTATTTGCCTTCCTTCATCACACAGTAAGCTTCTCAAAGACAGGGAACATGTCTTACTAATGCTTGTATCCTCTGCTTTTAGCAAAGTGACTGGAAGACAGTTGGTGGACAAACGGACTTTGAGTGAATGGAAGAACTGAATTTAATCTACTTATTCTACATTATAGGAAGATCTGCTTCCTGAGACTACATGCAGCACACTAACAGAAAGTCAATCTGGAAATGTTTTAAATGCAACTTTATATTACTCTTCTGAAGTTTCATATATAAATATATTTTTCATACCTAGCAAGGGGATTGTGAAACAGTAAGACTGAATAGCAAATTCACTGATACATAAATGTGTGTATATGCACACACACACATGCACAAATATATATATATATATATATATATATATACACATATACACACACACACACACACACAAATACATATCATGCATATTCAAATATATATGTTCTATAACGGTAGAATGGAGTGGGGACTTATTTTACCTTTGAGAAAAGTGAGGCGCAAAGTAGTGAATGAATATACTTAAGTCCACAGAACTAACTCAATTTGCTTGGCCAGTGCTGGGCTCCTTATCATGAAGAAACTATTTCATATGCTGCTTTTTAACCAACCTGAATCCTTAAACACAGGTAATTTACCATCAATTGTAACTTGATCATAATTAATGGTAAATTACAACAGCAATATTTCTACCTGGTTTCTTTAGCAAACGCTCTTTGAAAATACATTTTTATCCTAACAGTAATACATTTCATTAAGAAAAAAAGATGATATAACAAAAGTCATACAGAATCCTTCAAACCTAGTGTACTCATGTTTATTTGTATACAATACATAAAAACTTTGTCTATGTGCATATGCAAGATGATATAGTTAGAAAGAAGAATGAGGCTAATTATTTACTTAAAACATTAAAAGCAATTTTTAATATTTCTATCTTAATAAAAATTTATTGCTGAGCATTTTTCCACTGAGATGTATACCATAATAATAGATATATTTACTCATCTATTTAGATTTTATGTAGTTTTTTATTAACACAGATAATGCCCACTGACTATCGTCTTCCATTCTTATGTTTATATTGATTTATTTCCTTAAGTTATCTTTTAGGAGTATGGTTGCTGTGTATACAAAAAATATGACACTTATAAAACCAGAATGTGTACCCTGGCATGTATCATGTATTTTTTTTAAAGATTTTTTATTTATTTGACAGAGAGAGAGAGAGTACACGGCAGGGGAGGGCAAGGAAGGGAGAAACAGGCTCCTCACTGAGCAGGGAGCCAAATACAGGGCTCAATCCCAGGACCCTGGGATCATGACTGGAGCCAAAGGCAGACATTTAAGTAACTGAGCCACCCAGGCGCCCCTGTATCATGAATTTTTAAAATGTTGGAGAATTAGAAGCAGATTTGTTTCTGCCCAGGCTCAATTTAAAAATGGAATTCAAACCTCTGAAGAAAAAGAGATTGCCTGGCCATCTTGCTGTAATACTTTGAGGCTTCAGATCAGTTATAATGGTGTGCTTTCAGGATTATAGGTTCTAGTAAGACAGTATAACTGCTTGCATAAGCAGTGGGAAAAGCAGATATTAGACATGAGGCTCTCCTGGCTAATACACAGTGAGAAATGTAGACACTGGGTTTTAGGGAGTACAAGAACCTTGATGTTTTTCCAAAAACTTCATCTGTTTGAGTTTTTTGGGGATGGGCTCATATATAACCTTTCTTCATACTAGTAGCAAGCATGCAACTATAGAGCCAAGTCTATGTGGTCTCATTCCAGAAAACATGATACCAAAAAGGCATCTTGTAGATGTAGATAAAAATAGCACAAGCCACCTAATTGTCTACTGATAGCTACAATAAGGCCCAAGAAATCAGGATAGCTAATAGGTCCAATTCTGATCCATAGGAGTACTGATATAACTGGTAGATCATAACATTTCTGATAATTGGGTATATTTTAGACTGTATAGAATATTTATGAATGATATGAATAATCTACAATAGGAAAATAAATATTCTCTTTGGCACATACCTTCTCTACTTTACACTCTTTTTTTTTTAAAGATTTTTATTTATTTGACAGAGAGAGAGATCACAAGTAGGCAGAGAGGCAGGCAGAGAGAGAGGAGGAAGCAGGCTCCCTGCTGAGCAGAGAGCCCGATGCAGAGCTCCATCCCAGGACCCTGAGATCATGACCTGAGCTGAAGGCAGAGGCTTTAACCCACTGAGCCACCCAGGGGCCCCTCTAGTTTTCACTCTTAATGGTTATTATTCAATTATCCTGAGCTCCTGAAGTTGGGCTGCTGAAGCCTTATCAGATTGATAGTATATGACCTACATTACCTAATTGTTGGCACATCTGTCCTTTCTTATCTAAAACTGGTGTCCAGTTCAACACATTGTACCTAGCAAAATTTCCCCTAGTAGGTACAATGTAGTATTAAAATATTTCTAATAGAAAAGAGTCAATACAAATATCCTTTCTTGGAGTTGACAAATTATACTTTCAACAGAGAAGAGTTTTGAATCAAAACTAGGAAGGACTAAGACTGGAGAGATAGGCATCTATTTTCCCCAATAACTCCATACCTGAGCCAGCCCTTTTAGCTCAATTTGTGATAAACTCTACAAGGCTTAGGAACTCAAGGCACAATCACTTTGTATTGAGGCTGCTTAAGGGTCTCTCTTAATCCCATTATATTTGAGATATTTGCACTTAATTTTGTGGCTCTTTTTATGCCAATACATTTATTATGCTATAGAGCATAATTTGTATCAGACTGTTTTACGGATCTTTTATTTTCTATTTTGAATTTTTTTAAGTTTTTATTTAAATTCCATTTAGTTAACATCCAGTATATTAGTTTCAGGTATACAAATAGAGTGATTCAATGCTTCCATACAAAACCCGGTGCTCATCACTACAAGGGCACTCCTTAGTCTCCCTCACCTATTTAACCCATCCCCTCACCCCCTGTAACTATCAGTTTGTTCTCTGTAGTTAAGAGTCTATTTCTTGATTTTCCTCACTCTCTCTCTTTCCTTCCCTTTGCTTGTTTGTTTTGTTTCTTAAATTCCACATGAGTGAAATGATATGGTATTTGACTTTCGCTGACTGATGTATTCACTTAGCATAATACACTCAAGTTCCATCCATGTCCTTGCAAATGGCAAGATTTCATTCTTTTGGATGACTAAGTAATATTCATATATTTATGAATATATATACACACACACATATATTCATACACACACACATACACACACACTTCACACTTCTTTATCAATTCATCAGTCGATGGACACTTGGGCTGTTTCCATAATTTGGTTATTGTTGATAATGCTGCTGTAAACATCAGGGTACATGTATCCCTTTGAATTAGTATTTTTGTAGTCCTTGGGTAAATACCTAGTAGTGCAATTGCTGGATCCGGGTAGTTCTATTTTTAACTTTTTGAGGAACCTCCATACTGTTCTCCAGAGTGGCTGCACCAGTTTTCACTCCCATCAACAGTGCAAGAGGGTTCCTTTTTCTCCACATCCTCGCCAATACTGTCGTTTCTTGTGTTGTTGATTTTTGTCATTCTGACAGGTGTGAGGTGATATCTCACTCTAGTTTTGATTTGTACTTCCCAACAAAACACTGAGAGCATTTTTCACAGAGCTAGAACAAACAATCCTAAAATTTGTATGGAAACATAGAAGACCCTGAATAGTCAAAGCAACCTTGCAAAAGAAAAGCAAAGCTGGAGGCATCATAATTCCAGACGTCAAATTATATTACAAAGCTGTGGTGATCAAAACAGTATGATACTGGCACAAAAACAGACACATAGATAAATGTAAAAGAATAGCAAACCCAGAAATGAACCCACAACTATATGGTCTACTTGAAATTCTTAATTAAGATTTGTGAAAAAACTTAATGATTATGTTAGATGTATTTTATTCTTTGAAATATTGAAAATGTCAGGGCACCTGGGTGGCACAGTCAGTTAAGCATCCATCTCTTAGTTTTGGTTCAGATCGTGATCTTAAGGCCATGAGATTGAGCCCCATATCAGGCTCCATGAAGTCCTCCTAAGACTCTCTCTCCCCCTCTCCCTCTGCCACTCCCCCCTTTTTCTCAAATAAATAAATCTTTAAAATATTGAAAATATCAATCCACACAATGATATAAGTGAAGTATTTAGATAATAGATTACTGTTCATTATATAATAATCAGTAACTAAACAACTTCATAATACCTATGTCTTAAAATTACTCAGAGTATAAATAACTATTCTTAGATTATAGACTACTATAATATAGGTTTAATCTGTGGGAAAATCCATCTTCCCAAGTTAATAACAAAATTATGAGTTCTTTAACAAAATATATTGATGCATTCACCAAATTTACTCTTAAACTTGCTTTGATAATATGGGCAACTTTTAGAAAGTTGATGATCTCCAGACTGTTATAATAAATAGAGGGAAAGTTTTATAATCTTTACTCTATGCTAATCAAACACTGGGGGGAATTGTATTAAAAATGTAGGCTCTCTTGGAGGAGTTTTTCAAAATTATTTAATTCTTTATCTTTTCAAAATAAGTAAAAGTCATGCTGGTGTGCTAAAATCATACAGTAAAAATATTCACTCAAAAGTCATTATATGTATCTACAACCAACTATTATCAAAAAAAATTCACCAGAACAATGTTCCTATCACTTTGATAAAATATGGCCAATGTTTTTTGTTGGTGAACCCCAAAACAAAATCTAACACCATCCTCCCTCTGAACATCCTACTGAGAAGGCAGGGCATCAGGTGACCATGTAGCCTGAGGGGCCCATCATGAATTTGACATTGTCACCACTTAGACCACTAGAAAAGACTGAGCATGGGCAGGTTTGAAGTTGCATGAACAGGTGGCTAGGACTCCTTCAACAATAACTCTTTTCCCCACTTCATACTTATGTACTGCTGGGGTATCTTCATGACTAGTTGACTGGGGGGAAGAAAAATCTTGAGCATGGTTTACAAATGGGTATGCATGAAATGCTGGTACTATCTGAAGACGACAGATGCAGTAATACACTCTCAAAGGTGACTGTGAAAGACAGTAGTGAAGAAAATTCCTTCTGGTGAGCAGAACTTTCAGTAGTACCTTTTGGTGTCTCCTATGTATAAAGTGACAGGTGGCCATAAATACAAATTTACACTGATTTCAGGTATGGTCTGGTTTGGATGGATGGAACATAATTGGAAGATTAGTGATAAGGAAATCTGGGGAAGAGGTATTGGCATGGAACTTTCAGAACAGATACACACTTCGAAGATATTTGTGTCCCATGTGATTGCCTAACAAATAGGATCCACAGTAGAAAAAGTTCATCATAAGCAGATGAACAAAATGACTTACTCTGTGGATGTCAATAAGTCTTTTCTCTAGCCACTCCAGTGCTTGCTCAATGAGGCCATGAATATGGTGGCAAGAGATGAAGACTACATATGACTACAACAATGTAGATTTCCATATACTTAATTGAAAGGGGGAACTGCTTATTAAAGACTTAGTTGCAGGCTAACTGGAAGACAACACTCTGAAAGAATGGGATCTTGTCTTGCAGTTGCTATGTGTTTTGAGTTAAAACCATCATTTGGTATTGTGTTCCCCCATACCGAGAATACATGGGTGTGGGAATCAAGAGGTGGAAGTAGGAGTATCTCCTCTTACTATACCAAATAACACACTTGCAGAAATTTTCCCTCCTGTTCAACTAAACTGGAGCTCTGCTGGTTTGGAGGTCTAAGTTCCCAGTGTGGGAATGCTTCAGTGGTTCCACTGAATTGGAAAATAAGAGTAAAGGTTGGTCATTTTTAGCTCTTTAACTTCACCAAAAAGCAGAGAAAGGAAGTGCTCTAGGGATAGAGTAAGGGGGAACTGAGTTGCTACAGACAGTGGAGGCAAGGATATCCATATCCAACATCCAGAAGAATCACTGGAGTGTTTCTTAAAACTTTTATGCCTAATAGTGAAGGTTAATGGAGAACAGTAAAAACCAAAAAAGGCAGGAAAATTGAGGACTCAGAACCTTTAAGAATGAAAGTTTGAGTCACATAACAGGTCAACAACCCTAATGAGTTGAATGAAGATCTCGCTGAAGCACTGAATATATAGCATAGGTAGTGACTGAAGAAACAATAAATTATCAGTTACATTCTCATTGGAGAGTGTTCGGGCATGGTTCACTGGGTGGAGGAAAATTCACAGAGGTGTCATGCTGCTGGAACAGCTGGGAATTATCCTCTGAGGTCTCAGAGGAAGTGATCCAGAGGGAATTTCCATACTTCAGAATGCCTTGGAAAACCACCCTAGATGGAACAGTAGTTATCCTTAATGAGAGGTGCCTTGCTGGAGGCACTCACCTGTGAAGCTGCTGGCAACTGGGTACTACCGGCTGCCCCACTACAAGAGCCAAATGCTGCAGAATCTGCTCTCTTGGCAGGAGCTAAGTGCTAAAGAAAATGTACACGCTGCAGAACAATGGTAAGAAAAGTACATCAGAAGTGCACCTGCGTGGCTCAGTCAGTAAAGCATCCGACTCTTGGTTTCAGCTCAGGTCATGATCTCATGGCCATGGGATCAAGCCCCACATCAGGTTCTGAGCTCAGTGTAGTCTGCTTCACATTCTCTCTCCCTCTCCCTTCTTCTCTCTCTCTAATAAATAAATAAAATCTTTAAAAAGAAAACAAAAACAAAAGCAAAAGGAAAGTAAACCAGAACCAGAAAAAAATATCCCTTCCTCCTCCAGTGACGCTTCAGCTCACTACTGATAAAGAACGACATATGTACCAATTGGCAAAGGAGAAATATTAACAGGGCCTATCTACATTATCACAGCGCTTGAAATAGAGTCCATTTGTAGCTGAGAGAAAATAAATTGAGAACCTGCTCAGTCTGAATCACAAGTGTATTCTACCAGATACTAAGTGTTAAGGAAGAGAGTCTCTCCCCTCATTTTATCACACAACCAAGAGTAGTCTCCCTTTTTCTTTTCAAAGAAAAAATATCAAAACTGGTATCAAAACTGAGGTAATTGGGGGTGCCTGGATGGCTCAGCTGGTTAAGCATTCAACTCTATCTCAGCTCAGGTCTTGATCTTAGGGTCTTGAGATCAAGCCCTGTGTTGGGCTCCACACTGGCTATGGAGCCTACTTAAAAAAAAAAAGAGAGGAGAGGAGAGAAGAAGAGGGGATGGAAGGGGAGGTGAGAGGAAGGGAAAGGAGAAAAAAATAATGTAGTTGAAACATGAAGGTTGTCTCTGAGGATTAAAGTATTTTTTTTTTCATTACTGAATCTGGATTGGTAGTTTACAATCTAAAAATGTAATATAGATATAATTTATAATATATAATATATAATTTCCTCAACTTAGCTAGTTTTTATCTACCTCATCAGGTATTCTCTATAGATCTTTACATCTTCCGTTTTTTTAGAACCTGAATTACTCAAAACTATGTATTTTAGGAGAAGAATAGTGCCAAACAGTATTGAAATTAGGAGAAGGGGATCTAGGTTCAAGCCACACACACACACACACACACACACACACACACACACACACACACTTTCATTTTATGGCTTTAAATGGTCTATGAAAAATAATGCTTATGAGCATAATGCTGTACAATAATACTTTCCATTTTATTTTGACATACTTAAAAAGAGAATGCATGTTTTCCAAGGTTTGCAAGTCATTATTTTATGTGTGTGTGTGTGTGTGTGTGTATATATATAACATAAATAAATCTAATAACGGATAATTAAAAATATGCTGAGATTTGATGCTTTTATAGATTGCTTTGTACTTTAAAAGGAGCCCAGAAGTGATGTACTTCCCTTGAAGAAAGAGTTGTGTAAACATTTACTTTAATAGATGTGTAGAACTACTGCTCAAACACTGATTTACACAAAGTAAGGTTTTATTTTACAGCATACTACTCCTTTGGTACTAGTAAAGAGAACAAACATGAAACTCCTTTCATTGTTCAATTCAGCTCAGCTAACTTAAGAACTATGCAATCCTCCATGCTGCACTAATAAATGCTTTTCAAAGTTACTGTCAACCGTCTTTCATCTCCCCTTTCAAATCTATGATAGCAGATAAAATCCGTGTATCCTGCAAATTGTAGTAATTTTACCCTTATATCACAATGCTGTTGTATTCCTAAATATAAAACTTGAAAATCTCAAGAAAATTCAAGCTTTCAACTAAATAAACTTTTTACCAGCCCCTTTCAATTTATACTATAATTTACAGAAGGGTAAGTTTAGAAAAAAAGGTTTTTCTCTGACTCCAGACCAAGACGGTGATATAGCAGGCTTCTAAATTTTCCTTAACCCATGAACACACTGAATGTAAGCTGTACATAGAGCACTCCCCTATGAAGGAAATTCAGAAACTACCTAAGTGACTCCAATACATCACAATACTGAAAAAATACCCACAATGAAATGGATAGGAAAGGCAGAGACAAAATCTCACCATAAACCTGACCCCTGGCATGGTGTTCTACAATCAGGAGAGAACCCCCAGCTCCCACTTCCGAGGAATGCAAGGTTTGGACCACATATCTAGCATCCCAACTTTCAAGACGTCCATCTGAGGAATGGACCTCAGAATCAACTAGCTCTAAAAACCAGTGGGTTTTGCATTCACATGTTCCACAGGACTATAGCAAAGAAGCAGTTCCATGCAAACAGAAACCAAAATAAAGCATGTGTAGCTATACTTATATCAAACAAAACAGACTTTAATCCAAAAACTGTAACAAGAGACAAAGTCATTATATAATGACAAAGAAGTCAATTCATCCAGAGTAAAGAGCAACTGTAAATATTTATGCACCCAACACTGAAACACCTAAATATATAAGGCAAATATAGCAATACAATAGATAGCAATATAGTAATAGCAGGGAAAAATAGACTGCAGTACAATAACCATAGGGGACCCCACTTACAACAATGGATAGATCATCAAGACAGAAAAGCAAAATGAAAACGTTGGACTAAACTACAAATTAGACCAGGTGGAACTAACAGACATGTACAAAATATTCCACCAAAGAGCATCAGAATATATATTTTTCTCAAGTGCACATGTAATGTTCTCTAGGTTAGATAACATGTTAGGCCAAATAAGTCTTAATAAATTTAAGAAGATTGAAATAATATCAAGCATCTTTCCAATCATAATGGTATGAAACTAGAAACCAATTATAAGAAAAAAAACTGGAAAATTCACAAATATGTAGAGGTTAAACAACATGTTCCTGAACAGTAAGTGGATCAAAGAAATCAAAACAGAAAAATCAGAAAATATCTTAAGACAAAAGCAAATGGAAGCACAACATGTCAAAACTTATGCGGTGAGGCAAAAGAAGTTCCAAGAAACAAGTTTATAGCACAAAACACCCTCATTAAGAAAAAGAAAAAAAGAACTTTAATAAACAACCTAACTATATTTCTTAATGAACGAGAAAATGAAAAACTAAACCAAAAGTTTGTAAAAGGAAAGAAATAAAGATCAGAGCAGAAATAAATAAGAGACTAAAAGAAAAAAAAGGAAAAAAAATCAATGAAATTAAGAGGTTTTTCTTATTTTTTATTTTTTTTAATTTTTTTAATTTTTTAAGAGTTTTTTTGAAAAAATAAATAAAATTGACAAACTTTTAGCCAGACTATGAGAGAAAGAGAGAGAGCATGCAAGCACATGAGAGAGCTTCACATAAAATCAGAAATGAAAGAGGAGAGATAACAACTAATGAACAGGACATCAGAATAGAGCAAGTACTAGTAAGCAGATTGAATCAGTAATCAAAATTACAGACTAATACCAAAGAAATACAATTAGAAGAACATATTATGAGCAACTATACGCCAGCAAATTAGACAATCTGGAAGAAATGGATGCATTCCTAGAGTCACATAAACTACCAAAACTGAACCAGGAAGAAATAGAAAACCTGAACAGATCCATAA
>CM052898.1:102276170-102306292 GCA_028534135.1 Potos flavus | reverse complement strand
AGCCTGAACAGACATTTTTCAAAGAAGATATACAAATGGCCAGCAAGTATGAAAAACTGCTCAAAAATCACTAATCATTAGGGAAATACAAATCAAAACCACAATGAGATACCATCTCATGCCTGGTAGAGTATCCATTAATCAAAAGGACAAGAAAAAATTAAGTGTTGTTGAGGATGTGGAGTAAAGTGAACCCTCAGGCACTGTTGATGGGAATATAAACTGGTGAAGCTCCCATGGAAAATAGTACAGAAGGTCCTCAAGAAATTAAAAATAGAACTTCCATATGACCCATAAATTCCACTTCTGAAGAAATTTATTTCCAAAGGAAACACAGTTGGGGCACTTGGGTGGCTCAGGCAGTTAAGCATCCCACTCTTGATTTCGAATCAGGTCATGATCTCAGGGTCATGAGATCGAGCCCCACGTCCAGCGTTGGAGCCTGCTTAAGATTCTCTCTGCCCCTCCCACCCTGCACACACATGTCATCTCTCCAAAAATAATAATAAATAATAAATAAATAAAATAAAGGAAACAAAATCACTACCTTGAAAAGATATCCATATTCCCATGTTCACTGAAGCATTTTTTCACAGTATCCAAGGTATGGAAACGACTTGTGTCTGCCAACAAATGAATGGATCAAGAAAATGTAGTACATATACACAATGGGATACCAGACTTAAAAACAAGAAAATCTTGCCAATTGTGACAACATGAATGAACCTGAAAGGCATTGGGCTAAATAAAATAAGCCAGACACTGAAAGACAAATACCTTTTGGTATTACTTTTATGTAGAACCAAAAAATAAAGTCAAACTTCTAGAAACGGAAAATACAATGGTGTTTACCATGGGCTGGGGGTGGGGGAAATAGGGTGAGGCTGGTAAAAATATATGAACTTTCAGTTCTAAGATGAATATGGTCTGTGGGTCTAATGTATAACAGGACTATAGTTGATAATACTGTATTATATAGTAGAAATTTGCTGAGAACTTAAGTATCTCACCCACCCTCCAAAAAAGGTAAAGATGTGAGGTGATAGGTTAATTACCTTAATGATGGGACTGCTTTCAAAATATTCACAATGTTCACAATGTGTACATATATTAAATCATCACATTGTACACTTACATATATTAAAATTTTGTCAATTATACCTCAATGAAGCTTAAAAAAAAGGATAAGTTCATACTAGAATCCAATTTAATGTATATTTTCCTACACATGGATCCTACCTCAAGTCTGAGGTTTATGGTATTATAAATTTACAATTAGAATATTAAGAAGCTACACTTTTTAAGCAAATGCACACCTTTTTCATGCTTTTTGACACACTTGATTTGCTATTCTGCATCATGTCATAACTCCAAACATATGTAAGTTATCTTATAGAGCAATTTAGAAAAAATAATTAGCTCCATAAAATATAAAATGATATATTGTTAACAGATCTTTAGGACATACACCTTCTTGGTAAATTTAAATACAATGTGATTTTCTACCAGTTATGGCGCACTGCCATGCTGGTATTATCACATCTATCCACCCCCAACTATATTCAGATGATGGAAAGACTGTGAAATATATTTTTTGCAGTCCTTCCCAGTACAGCTCTGGGAGTAGACTCTGCTTCACAGTCTACTATTAAGTACTTAGGTAAGATCTGGAGGACACTGGTTGCAGATTAACCTTGGATAACCACATTTTCTCAGACTTCATGTTTCCATTCCTCTGCTCCGGCTTGAGACATATAGACAGGCTGGGTTCATCACTAATCTCTTCAAGTTTTCTGGTTTGGGAATAATATCATTTCTTCATTTATGTTTCTCTAGCACTTGCTAAATTTGTAAGCACTTATTTCTCTATCTTTCTGCTGGAAATACCTGGAATTATTTTCACTTTCCTTATTGAACTCTGATAAACAATGTGTTTTATTTGTAATTTTTTAGGTATGTCCCATCTACAAATAAATTATGTACAGTGAAGTACTAGAGTCAGCATAAAGTGCTTTTAGAAATGTTCTCTTCTATCTATTTATTTTTCTAAGTGCTTGTTTTTAAATAATTACCAGCACCTCACTGGGTATGGGTTTATAAAATATTATATTTTTGCAATTTTCTTGCTTTGGTTTTGATTTATATCTTTAGCGCTCCATCTGAATAATATCAGTGAGGTAAAATCATAATTCTATTACAACATTTAAAATACTATTAATGTATTACCCACAAAATCCCACACACCAAACTATTTATTTCATAATCAGTTAAAAATTATCACCAAATTTTCAATGCCTTATACAGGATTGATATCTATGTCAACAATTTTGTTTTTTAATTATCTCTTAAAATTCTCTAACTAATTATTTAATCCTGATATTTCTGATTCTGCTACTTATGGTACAGAGAAATGAATTCACCAAAGTTTTCTGAAAAATCCAATTTTATTTAAATTCCCATAATGTCCTTTCCAATAAACTGACAAAAAATCAACCATCTAAAATACTCTTGAGCTTCTCTTGACATCATGCAATTTCCGAAACTTCTTTCTTCCATAAGGTTTGCCTTTTAAAAAGTACACTTTTTCCCTTGTCAAAACAAGTTGCAAAATGTTAACCTTAGCATAAAAATATTTAGTAGAATTGTTTACACAGTGCCTAGACAAGCAGTTGTTAGTTTCCAAAGATATTACTGAACAACACTGATATTAGAATGGAGTCAAAGATGCCTTCTTACTGCCCACCTTCATTGTGGCTTACATACATCACTTTAGTGCAACAAAGTTCTTGCTGCTGATGATGCTGTTTATAGTTCTCTTTTGGTGGTAAATACCCTCTACTATCATGGAGGTTAGATAGTAGTGGTGTTTTTTGTGTGTGGCATATGAGTGGTTTTGGAAATGACATCCTGGCTCACCTTTAATGATACACCTTAATCCTTTACTCTAGATCTTGCTCTGGTAGTTTAGTCCTCGGGCCTCCACATCCCAATGGGCACCCTGCTTAGACTTGGAGTTTAGCATCCGTGAGACTATCTTTGAAGATAAGTCAATAAAATTTAATATTTGATTGAATGCAGGAAAGGTGAGGAAAAGGAAGATTTTAAAAATCTATTTCTGTTTTAGAAACTGGATGGATTTTGATGCCATTTACTGAAGGAGTTCTGGTAGATGATAATCAGAGATGTGTGTATGAGGGGAAAAAGAGAGGTGAGGAAAGCCCAGAATATACTGATTCCCATTTTTTGAAAATTCTGTACTTATGGTAATTATGAGATATCGAACTGGGAAACTGACACAAGATTTGAAAGATAGTAGCCCTAAGCTATCTAAGTTCCATTACATCTGCTTTTGACGAAATACAGCACTATTCCAGATAGCATACAGGAAAATGAAGTTATATTTTCTTCTTCAATATGCTTATAATCATTTTATATTTACCTCAAGGGCAGACTCATAAACCAGATGTGGGAATTAGGGCATACATTTTTGCTTATAAAGAGAAAGTAATCCCAATCCACTTTTCCCCTACCAGTCTCCTATTATAGAAACTAAAAATGCCAGATATTTGTCAACTCAGCCTCCCTCGCAGCCAAATATAAACATTTGACTGAATTCTGGTAAACAAGAATCAGGGGGCTTCTAGAACAAAATTTAAGTTTCAGTCTTTAATAAATGGGACAAAGAAAATAATAGAAAATTAGAGAGCTTTCCCCCCTTATTTCTGCCATTCATGACCTTGACTTTAACATCAGAAGATGAACCAGTCACTTTCTGTACATGTGAGTAAGTAAAGGAAAATGAAAAAACATGTTAAGGCGAGGAGCACAAAAGTTATCATCATCATCTTTGAGTTAAATTCTCTATTACTTCATTGAGTATTGGATTCTATAAATCTGACCTCAAGAACCATAAATGCATTTAACTAATGTTGTTTTCCTGACTTAATAGCTGAAGGAATTCCTCATGTAAACAGCATCTGTCAACGGAAATTCTGTGATGAACTTAACTTCATATTACCATTGTGTATATTTTAGTTGAATAAAATTCTATAGCAAGATTCTTTATTTTAGATTATATACAGTATTGCCAAAATGAATTTTTATAGTAATAATATTTTGTAATCCTTTGATGGCTCATAATTTGATATGATGCTGCTAAAGTGACAGTTTTCAAATGTGTTGACAGCAATTATTATCAGATCTGTGATCCATTTACATAATTGCTTCTTATACAACCTAAGTAAATAAATAATGAATTCCTCACTCTATAAAATATATCCAACAATACACAAGAATATAATGGATAAAATTTAAAAATACCTTAAAATTTGCTACTTAAATTTTAGTATGTATACTATATGTAGTATTATACATTATAAGTATAGGTATTGATTTCTTACTAAAAATTGTATCTCCAGGGGTGCCTGGCTGGCTCAGTTGGTGGAGTATGCCACTCGTGATCTCAGGGTTGTGAGTTCAAGCTCCATGTTGGGCATCGAACCTACTTAAAAATGTATGTATTTCCAGATTATGCTGGTTCAGTGAGTTTATGCTTTGATAAATGAGTGTTTTCTACCACATGTAAGGAGTAAAATCTATAAAGAAAGCACCATGAATATATAACTATACTCAAATACAAGCTAGCTATATATTTACTTCTTTATTTATTTAATGAAAAATTGAGCTAGATGAAAGCCATATACCTGTCATTCTCCAGAACTGGAACTTGCAGCAGGGGTGAACCTCTGTGGAACTCTGCCTATGATTAACTGATATTTCATTCCAGGGGTTGGCCTCAGTTCAAGGGGCTATACAGGGCTGATCCCTGTCTACTCTCCCCTGCCAACTCCTCTTGGTGAAAAATAAAGCTCTGAAAAACTGGCAAATTATGAAATATCTATAGTATCTAGAAAATAGAGGATTATGGGAGTAGAGGGCCAGGGTTAATCTTATAATCAAGAGCTCAGTCCACCAGTCAATTGTTCCTGTGAGTGGATTTGCAACATCCCAAGCTTCACCACATCAGCACAAAGCAACAACTTTCAACTGTCACTACAGAAAGGAGAGAAAGAGAGGCTCAAAACAAAAGATAGGGCATTTCTAAAGAAACTTACTGTTACTAAAATAGTTTGGCATTGTTTTTGTAATGAAGGATAAGTGATTATTCTCTATTCCCTTAAGCGGATTCCATTATTTTTTAAGTTTATTTAGGTAATCTCTGCACCCAACATGGGGCTCAAACTCATGACCCACGGATCAAGAGTCATGTGTTCCTCCAGCTGAGCCAGCCAGGTGCCCCAGATTCCATTATTTTTAATTGACCTTGCTGTTACTATTATCAATTCTGAGTTAAAAAAAAAAAAAAAAAAAAAACTCCATGCATTGTGGAAGGTAAGAGTAGTATAATAATTATAAGCTCTTCCTTTAAGCCCTTCCAGAGGCTATGCCCTGCAGAAAATAACATCCAGGGGAGAAAAAAGACAAAGAAAAAAAATAATAGTAACATGAACTTCTAAAATGGGAAGTGTTGTTTCAAATAATAACCAAACCAACATACAATTCTATGCCTATCTTATATATACCTAGCTTTCCTGAGGTTTTGGTCCTAAGAAGACCAGTCCATCACAATTGGTGAATCCTATCTTAAATTTATTAATCATTTCATCTCTCCATTAAACAAAAGTACATTAGTTGAGTAAGGTTAATTAAGTCTTCATTATAAAGAATATTTTCTGCTAACATGCCATCCCCTTATCTCTTTCTTCAATTCCCCAAATTTGCTTTTCCTAACGACTGCATTTGTAACATTTAACATTCTTACTTCCCCATTTTTAGAGCATGATGTGGTTTAAAACATTAAATGAAAAAAATGTGTAATTATTTCCATTGGTTGTTGAAGTACTTTTATCTCACTCTCAAAGAGCTATTATTAAATACTCCACTGACCTACTAGCATTTGAAATGCAATGTATAATAAGTTGTAAAAAAAAATGCTTAAGCCTGGAAAACAAAAATACACACATTATTTTTATAAAATATACACAGCTAATTTTTTAGTTTCTAAAATGCAATTTTTTTAATTACTATCCTTTTTTTGCCTGGACTGTTTTACATTCAGCTCAAAAATATATGGTGATAAAGTTCCATGGTGGGTGTCATAGGAACAAAGGTATCAATAAAACTTTCGTCCTGTTACCTTCAATATGGTGTGTGTATATGGAAGATAAGCATGATTTACATATAGTTTTAATATTATTAATATTCTTTGTCTTACACTTGAACGGTTGAGTAGTCTCAGATTTTTAAAATCTCTTTATAGTTTTCTAAGTATCAAACAATTCATATAATATCAAAGAGTAAAGAAAAAGAAGAGCGTAAATAAAACCATGTAGCAAGTAGGACAAGGTTGTGTGTTCTTATAATTATTGAGGGAAGGAAGCATAAATGAGCACAGGCAGTCAAGTATAACTGACTACACTGTATAAATATTAAGTGTGCGGGGAGAGAAGTAGTGTGGTGTAGATTAGACCACTGAATAGTAAGCGAATAATAAAAAAATTACTTCAGAAAGCAAAAGGTGAGCCACTTAAAGGTTGTGAGGAATGAAATATGATTGAAATGTCATTCTGTTTCTGTGTCGAGACTAATATCCTTTGATATTGTAATGACAAAATTAATCTAATCTTTCCAAAGAACAAAAGAGATGATAGACTTTTCTCCTCATCAGCATAGGGTGCCTTCAGATCTTAAATATCATAATACAAATGAAACTGATTGCTACAAATGCCCAACAGATCAAATTAATTACAGCCTTTTTACCAACCACTACCACATGCTGTCCATCTACTTGGCTGGAATTAATAGTTTCTTCTCTGGGTCCCACCAAAATTAGAGACTACAAATCAGATCACACCAGAGTATAACAAAAAACTCTTTTCTAGTTCATCCATCAATAATTTTCTAACCCAAAATATCTCTCAGATAAAACTCTGTCCTCTAAACCACATTCTGCCTGTATGGTATTACCTTGCTATTAACTCTAGCAACCACTTCTTCCCAGAACTCTTTACTTTTATTTAGATAAGATATAATATCTAGATTACTGCAATGCCTCCTAATTTTTCTTTCCAACTCCCTATGTACCCATTCCAACCTGTTCTTCACATTATCATCACCAGATTGCCACTGTGTCATATTTTTATGTATATTTATTCATTTTCATTATAGTAAGATTTGTAAGGACTGTTAGAAAATCCATTTTCAAAATGAAGAAAGTGAGAAATCTACACACATACAAATTATATGCATATGCAAAAGTTATATGATAAAGTGCATGTATAGAAATTATACATAAATACACATAATATATATATAATTTATATATATCCCATGGGTGTTAACATTAAAGAAAATAAATAAAAATTTTAAAAATAGTAATAATTAAAATGTTTTCAACAAAGATATCCAAAACAGTGTTTTCTCTTTCAATTACCTGAGGTGAACCATGGCACAGCTGAAAGCATCAAGAAGCGATTACCTCAATGCTTTGGAGCTTTTTTGAGAATACTGTACATGCCTACAGGGTAACTTCCCACATCTTTAACTTCATTATCCTTTGAATTGTTCTTCCTCAAAGATATCACATGATGTAAAATATTATATATAGGATAAGTAATTTATCAATCTGGTTTTATGAGGACTAGGTCAAACATTAAATAATGTCTACTTATAATGGACTTTATGTGTGTTCTCTCTTCCTCACCCGCTTCCTTCTCTTTCTCCTCCTCCCCTACTACGTGTTTTAAAACATAAATGGGTTTGACAATAAGTAAGATGATTTTAATTAAAGCAAATGATCTTTGGGCACTAAAGGACTTTTTATTTTTTAATCTAGTATAGGAAGATAAACTCTAGAGCCTTTTGGACTATATTCAAGTCCAAGTTCCTCACAATTACCAGCTGTGTGACCAAGATCAAGTTATTTAATATTTTTGAAGTTCATTTGCTCACTTGCTTAACTGGGATATTCCACAGAGACACTGCAGAGACTGAATGTAAGCAGAGTTTACAATGCTTGGTCATTTCATGTGGTCAAAGAATAATTTAGCTTCACTGAGGTCACATAGAGAGACCACCACATGCTCTCTGGGTAGGATTCATAGTTACACAGAAATGATCACTGGAAATCAATTCTTCACTGAGGAAAAGAGCTAAAGCTTGCACAGAGTTTTATTTTATTTTTTAAAGAGTTTCTTTGACATAGCAAATAAAACCAGGGAGAGATGAGACATTATAGTTATCAGAATAACTAGGCCGCTATGTGACCCTGTTAAATTAAAAAAATAAGGACGTATTTTTTAAAAAAATAATTCTGAGTTATCCAGGTGCTCTGAATCACTGAAGTGTCATCTCCCACTATTTTCTCCAAGATCTCAAGTCCAAAGCAAGATATAAATCCTCAGATGGTCTAGTGAAACTTGATATGACATTCAAACTCTGTTTTAGAGCTATCTCATTGTTTTATCATCTCCTGCAGCTTCTTGACTGTATACCTATGTGTCTTCTGATTTTAGTTTAGCCTCCAAATATCACCTCTAGCACTAACCTGGTCAACCCATTTACTCGCGTTTGGTTATTTCCTAATGTTATCTGTTGTTAAATTATTTATTTTATAATTTTCAATGAGGTATCAGTAACTGATGGCATATTTCCTATTTATGAGGCTTAGAAATTGCAATCACCACACTTGTGTTATTGTTTTTATTGCAGGAGAGTCTTGTAATATGTCTTAGATTTACCCAATATAGAAAACATGACTTCTACACAGAAAAAGAAGTAAGAAAAAAAACATGGACATGCAATCTATTGAATGAGAGAAAATATTTGCAAACCACATATCTGAAAAGGAGTTAACATCCAAAATATATAAGGAACCTACACAATTTAATGGCAAAAAAAAAGTTCTGATTAAAAACTGGGCAAAGAACCTGAATAGACATTTTTGAAAGATATTAAAATGGTCAACAAGTATTACAAAAAGGTGTACAACATCACTAATTATCAGGGAAATGAAATCAAAACCACAAAGAGGTCTTAACTAATACCTGTTGGAATAGCCATTATCAAAAAGATAAGAGATAAAAATTATTGGTGAGGATGTGGAGAAAAGGGAACTTGGACACTGCTGGTGGGAACGTAGTTAGTGCAGTTACTATGCAGTCAGTATGGAGGCTACTCAAAAATTAGAAACTTTCATATGATCTAGTGCTTCTACTCTAGGTATATATCTGAAGAAAATGAAATCACTATGTTGAAGAGCCATCTGACCCCCATGCTCAGTGAAGCATTATTTACAACAGTCAAGACATATAAACGATTTAAGTGCCCTTCAATTG
The DNA here is from genome assembly GCA_028534135.1 of Potos flavus. Classification (NCBI taxonomy): domain Eukaryota; kingdom Metazoa; phylum Chordata; class Mammalia; order Carnivora; family Procyonidae; genus Potos; species Potos flavus. The sequence goes on along the minus strand of CM052898.1, from coordinate 102,296,897 downwards.
ATGAATGAATAATGAAAAAAATGTGAGTTATATATACACATACAGATAGCTACATATATCTCATACATACATACACATGCGCACACGCACACACACACACACACACACACACAACCACAATGGAATATTATTCAGCCATAAAAAAGAAGGAAACCCTACCATCTGTGATATGGATTGACCTTGAGGGCACTGAGCTTACTGAAATAAGTTAGACAAAGACAAATACTCTTATGACCCCACTTATATGTGGAATCTTAAAAAAAAAAATCAGATAAAGTGAATAGACTGGTAATTGCCAGAGGGGGGTGGGAGATGGGAAAATGGGTCAAAAGTTACAAACTTACAGTTATAAGATAATAAGTTCTAGGGAGATAACATACAGCATGGTGACTATAGTTAACAATACTGTATTGTATATTTGAAAAGTTGCTAGGAGTGTAGATTTTAAAAGTCCTTATCACAAGAGAAAAAAATATTTGTTACTACGTAAGGTTAACTAAACTGAGTGGTAAACATTCTGCAATGAAGACACATCTTAAACTTATACCATGTTGTATGTCAATTATATCTCAATAAAACTGGGGGAAAAAATAAAGAAAAAACATTTTCAAAAAAGAATATATGACTTCATCAAAAGATTAGATTAATGCTGCCAGAATGTGTATTATTTTCTAAGAGTTGCAATCAGAGTGGATTTAATTTTTTATACCTCTCTTAATGTTCAATTAACATGCATTACTAGAACAAAAACAAGTACAGAGGAGTTAAGGAGACAGATGATACTTTTAACATGTTTCTGAGTCTCATCGATTTTTTTTCCTTTTTTTAAGAAAGCAAGTATAAATGATACAAATAGGAAGAACAACATTTTGGTGACTCAGACCATTACCTCATTGATGAGAATGTCACCACAGTCAAGACAACAATTATGCTTTTTCAGTTGCACAATGATGTTCTCTCACATAATGCCTTTTAAATTGTCAGGACTCCATGATGCATTTTGGAAATATTATCATTAATGGAAAAGAAAGGTTTCATATCAGAATAATGCAGAAGTGAAGCATCTGATTTGTTTCTAATGAAATTTTATTCATTACCGGGCAAAGCAAGTCATTTCTAATTGGAACTTTGGTGAAAAACCTCAATTGGTTATAAGATTTTCATCTTAAACATCATTTTCTAATTTTGCAATTCTTTAATCTGTAATCATTAGTGCATGAGTGCACTCAGTAGTGGCAAATTTGCTCACTCACAACATTGATTGACATGTGTCTCTAATTATTCATAAATGTTTCTCTATAAACAGTTCAAAATATTTTATGTAACAAGCATAAATAAATAATATATTTCAAAATGGTAAAGTCTTTTCACCACAGCTAAGATCAATTTAGGGAAAGCAAAAACTTTTCATTAGACCACTGGTAGCAGATGTCCAGTTACCTATCTGACAGTCAGTCTCCCTTTCCTCTTTTCTAACAGAAGCCCTACATTATTGAGGATGACAATGAACTCAGTTAATGACTGTTTACTAATATCCCTCACAGTTGCCACAGGCCATGTGACACTAAGTTCAAGCCAGCGCTTATGGGACAGACTTTTATGAAGGGTATAGGAGTGGAGAAAAACACTGCCATTTTGCTCTTCCAATGTCTGTTATGCTTTATTTGTAATAATCCCACACGATGGCAGGAACTCTAGCAACCTTCCTTATCCTGATTCTGTGAATAAATATTATGTGGTTATAGAGAGCATCAAATGGAAGAAAAGCCTGTTTTAATATCACTGGCATTATAAGAGCTCTACACTGCTGATAACCAGATTTTTTTAAACTTAAATGAAAGTAAATCTTTATATGGTTTTTAACACTGAAATTTGGGATTTTAAGATTTAAGAAACCAAATATGATTTTAATGTGTGTATGTATATTTCAGAAGTTCAAACTGAGAAATCAAATAAGGTCCTTTCTATGGACACACAAACCAATTCTCCCTAAAACTGAGACATTTAAAATGTAATATTTACTCTTAATAAAATTACAGAGAGCAATAAATATAAAAAAAAAGTCAGAATAAAGATGCTAGAAAATTTCTGGTTTCCAGTAATAGTGAGCTACTTATTCAGAAAAACAAAACAAAACAAAACAAAAAAAACCTCTACAATGAAAATGTAAAAATACTTAATGAAATACTTATTCTTAATATTTTTTCAACATATTAAGAAGATGAAAGATATTAAGACAATCTTTAGCCAATAATGAAGGGAAAATGAACACAGAGTTAAATGAGGCATTTACTACTTTTTCTTTGAGTGCATTTGGCATTCTTGGCAACTTCAAAGTCATTTTGATAGCATCATCAATGCAAGGGGATTAGAAAACAGAGGATAGGGTCCCTGAAGTTATGGGAATATAATAAAGCATCCTCCTCCAAAACTGAGATGAAAACATAAAATTCTACAAACTCAGGGGTGGGCAGACCAGAAGAAATATAGCTCTTTTGAGGAATTTTCCTCTGATATTCATATCAGCAGGATGGCCCATGTTACCTCAAAGTTTGAATTTAAATTCAAGTAGTCCTAATTATCTTAGAGGAACAAAAGCAAACATTCTCTGAATAAAAGTAGATGCAAGCCGAGTCTCATATTATTTAAAAATTATGTTTCAATTATAATAACTAGTACACTGTCAAAGATAACCTGACATACAAGGATGTAAATTAAAATGAAAGAATATCATCACAAAAACAATGACAGAACTGTAAAACTTCTGATATCATTCAACACAGATTATAAAACAGTTAGACTTAGTATACTTATAAAAATAAAGACTTGAGCTTGAAATGTATATTGTGAATGAACAAGAAACTATCAATAGTGACACAAAATATTTGGACTATCTCTAGAAATAAAACAATAACAAAAATTATAAACTGAATTTGTATGTTTAAAAACAGATTACACACAGCTAAGAGAATATTAGTGAAGAAAAAAATTACTTGAAATGTACTAAGTAAAAACTAGATGGAAGATAAAGGAGAGAGCAAGAGTTACAAACAACAGAATGAATATATTCATTAAAAGATTAACTGAAATCCCAAAATGAAACGTAAAATATTAATGAATGAGTAGCAATATTTGGAGATATATTGGTTGATGTTTTTAAATGATGAAAGACATCAGTTCAAATTAATATAAAATAGGATAACTGTAAAACATAATGAAACTGTTAGGTAGAAGCTAGATATAAGCAGTGGAAGGCAGAGTCCCAAGTCCTTGAAGGGGAATGATAGAGACCTGAGCTGGAGGCAAAGTCATCAGAGTCAAGGCACCAAAAGATGTTACCAGTGAGAGAGACTGCATTGTGTAAATGGAGTTCTTGGTCCTTGGATTCTCCAAGGAAAGATTTATGTGGTGATCCATGCTGGAATAAAGACAGTCAGAATGAAAGTAGCAAGCATAAAGCAGTTTATTAAAGCAAAGATAAACTCTTAAGGTAGAAGAGTAGGCAAATTCCAAGGTGGAACTGGCCCTCAGTTGTTTGGGGATTGGATATTTGTTGTCTCTCTGGGCTGAAAGGAGCTATGACATACAGTGGGGTGGTCTTTAATGGAAGCTGCTTCCAATCATTTGGGGAACTCCTCCCACAGTTCGGGATGGGGAGTTTTTGATCCTACAAGGTTGTTTGTATCAGAACTCTCAAGGCAGCCTTCCTTCAAGGGGGGTAGGGCCGGGGAGCTATTTCCACAATGCAAATGCATTACAATAAGTCTAGGGGTTACCCTGGAGCAGAGGTAAAAGATGAGAGCCATGTTCCCACCATGCTCTTGACTGGTCTGCCCCTGGGTCTTGGAAGCCACAAGGTCAGATGTTGTGTTCCCAAGTTTTTAATGCTTTTAATGTGTAGCTTATTGATCTTTGTCCTTGCCTCCAGCTCAAGGCTCTATCACTGCCCTTCAGGAACCTGGGACTCTGCCTCAGGGCACTCCTTCCACTGGTCAACTCTAGCTTCTACCTAACAAAACTGCAGAAAACCACGGAAAAGCAGAAAATTCTAAAAGTACTCAGATGCGGGAGAAAAAACACACTCCCTGAAAAGATTAGCAATTGTATGTACAGCTAAATTATTAAGAGAAACAATGACATAAGAGTGTAGAATGATATTAATAAAAAAAAAAAAAAAAAAAAAAAAAAAGACTGCTAACCTTCAACGCTATATCCAGAGGGGAAAAAAAGTTTTTAAAAACAGGGGCACCTGGGTGGCTCTGTGGGTTAAAGCCTCTGCCTGCCTTGGGCTCTGGTCATGATCTCAGGGTCCTGGGATGGAGCCCTGCATCTCTGCTCAGCAGGGAGCCTGCTTCTCCCTCTCTCTCTGCTTGCCTCTCTGCCTACTTGTGAGCTCTCTCTCTCTATCTGTCAAATAAATAAATAAAATCTTTAAAAATAAAAAAAATATATATTCAGACCAAATATGAGAAGAGTAAGAATGAAAATTAAGCATGGAAAAGGAGAGGAGAAAGAGGGAAAGAATGGGGGGGGGGAAGGAAGGAAACATGGGGAAGAGAGAACAGGAGGAGAAGGAAGAAGAAAAGAAGAACAAAACAGTTCACCATAAATACATATTTATTAAAGTATTGAAAGTACTTCACGTAGAATTAAAATTATTTCAAATGTAATGTCTGAGAAGCAAGGACTTTAGAAACAAGAAGAAAACATAATTAACTATAAATTAATACTCACTGTAAAAAACAGTAATAATAATAATGTGTGCAGTTTAGGAAGGGTAACTAATTAAACTGCAATTGAGATCCTTATACTCATATGGAGAGTTAAAGTTTTAATTAGTTTTAGGTTTAGAAAATATAATTAAAATTTAATAATTCTATTGGTAGCCATAAAAGAATTAAAAATGGATGTAACTTTCAAAATAGTAATAGTAAAACATGGAATGGAATAACAATACAAATGCAGAGGAAGGCAAGAAGGGAAAGAAAAAAACATATAGAACAGGCAGAAAAAATAGAAGTCACATGATTGGATGATAAATTTAAGTCCTAATATAAATATAACTGCATTAAGTGATCTAGGCACAAGACAAGAATTGTCAAATTGAACTAACAAAGAATAAAATTACAGTCCATTATAAAACATACAATACAAAAGCCTTATAAGGATAGATAAAATAAGAATGTGTAGCTTGCAAATTCAAATAGAAACAAAAAATGCTGAGAAAGCTATGTCAATACCAAACAAAATAGATTACTAGAAATTGTTGCTTCTTCATGAAGAGAAACAGAGACAGACACACAGAGACAGAGAGAGATCTGACTTGTATAAGGATAAAGAAAATTTCAAAAATATAATTAACAAATTTGACCTACTGGCTTTGTAAATCACACTAATTTCAATAGAAGAATTAAACACTCTTTGCAAGCACATAAACTATTTACCTTAAGAATATTTGAGAAAGTTCCAAAACATTCAAAATAAAAAAACATAAAGTAATTCTCTAATCCCAAGAGAAATAAGCTAAAAGGCAGTAACAAAATAATAACTAGAACTATCTCATATATTTGGAAATTAAGAAAAGATTTTAGTAACACTTGGATCAATAAATAGTATTACAAACAAGAATATTTTAAATAATGCTGTATATTAAATATATCATGCTATATTAAATATGTACTAAATGCAGCTTAAGTACTTATAAATACAATGTAAAAACCGAACATCTGGGGGCACCTGGGTGGCTCCATTGGTTAAGCAGCTGCCTTCGGCTCAGGTCATGATCCCAGGGTCCTGGGATCAAGCCCCACATCGGGCTCCCTGCTCAGCAGAGAGCCTGCTTCTCCCTCTCCCTCTGCCTGCTGCTCTGCCTACTTGTACTCTCTATCCCTGTGTCAAATAAATAAAACCTTTAAAAAAAATAAAAAAAACGAACATCTGAAAAAAGTGGAAAAATATCAGAAACAAATGAGAATAAGAAAATCAAAGAATAATCATTAAAATAAAAATAATTAAATACAAACATATTCAAGGTACAAGATTAAGAAAGCTAGAAGCAGATTTTTTAAGCTAACAAAATGGGAAGATTGATTGAAAGAGGGAGAGAAAAACAAGCTAATATCAGAAATCAGAAAAAAATACCAATGATATTACAGACAAGGAAAAAATGAGAGGTTAAAATAAATCAAGAAAATAAATATGAAATGTTTATGAACAATTTCCTAATCCTAGAAAATAATAAAATTTGTCAGGGGAGCCTGGGTGGCTCAGTAGGTTAAGTGTCTGCCTTCAGCTTGGGTCATGATCTCAGGGTCACGGGACTGAGCCCTATATCTGGTTCTCTGCCCAAGGAGGAGTCTGCTTCTCCCTCTCACTCTCCCTCCATCCTCTCCCTCTCTCCCTCTCTATCTCTGTCTCTCTCTCTCAAATAAATAAGTAAAATATTTTAAAAAAATAAAAAATAAATAAGTAAAATTTGTCAGGATGAGCTTAAGCAAAAGTAGATAGCAGTCTTTTAATGAGTAAAAATGGTGCATAAACAATAAAAATATCTCTTCAAGAAAAATTTCCAGGTCCCCATAAATTTACTATAGTGCTAGAAACCATTTGTGGGGGCACCTGGGTGGCTCAGTGGGTTAAAGCCTTTGCCTTCGACTCAGGTCATGATCTCGGGGTCCTGGAATTGAGCCCCACATCAGGCTCTCTGTTCAGCAGGGAGCCTGCTTCCCCCTCTCTCTCTCTGCCTGCCTTTCTGCATACTTGTGATCTCTCTCTCTCTGTCAAATAAATAAATAAAATCTTAAAAAAAAAAAAAAAAAGAAACCATTTGTGGAAAAAAGTAAACCCATACCTAAACCAGGAGAAGATAGTACCTACTGAGATGATAGAAATACATCTAACTATTCGACAATGTTAATAAATGTAAAGAACTAAAACTTAATAGTTATGGGACAAAAATTGAATGGATTACAAAACTCCACTTATATGGTGTTATAAGGGATATTGTGAAGGTGTAAGGATCCAGAAAGTTGAAAGTAAAGGCATTTATTAAAGATACACTTTGCAGGGATGTGTGGCTGGCTCAGTCTTGTAGAGTATGCAACTCTTGATCTAGGGTTTTGAGTTTAAGCTCCACATTGGGTGTAGAGACTACTTAAAAATGAAATCTTAAAGGAAAAAAAAAGATACACTTTGCAAATACTAAGCAATATAATATTAATGTAACTATAATGATTTTAGACAAAATATTCCTAAATCATTACTGGAGAACAGCGGGGTTACTAGGGAACTACAAAATATTCAATTTAACGGGAATACACACACTCTAAGCAGGTATTTACTTCTAAACACCTAACAAAATTGAGCAGATATGTGACAGCACAAGTACCATTTCTATTGTAAAAAGAGATTAAAAATATTTATCACAAAAAGTGAAAAAATTCCAAAAGAAATAGAAAACTTCAGAATCTTAGTTGGAAATTTTAATATACATCTCTCAGTAAGTAATCGATCAGGCAGCCAACAAAACAACAAAAATAATTAATATTTGAAGAGAATATTTAACAAACTTGCTTTGTCGAACATGTGTAGAAAATTGTTCCCATAATGGAGGAAACATACTATTTTAATCACAAATATAATTTTTATGCAAACTGGCTAGATGTTATGCAATAATAAATTTCAATAATTCTGTCTCATACATACTACATTGTCTGATCACAATATAATTTAATTAGAAAAATTAATGGCCAAAAAAAGCTAAACGTACTCCATACTTATGAAAAATTAAACTCAAACTCCTAAATAAATCATGTGTAAAAGAAGGAATATTAATTTGAGGTATTAAAAGCTGTGGTATTCAACTAAAGTGGTAAATAGATTGAGATTAATAATTCTAAGTGCTTATATTAACAATGATAAATTGTTCGAAATAATAGCCTACTGTCCTCTTTTGGAATATAGGCAAAGAAACCAGAAGTATAAACAAAGAAAGAAGAACAGAAGCTAATTTGAGAAAAATATACACAGTAAAGAGTGGAAAATGCAGCCATTTTTGAAAAAATGAATATTGAAAAATCTCCAACAAGATTGATCTCCAAGAAAAAGGAGAAGAAAAAATTTAATAGGAAAAATATTATTATTTAACTGTTGATATTGTAAGAGATTACCTAATTCAGTTGAAAACTCAGCCAAGAAATTCCTATGATATTAAAACAGGACCAAAATAAGAATACTACTTAAATAATTATATAACCATTAATTAAAATGAAGGTATAATCAGACAAATGAATAATCAAAACTATTTCTGCCATGCTAGGCCCAGAAAACTTTAAAGGTGAATGGAAGCAAATATGCAAGAAACACCAATCTTTTTTTTTTTTAAAGATTTTATTTATTTATTTGACAGACAGAGATCACAAGTAGGCAGAGAGGCAGGCAGAGAGAGAGGGGGGGAAGCAGGCTCTCGGCTGAGCAGAGAGCCCGATGCAGGACTCGATCCCAGGACCCTGAGATCATGACCTGAGCCGAAGGCAGAGGCTTAACCCACTGAGCCACCCAGGTGCCCCTGTCAGAAACACCAATCTTAACTGAACTCTTGAAGAGGATAGAAATGATGGTAAAAATGACGTCTGTATATTTTACGAGGTTAGTATAACCTTGATACTAAACCAGAAATGCCCAGTAGGAAGAGTAAATTATAAATTAATCTCATATTATAACATACGTATTAGTTAAGAAACATACTAAACAACTGTAGGAAAAGAACCCAGAAATGCAGCATCAACAAGGTAGAATGTCATTATCTCTCATGTAATCATATAGCAGTGGATGGAGAATTAGTGGCTACTTGGAGGCTCTTTCCTACAAGATGGTACAGGGACTCAGACTCCATCATCTCTTGGGTGTTGATCTTATAAGTACGGATAAACTTGGCTTAATGGCATCACATCTGTATTCCTTTCCTCATCTATATTCCTATTCCAACTCATGGGAAAGGAAGCAGAGATAATGCATATATTAAGCTGTTTCTTTTTAAGAATGGGTCATGGAAAATGCAAATATCATTTGGTTCACATTCTCCTGATGACTTCTAACTTCAAAGAAGGCTGATATATACTATCTTCTAGGTAAGTAGACAAATGAACCATTAAAACTACACCAGATTGGGCAAAATGTGGGGAAAACAGCACACTGAGTTGTTTCTGTATGTAATAGGAAGAAAGGGAGAAAGAATTCTGGGAGAAAAGTATCAATCTCTGATAAAATATCAGTATAAATATCCTTAACAAAGTGAGCCAACTAATCCAGCATATATAATAAGATTTTTGAAAACCACTTGAAAATTTTCCAGGTGCAGTGTTATTTTAGTATTAGAAAAGTGACTAATATAATTCACCATCTTTACAAATTAAAGAAAAAATGCCACAGGGTTATTCCAATGTTATCAAAAGAATTGTTTAACAAAAATTCGATATCCACACATGATTAAAAAAAAATCTTAGCAAAAATATATAAAAAGAAACCATCTTAGTATGTGCTGTGCCACAGCTTCTTTAATACTCCTAATTGTTTATCATTAACTACTATAGTAATTTTTATTAGATTGGATACTTTATTTAAACTTTCTATGATGTATCATAAAAGTTTAATAAATCATAGCTATTTTTCTCATAAGTCCCACATTATGAACAGAAATAGGGGGCGGTGGCTATTTTTGTATTAACATTAATGTTCCTCATTGCTGATTAAACAAAATGTAACTAGACATCATTCAAGTAATAAATAGTTGTTTGTTATTACCCTTGTGAACAGTAACCCATTAGGGTTGTATTATTAAGAAAAGTAGCAGCATCTACAGCTAATTCTCAGTCTTCAGTTTAAGTCAATATAGAACACGATGATTTTGAGGATTTTGTTTAATACTTCCCTATTAGAGATTTTTATCTGTGGCATAACTACTTATTATAGGAATTTATCTCAAGTTTTATTCTTCTGATGATATATCTAATTAAATATCTTCAACATCTGTAGTGTTATACCACTCTATAATTGAGTGATTAATAAATTCCAAGTAAGGACATTTTTCAAAGAGTTCTAAAATTTGAGTTTTTCAACCTCCTACCCTTTATCACCATGCACTCAGTATTTAACTGGGTAAAATCAAAAGTCAAGCATGTTACGTTATGGCAAATTGCATATTCTATAATTCAATGGTCATGTAGTACTTAAACAGGAGAAATCCTGAGATCCAAACACTGAGATCATGCAGCCAAAAGGAATAATTAAATAATTAAAAGGATTATTGATAGATATCAGAAAATGCATAAATATTAATAAGTACATATAGACACTTTATATCTACACATTGTTTAATCTATTTTCAGCTCAGATATCAGTAAGAAAGTTTCTCTTCTTACTCCAGATGATACAAAATATAGTATTTATCATTGGTGAAACAATGTAGATCAGAAAATCTTTATCTACCTTAGAACAGGAAGATAAACCAGGTATCAAAAAGACACAATCTAAAAGAGCCAAAATTTACAGAGCAATACCTAACATATAAGAAGAGGCAATTTTACAAAGCATACAGGATAGAAAGCAAAGGCACCTTAATCAAATATGGATAGTGATCCTTTTATTTAAAAGATGAAACACTAGCAATCACAGAAATACATAGAGAAATGTCTCCGCAATTTTCATAACGCAGGAAAAAATGAGATTGTGATAGGCAAGCACGGGTTTAAAAATCTCATTGAATATAGGGTAGAAAATCATAACTTGGGCAATACAAGGAGAGGAGAATTTCCAAACTAACTAAAGGCTGACACTGTTGTGGCTAAGTTTCTCACCACTACCCTACTAAGAAGTAAACATATGTATCAAATTAAATCTATTTCTAAAACTTTTACAATCTGTTCTAATCAAATTTACCTCTGCATAATTTTCATTCTATGGTATGAGTTCTGTTATCCATAAAGGATGTCTTATTCATTCATGAAAAAATCCCTTCATAGATTCTTAAAAAATGTATTGCTTAAATTGGTGATGATTCAAAAATGGAAAAACAATTAGATAAACAGAACCTTTCACAGAATGTTTCTTTTATAAGACCTATTTTTGTTGGTGTTTGATATGTCATATGTAATTTTGGTACATCAATGTGTTTTACTTTTCATCTTTTATATAGAGATACTTCAGATATACTCCACCAATTTATTTTAAAATAATAGAAAAAATGAAAAAGCATGCCAACAATGTGAATTCTTAAAACATAAACTGTTAAAATATAAAACAAGCACACAGAAGTACACAGCAAAAATATCGTGTAAGTAATTGTAGTCTTTCAAAACACCAAATACACCTGTTTTCTCATACAGTTGAAACACATATGTATTTGAATATTCTTTCCAAATCGTGTGTTTTTTAAGACTTGATGTGTTGACAACAATTTACATTTAAAAGATCACATTGATATTCTGGTGGCTCTGAATATCAAGGTTCAGCAGTAGACAAAAGTCCATCAACTAAGTTTTTGAAAATATGAAGTACTTTCCGGTTGAGGATGAGAGAAAATTAATATTTCTAAATTTTCTATTCCATTCTTTATATCTTTAGGAAGTTGTGTTGATCACATTTTCCAGTTTTGTTTAATCTCCATAATCTATTTACAGAAAAACATCTAAAACTGTTGAATTTTTATTTGATCAGGAGGTTGTGGTGGGGAATATGATAATCAATTTGAATTGGTGCCACCCAAAGTAGACTACTGTTTTTCATATTTGTTACTCCATTAATATTTGACTATGTAGACTCTATTTAAGATGACATTTATAGCTAAAGGAAATATCAATAAGTCATTTTATGTCTTTTTTTTATTTCATCAATTTATCATTCCTGTTATAAATAATATGTTATAAGCATCACACACACAAAGAGATTAGTCTTCAATCCTTTCCTAATTTTTGGTCATAAAGGCTAACAGGTTTCCCTCATTTAAGTCCTTAAAGTTATTTGCTAACAATACCAGTGAGACTAGAAAGTATACCAACTTGTCTCCTCTCCTGATCTACATCAAGGAAACAAGAGCTTTTGAGTAAGGACCATAGTCTTCTTGATAAATACATTTATTTAGTTCTTATGAAAACACCTCTTCTTTGATGGAGCAACCATTAAATGAAATGTGGACCACCTCTACTTTTGAAAAACTTTAAAAAACATAATTTGGATGGTAGATTAGTGAATGCAGAAAGAAACTAAATGCTACTAAGCTTATTCATGTGATGTAGTAAGGCAATTAAGACAATGATATTTCCCTTCTGGGGGACCTGGCTGGTTCAGTCAGTTAAGCATCCTGACTCGGTTTCGGCTCAGGTCATGATCTCAGGGTCATGATGTCAGGGTCCTGAGATGGAGCCCCCTGTTGAACTCCACACTGCTTGAGATTCTCTCTCTGTCCCTCTCCCTCTGACCTTCTCCCCAACTCATGCTCTCTCTCTAAAATAAATAAAATATTTTTAAAAATTAAAAAAATAGATTACCTTTCTCTTGAATTTTCTGAAATTCTTAAAAGTTCAGAGAACTAAATTCTCATGTTCATATTCCTGTGTAAATCATCAGACTCACTGCAGCAAACGAGGACAAGTGCATTTAGGGATTTGTGGTAGGGTTATACCAAATAATTCTATAGCATGATCATTGCCATAGTGCTTTGCAAAGTTTGATGTACATGTGGAGATCTTGTTATGATGTACACAATGATGAGTTGATGAATGTTTTATAAATGGCTCTCTGGAAAAAAATTGTGTATGTGTTTACATAGAAAAATGTAACAGGAGTTACATTAATAAAAAGGATTGTGAGAAATAATAAAATGTCATATTCTTTATGGTAAATTTCAAGTGCAAATTAGTTCTCACAAGAAGTCTGTTAGATTTCCAATGAGCTCTTGTATTCTAAGCCAATCTATAGTTGCAGTTCATCCATGACAAATGGAATTGCTATTCAATCCAGAAATTCCGTCCCCAATGAAGTTATTGCCATTAAAACTGATACACGATCTACTGTAAATTCCCCATCGTACAAATTATATTCATTAAATCAAACCTCTTTCAGCTTCATTTTGAAGTATGCAGAAACTTAGTTATTTGTCAGTGATGTGTCAGTGATTCTTTCCTAAATCAGATAATCCATTTTATATACTGGAAGATTATTTCCTCAATGGTCTGTGTTATTCACAACACAGGCTACAGATACAATACACTTGTAGGTTTGATCTACATTATTAACATATTCCTCCTTATATAAGTCAACACAAAAACAACAAAATAAATCAATACTTGATTTGTAGTTTTTACCTATTTTCAGATGCAAATACTGCCACCGTGATGCCACCATGACTGATGAAGCTACCAATGTGATACCACTGAATACATAGTTACAAGGAGAAACACAGTAGTTACAGCATCTCCACAACACAAACAACAGACACAAGTTAAAGAGCAGGGACCAAAGTAAATGTAAATACTCAGAAGTGATCGTCTTTGAGAAACTTTTTTTTTAAAGATGTTATTTATTTATTTGACAGAGAAAGAAAGATCACAAGTAGGCAGAGAGGCAGGCAGAGAGAGGGGGAAGCAGGCTCTCTGCTGAGCAGAGAGCTCGATGCGGGGCTCAATCCCAGGACCCTTAGATCATGACCTGAGCCAAAGGCAGAGACTTAACCAACTGAGCCACCCAGGCGCCCCAAAACTTTTTTTGTTATTAATATAATTTTAAGGTTTTGTAATTTAATTTTAATAATGTCTTACTGACTAATAAGCTTGCAAAATTCCTGAAAAATACACATGATGAATGCTAAGCACCATTAATGTTAATGACATTGTTTAAAATAATATGGCTTTTAGAGTTGATTTTTGGAATTTGTTGTTACTGGCAATAAATTCTATAAAGCTCTGCTTTCAAAATGTATCTCACATGTAACTGTACATGTAACTTTTTCTGGACTATCAAGTGTATTGTGATTAAAATGGGACACATAACCTATTAAAAGATATGGTCTTTTTTTTTTCAAAGATTTTTTATTATTTATTTTACAGAGAGAGAGAGAGAGATCACAAGTAGGCAGAGAGGCAGGCAGAGAGAGAGGGGGAAGCAGGCTCCCCACTGAGCAGAGAGCCCGATGAAGGGCTTGATCCCAGGACCCTGAGATCATGACCTGAGTCGAAGGCAGAGGTTTAACCCACTGAGCCACCCAGGCGCCCTAAAAGATATGGTCTTAAAGAGAACACAGCAATAATCTCAGGAAAACATCTTATAGTGCTATACACTGTATAGAGATATCAGAGCAAGATCTACCTTGTCCTCAAGGGAAAAAAAATAAAGATTCATGATTTCAAAACCCTGTCAACCTTTTATTCAAACACAAAGGTACCAATAAATATATTTTCATATGAAAACATTTGAAAATATTGTTGTAATTACAAGTCTCTCCAGAAGGAACTGCTAGTGAGTGAACAAAATTTTCTAATCCAAAGATGACTGGAGAAACTATAGTAAAAAATTGAGTTAGAAATATTGAAAGACAAATAACTGAAACCAGAAATTGCATTCCATACGCTTTTTCTTCTAGACAACAAAACAATAAAAACAAAACTAAAAGCAAAAAAGGACAAGAAACAAAAAAATATTTTCAGTGTGGCAAAAAAAAAAGGTATGGGGAATTTAAAAGCTAACAGATAAAACTCAAAACTATAAAATATATAGAAAGATTTCCCAAAGCAATAAAAACAGAGTGTAAGTAAATTTAGGATGAAGAGTAGAGAAGAACCCATAGCTAGCTACAGATATCAAAATCTAAGGCACATATATCAAAATTAACTGGCATCTGCAGGAGTACAAAGCAAAATCCCTTGTTTGCACCTGAGGGAAATGAATATTTTAGTCTAAAGACTACAGGATTCAGAGTTCAACATATAATATCTTAATCAAGCCATATTTTCAGAAAGTGATACGAGTCTTAGTAGCTGGTTGAGGTAATAAGGTATTTTTTATTGTGAATATGCCACATATCTCTGAATGCTTGGTTGAGAGTTCTAAAAGTAAAAGAGGACTCACGCTCAAACCCCTTTGTCTTTAGAAAATTTCCTACAATGACTCTGAATATCTCACATAGCTTCCAAGTGCTTCTATAGGCACCTAACACATAAATATTCTATAAACAACTCTCCTGGAAAAAGGAAGCAGCACAGAACCTATAAAAATAACACAAAAAATATATATGCAAACATTTGAGAGCAAAGGCAATCATTAGAAAAGTAATTCCATGGAGCCTGAGAAAATCATGCCCAAGTAATTGTCCATAACTATAAACACACCTACACACCTCACCCCATGCACACATACACACAGTTGTCTTCTACAAGCCTGGAAGAGAAACCCCGCCAGAAAATGAATTTGACAGCTCCTTGATTATTAACTTCTAGCCTCCAGAACTCTAAGAAAATAAATTTATGTTGTCTAACTCACCCAGTTTGTGGTATTTTGTTATGGCAGCCCTCACAAACTAACATAAATAACTGTAAGTCTATGACATTATATGATGTCAAATGCTTAAGGTAGGGAGGCAACATAAATGAATAAAAGGAAGTATTAGGTTAATAAATAGGTATTGCTGAATGGAGTCAGGGCTATGATGGACTAGAGACACACAGTACAACATAACAGGGAAAACGTTCACAGTTAAGATTAAACAAATTTTGCAACTGTATCAGTGTAGGTTCAGATGTTTCACAAAAAGAATACCAGGTATTCATGTGAAATCCCATGACTTTTAAATTTAGGCAACTAATTTAGATTTTTGTTGTCTTTAATACTGCAAGCTGAAAAATAGCTTAATGTTGGAAGATTCAGCTCATAAACATGTTCGACATTTTTATAATGATGTGCATCAAGTTCAATGCATTCAAATGTAGTCAAATAGACTAGGCCTTAAAAGTGACTGACAATAATAAAGAAGACCAATAAAATAATGCATTTCCAAGAAAACGTAAAAGCAAATGTTTAAGTTTAAGCTTCACCCTCACTCCTGCTTGGCATGTTACATCATAACATATAACATAACAATGTTATGTTACATGTTAACATAAAACAATGAAAGAAAAAAGTAATTCTATTTTTTCCTTTTATACACCTGTGCTCCTTTATATTCTACTTTTCAGAGTTTAGATCAAGACCACAAAAGGAAAACCAACTAAAGTAAAGAAAAATATTCATTAGTCTCCTTTTAATCAAGAATTAGAAGCTAATGTTGTAAATAATACATTTTACAAATAAATATATTTACTTTAGTTTTATATTATCATTCATTATCCTAGAGAGTGGGTGAAAAAAATAAATGGGATAAATGAGAGTGCCATGGACATATACTGCAGAGATTTAAGAGAAAGAGTTGATAAAAATATTCATCCTTTTCATGGTACTTATTCAAACTTTTAAAAATGCATACAAATGTAGTGCTATGGAAATATTTTAAATTTTACATATTCTTATATACCACATATTTACTGATGTGTAACATATATATTCACAAATCCTAAATGTACCGCGCAAATAATTTTCACAAAATTAATGCAACAATAAAACTTGTCCCAGATCAAGAAATAGATCATTAGAGGTACAGAAGTACCCCTTGTTTCAGTCACTATCCCAGAGGAACTTCTAAGACCCTCTGGCCATTTAAGTGAAATCACTCCACACCTGCTCCGTGGTGTTTGGTTCTTTGTGCTCACACCATCCAAGTTGTGTTGTAGGGGCTGTGATTAATTCCCACTTTTTTCAAATTTCAGAGATTAAAATAATGCACCCATCCTGTGCTTTTTAGAATATCTCCATTACAATTTTTTTTTTTTAAAGGGGGGTTATGATTTCACAACTCTAGTTTTCTTGGAAGCTACGTAACAGGATGCACAAAGCAAGACTCAGATGCAGCATTTGGGTAAGATTTAATTACTTCTGGAAATTCATGAGCCCTGATTTTCACAGTTTTTGGTAAAATTTTCAGTTTAGTTTCTATTTCCTAATATTTTATTCAATTTAGAATAAAGAATATCATTTATAGGAAAAATTAACCTTTCATTGTTTATTATAGAAAACATTTCATTCTTTACTACCATGTCAAAACATCGTAGTTCACATTATATGTTCTCTAAGAGCTCTAAAAAACAGAACACATATTCTATATATAAATGCACACACACACACGTATATATACATACTTATTCAAAGATAGTGTGCTTGATGCTGAAGATAAAATAGTAAATAAAACAGTCTCCTCCCTCAAGGAAAGTGCAACCAATGTTAAAAAATGACTAGACTTCCGTTTTTTTGGCTTTTGGTGGGTTGTTTTTGTTTTGTTTTGTTTTTGCTTTCGATTTTGCAGCCCTCATGTTTTTTATTACATTTTCCTTAATTTTCTAACTATAATGCCTGAAGAGGGAATATCTGAGATTCTGAACTTTATTATTCAAAGGTCAAGATTTGGATGTCAGTATCTCAATCTTTTCACAAGTAATGAAAGGAATACCTATATTAGAAAGTTGCTGAGAAGTCAAAGAAGATGATATATGGAAAATATTTTTAATACTTTTTAAAAAATAAAAGAGTCTGTCATGAACATCAGTTACAATGAGCATAAACTATCACAAGTGAATGTTGAGAATAAACAAAGATATAAAAAATGTCTCAGATATTATTGATAAATCTTGTAACAGTGTCCTGGAAGTACTAATATGAAGAAGAGCTTGGAAGTAGCTATGATGAGATAGTACATATTATCTGTGTAGAAATGAAAGCGTTTTTGCAAGTCCCAGTCTTTCCAAAGCTATCAGTTTTGATTCCACAGAGAGAAAATTACCATTACAGGTGGCAAAACAGCGATCACAGATGAATTCTGGAGAAATAAGGGTTCTTTTTTTATGCAGATATCCTCTGCAATAAAGAATGAGGTAAACAACTTACATAAGTTATGTGAAAGCAGATTGGTTTCTAAATAGAATTTTCCAAATTCTTCTCTAGATGTCAGCAGCTGCTATTCGAAGATGAGTGACTACTTTCAATATGCAGCAGTGAAAATGAGTCTCTCAAACCAAAACTCAAATTTCTTTTCTCATCGTCATTGAACAAAGCGGGCACTGAAATTAATGTTATCCAACTCTGGACGGAAGAAGTACAAGAGTTCAAAAGTCTACCCTAAAATTGTTTCTTCTATTTTGTGTTCTTCCCATAAGATGGGAATATTACTGGTTAAAACTCAACGAGCCAAGCATTGATATTCAGCAGTCACATCAAGTCTGTTTTCCAAAAGGAGTTGCTGAATCACAGTGGGCTAGAGGCTATACATACTGAGGTTTTGCTTTTAGGTCACCGAGCAATTCTCTGACCCCAATTTTCAGGAATACAACTTGTGTTTTATTCAGATTTCACCGAAGTTCCAAAAACATTACTATTCTAACCTATCCAAGTCACTTTTCATATTTTTCTAAAAATTTTTACTTTTTGATTTTGGCTTACATTTAACATTAAAACTTTCTTGTATCATTTATTGTATAAAGATTATGATTTCAAAAAAAAAAACCAAACCTGGAGCATATAAATATCAAAACATGTGTTGTATAAAATGTTTACATTCTCTTTGCTCTTCTTATAAGTATTCAATAAAACATTATTTAAGAGAAATTCTGTTATAAATAATAAATGAGAAGGATCGCTATTACATTTGTTGTTCAAAGCTCATACTCTATCAATTATAGATATAAAGTAGCCAAGAAAACCAAATAGATGCTTTGGAATTTAAAGAGCTACTTCTTCCTGGGTCAAATGTTAAAAAACAAAGTAGCAGGCCCTTGAGTTTTCATTGCCAGATAGCCTTTCTTGTTTATCAATGTACTTGTTTTACTGATATTTTTCAGCAATACAGCTCAGAAATTTCTCATGCATTAAAATTGTTCTTAATGCATTTTTAACATTAACTCAAATATGAGATCTGCTTTTTAAAGTATTTTTTATTCTCATTTGTTTCAGAAGTCTATATTTTATTATTAATAATTACTAAGTTTAAAGTGACTGGTCCCCTTATTTCTACATTTATTAAAAATGTATTGTACCAATTTTTTTTTCAGACTTTGTTCTGGGCTGAATTGTGTTCCCCCAGAGTTCCTATGTTGAAGTTCTAACCATGCATTTCTGTATTTGGAGATAAAGCCTTTAAAGACGTAATTAAGGCAAAATAAAGCCATATGGGTGTACCCCCAAACCAGTACGACCAATGTCCTGACTAAGACGCGATCAGGATACACAACACAAACCCAGGGAGAACCCCGAGGACACAGCGAGAAGGCAAGAATCTGCAAACCGGGGAGAGAGGCCTCAAAAGAAACAAAGCCTGAGCCAAGTCTGGAAGATGGCGGAATCAGGAAGCCCCCGCCTCGTTCCTCCACCGAGAAAGTGACTGAACAACAGGACAAGATCTCAAAAGCCTTCATGAGAACCCCAGAAACCAGTGAAGAAGCCACAGTACCTCAGTCAACCGCAAAACCAAGAAAAGCCCTGTTGAAACGGATGCAAGAAAACAAACAAAAAAAAAGCTGTTGCGTTTTACCCAAGAGGGTCCTTACCTTGAGGTGGCACAGCTCAGCACAATCGGAGAAAACATGCAACTCATGGCTTGTCTCGCAGGAGGGGAAGGGAAGAGTAGAATCAGGCCGAACGTTCCAGCTTTTCTGAGGCGGAATCGCCCGACCTAGAGCGCGGGTGAAAACTGGCTGGCGGCTGACCTCAGACGCTGCCCTGAGATCGGGGGCTTGGAGCAGGGCCAAATACTGCAGTACTGCAGACAGACACCAGACGGAGCAAGAGAGTACGATCTCCTGAAAGAGCAACCTTGAACCTAAGTGGAAAACTGTAAGCAGCAGCCTACCGAAAGCACATACCCGCCCCCCAGCTCCCCGCCCCGCGAAGGGTGTGAAAAGCCCCTGAAACTTCCACCCAAGCTGATTGGTAAAGATCTTCCCTTATAGGGGGGAGCCTAGGTGGCTCAGTGGCCTCTGCTTTCGGCTCAGGTCATGATCTCAGGCTGCTGGGATGGAGCCCTGCATCAGGCTCTCTGCTCAGCAGGGAACCTGCTTCCCCCTCTCTCTGTCTGCCTCTCTGCCTACTTGTGATCTCTCTCTCTGTCAAATGAATAAATAAAAGATCTTAAAAAAAAAAAAATCTTTCCTTATAGGAAACCAGTCTGTAAAGGCTGGGGAAGGGTTGATTTTTTTTTTCAAATGACCAATCCCAGAAAAAAAAAAAAATAAGTCATGTGAAAAGAGCAAAAGGTGAACCAATAAAAAGAAAAAAAAAATAAATCTACAGAAACCGACCCTAAATAAATGGAGACCTATGAATTAACTGCCAAAAAACTTAAAATAACTGTTCCAAAGAAGCCTTGAAAGAAGAATCAATAACAAAAGAAAAACTGTAAAATTCATATACATGTGGAAATTAAACAATATGCTCTTGAGTAATCAATGGTCAGAAAAGAAATTGCAAGGGAAATTAGAAAAGATTGGGTATTAAGGAGGGCATGTACTGCATGGAGCACTGGGTGTGGTGCATAAACAATGAATCTTGGAACACTGAAAAAATAAAATTAAATTTAAAAAAAAGAAAAGATTTTGAGACAAA
>CM052898.1:102260844-102275670 GCA_028534135.1 Potos flavus | reverse complement strand
TACTTGAACATAATAAAAGCCATTTATGAAAAGCCCTGCTGATGACTTGATTTCAGACTTCTGTCCTCCAGAATTGTGAGAGAATAAATTTCTTTTGTTTTAAGCCACCCGTTTTGTGGTACTTTGTTATGGCAGCTCTAAAAAACTGATATATTCGGTTATATATTTTTTCCATATTAGATGACATCCTGTTTGATTTCTACTTTTCTTATATCATTAATTTCACCCTTGCAAACTATGCAACTATAAAACTATATTGTATAAATGTGTGTGTGTATTTTAAACATGTTTCATTTTAGATTTAGGTGTCAGGAGCAAGAACACCGATTTGCTTCTCATTCCCGTATTCATTCACATATAAAAATCATAAAAGTTCAGAAATTGAATTATCATTGACTCTATATGGGTGGTTAAACAGATTTTGGACACTTGAACAGCTAAAGCATTAAGGGATATTATAGACAAAAATGTTACATAATGACAAAAACATAATAGTTCTGATGGAACAAGAACTCTCTTAAAATGGCAATTACTTATAATTCTCCTGCCAGACTCTGAAAGGACTTTCCATCAAAGTTGAAATCAATTCATATATAGTTTTAGTATCTGTGTGAACTTTATTTTTTTTCCTTTAAGGGTTGCACATGAAACCTTTGGACCTTTCCAACTTTTTGTCTTTAGATGCTTCCCTTTAAGCTGTATCTCTAACCCCAAATAGCCTCTGTACTTTCTCACAAGCCATTTCGTACTCTGTAGGGAACTGATGTAGAAGGTCTGACCTTGGTTCTAAAGAAAATTGAAAGAAGTGAAAGGGGTGGAAACTAAGTGAAGCAATAGGAAGACTTGTACTATTCAAGGTCAGAGAAAATCAGAATACAAGTAATTCCAGAGAGGAGTGAGGCCTACTGTGCTTTATATCTGTTTAAAATGCCATCTGTTATTTTACACTGAATATATGTCAAGCACATATACATACATGGAAAGAAGCATTTTCACTCATACTCTTAAATAGCTATGCATGTGTACATGTAAATATTTACTCCTTGGAAAATTTAATATTCCATTTTAACATTGAATATGTGACAAAATACAAAAAACACAGTACCACAGATAAATATTTTTAAATGAAAATTAAAGTTTTACAATTACTTTTTTATTACACACTAATATAAGTGAATATATTTCTGTAATAATGGAGAAATTCATATTTATTTTTCTGAAGTAATTTCCTATGATGCAATAGGTTCTATAATGCAGTTATACTAAACACATTTTTAGATAGTTATGCTTTTATTTACTATGAAACGAGAGGATATATAGTAACACAGTTTTCTTAAAATTATCTAAGAAGCAATTTGTATCTTTTAATTCCCTATATTAAAATATAATTATTGGTATTTGTATCTGAGAGATTCAAACATAAACTCAGAGTCAAGAGTATCAAAATGCCATAAGCAGTGTTATAACTAAATTCCCTCAGTTAATAAAATGGGTCAGAAAATGATTTTACAATACTTCATACCTAAAACAGGGACAATATATGAAATAAGAGATATGGTTATATTTTGGTGCCTTGCATTTACACACACAACAGATTATATATTTCCAAAAACTGTTATAAATCTGATAAATTCAATACTTTAGGCATCATAGTTATTTCATGTGGAACTCTAATAAAACTCTCCAATATTGTTATACTGAATGAAAATGTCACAGGGCATTGACAAAATCAAGCAACAGCTCATCCTGCAATGAAATTTCTTTCTAAAGCTAAAAAAAAAAAAAGATAAGAAAAAAAATCACATTTTAAATGCAACATTGTATTGTATAACTATGTTAAGTCACCAGATTTCATCAAATTGTACTACACATTATTTTATAAGTAAAATCACTAAATTTATTCCTGCATTGTGTAATATAGACAATCCCTAAAAATACGTATGTCTTAATATTAACTCCTTTCAGCTAAAAGTACTCTAATGATGATCATAACAATAACTAAAGCACAGATGATGATATTTTGGAGTTTATAACATGCTTTCAAACACATTATCCAATTTCATCTTCATATTTTAGTCTGCTACATTGCCTGAAATGACAGAATTGTTCCTTTTTTTTATAAAATTTTATTTATTTATTTATTTAGAGAGAGCATGTGTGCACATGAGCGGGTTTGGGGGAGAGGGAGAGAGAGAATCTCAAGCAGACTCCATACTGAGCATGGAGCCCAGTGTGTGGCTTAATTTCATTAATGTGAAATCATGACCTGAGCAGAAATCAGGAATCAGACGTTTAACTGGCTAAGCCACCCAGGTGCCCCCAGAATCATCATTTCTTAAGCATTATTATGTGCCATATAATATTTTTTAATTTTTTTTAATTAACACATAATGTATTATTTGCCCCAGGGTACATGTCTGTGGATCCTCAGGCTTACACATTTCACAGCACTTACCATAGCACATACCCTCCTCAATGTCCAAAACCCAGCCACCCTATCCCTACCCTCCCCTACCCCCAGCCACCTGTGCCATATAATATTAACATTAATGGACACTAGGGATCAAACGTGAATGAGATTCAGTTCTTGCCCTCAGAAACATTCGAATTCTTGAAGAATTAAGGAAATCAGTATTTTATATATGAAAAAATACATAATAAAATGTGGAATTAGGGGCGCCTGGGTGGCTCAGTGGGTTAAAGCCTTTGCCTTCAGCTCAGGTCATGATCTCAGGGTCCTGGAATCGAGCCCCGCATCGGGCTCTCTGCTCAGCAGGGAGCCTGCTTCCCCTTCTCTCTCTGCCTGCCTCTCTGCCTACTTGTGATCTCTCTCTGTCAAATAAATAAATAAAATCTTTAAAAAAAATGTTAAATTAATGATAAAAGATTGTATAGGGTGGTATGAGGAGAGTACCATAGGCACTTAGTCCCATCTAGAGACATCTACCCGAAAGAAATGTCCCTAATGTCATCTGTTAAAGCTAGCCAAATGAAAAAGGAAGGTTATTCCAAAAAGAGGACAGCATGAATAAAGGTTCAAATCTGTAACATAGTGAAGTATGTATAGCAAACCATAACCACACCAGAGACCTAGAAACTAAAGGACAAATCATGAGGTCACTTGAGACAATGTGGGTATACATGGTAAGCCTTTCATGCTCTGTGGAAGAGATTGATCCTCATCCCACAGGCAAGACAGTGAGCTACTGAAGAGATTTCACAAATACATGATTAAATTTATTTCTTGAGGTAATTTTGCCTGTAGGTAATGTAGAAGATAAATTTGAGATATAAAAACTTAGAACAGAAAGGTAACATGAGATGTCATTTTAACAACCTTAGAAAGAGAAGAGTTTAACTAGGCAGTACTGTAAGAATATAGAATGAGAACACTACTAAGGAAGAGGTTTGAGAGATAAGGTCATGAGTTATATTTGTATTTTCTGAGCTTGGCATATGTAGGATCAAATCAGATATATTAATAAAAAGTCAAGGATATATGATACAATTTCATTCAGAATTTTGTCTGTTTACTATGTAGTTAGTCCTGGATCCCATCCCAATCCTTTTTTTCTTTGTTTTTGTGGATACATGTGAAGTTCTTAGGTGTAATAATAAAAGACCACTAAGTCATATAATTGGAAAATGCAATGATTTTGCATAGCCCATGGACTCACAGGAGATGCTGAAGGAGTAGCCTCAGGGCTAAGCCCCCACCACCATGCCTTTGAATGTGCACCATCCTTGAGTGCGTGCTCTACAGTTTGCACAACACTATGTTCTTTGCCCACAATTTCATCTAACGGCAACTACTACTTACCTTTCAAGTCAGTGCCCTGCATAATCCCTTTCATTCCTTCTCTGGCTGTTCCTCTCCTCGGCCATTTCAGTAAATAACTAACTAGTTTCCTGACTTCCAATCTGTGACACCTACAACTCATCCTATACAGTGCTGGCAGAAATATATTTTCAAATCTATTTCCAGGGGCACCTGGTTGGCTCATTCTGTTGGGCAGTTGCCTTCAGCTCAGGTCATGATCTCCAGGTCCTGGGACAGAGCCTCAGGTTCAGCTCCCTTCTCAGCAGGGAGTCTGCTTCTCCCTTCTCCCACTCAAGCTCTCTCTCTCTCACCCCTTCTCAAATACATAAAATTTTTTAAAAATTTAAAATTTCCAAAAATACAAAAGTTTTCATAAATAAGTAACTTTATTAAGCAATATAGAAGATCTATTTATATGAAAAGAGCTTTATTATAGTCTCAAAGGACATAAAATTCTGGCACAGTTGGAAAGGACTATCATGGTTATGGATTTAAAGATTAAATTTTATAAAATATCAATTCACTCCAACTTCATCTGCACATTTAATGAAACTCAAGTACGAATATAAACGCTTGAGGAAGAGTATTGACCAACTAAAGGAAAAACTCAAATGGAAAATTTTTAAAAACAACAAGAAAAGATAACTAAATTTGACAAGGTTAAAACAATAAATGTATGTAGGAATACTAATTTCCTACAAAATATTGGGAAATCCATCACTTTTAACCCAAAGAGAGAGTCTTTAAAAAAGAAAGGGCTCTTGCAATTTTAAGAAGGGGATGAACAACTCAGTAGGAAAACGTGTGCAGAAGCTGCATGCTGGACACTTTCCTCTGTAACAGCTCTCCATAATGGTGATTCTTCTCAACTTTTTCATACCTCTAACCTCAGAGTTACAATATTTTATTACAATTATATAACTACAATAAACTGGATGACCTAATGTATTTTCGAGACCTAATATTTATTCCATCTGACATAGAAACATAGCACTTATATAATTGAAATGTAAAAGGACAATCATTTGACCTAGGATTGAGAAAGTGGAGAAAGTAACTGAATAGAAAAATCTCTAAATAAATTTAAACAGCTCTCCTACATATATATCAGCAACAAACATCTTTCCTGTAAGCAGCAGCTCTCAAAAATCTTTCCATATCTTCCTCCAAAACTTTCATTAAATTCAACCTCTATGGCTGTTTTATGTATCTTGCCTCCATTTTTCATTTATGTCTCTGACTACATGTCTTTTCTCTACACTTCTCTCTCAGACACAACATGCACACAAACATACACACTGTTTCATTTCGGCTGTGTTGCTCCCTGGGAACTACAGACTGCTCTCTCAGTTACACTAATTTCTCAGTAATTAACCATTATCTTTATTCTTTGTTTCTGGAAAATAAAACAAACAACTGAGAAAGGAAGAAATTATTTTTTTAAGAAAGCAGCACTTGAGTGCATGTGGGCAGGGAAGTGATACAGGGGAAGAAAAAAGATGAATATTCTGCATTAATTATTTTTATCCATGTTGCAACTGTTTATGTGTGTATGTGCCCTGATAGACTAAATTACTAAAGAACATGTCTTAGGGTAGTCCAGAGGAGCAGAACCTATAGGAGATATAGATGATAGATACATACATACTTACATATAGATACATATAGATACATGCACACACACACACACACACACACACACACACACACACATAAAGAGATTTATTATAAGATATTAGCTTACGTAATTATAATCTCTGAGAAGTCGTTTGTTCTGACCTCTGTAAGCTGGAGATCCGGGAAGGCTGGAGATTTCGAACGTCTGAGACAATGTTGAGATTCCAGTCTGAGTATGCAGACCTGATAATACTAATTAATTAATTAATTAAAATTAGAGACAGTGCTCTGCTACAATTAAGAACACACGTTTTCAAGTCAGAAAAATAAGATTAGAATCTTGTGTTTGCACATAAAACATTGCCTTACTTTGGTCTAAGTCTTAAACCTTTCTCTGACTCTATTATTAAGCATGATAAGAGTGACTTGCAGACTGTATATGAAAGTGACATTAAATGACACAGAGTTGTAGGACTATTCATATATCTCAGCAATCAGTGAAAGCTTGGTATATAATTTTTTTATTTTATTGTTTTGGTATTGTTATTCACATATTTGTAATTGAGCCTTACTTTAAGGGCCATTCTAAGGACCCTTCTAAATTATTTATATAGACATGCACCTTTGAAAGACCTTTCCAAATCATTTTTTTTTTTTAAACAGTTTCTTCAGAAAGAGAGAGAGGCAAACCAAGAAACAGACTCCTAGGTATAGAGATGTTTTCCAGAGAGGAAGGAGTGGGTGGATGGGTGAAATAGGTGATGGGGATTAAGGAGTGCACTTGTTGTGATGAGCACTGGGTGATGAATGGAGTGTTGAATCACTATATTGTACACCTGAAACTAATATTAAACTGTATGTTAACTAACTGGAATTTGAATAAAAACTTAAAAAAAAATAAACACTGTTTCCTCTATCTCTCATATAAGAATGTGAAATTATGACTATATAATATCTTTCAATGTAATTTTTATGACATATTTTACTAAGACTTCTATAAAATAGGAACAAAATTTATGTAAAAAGATGTTATAAATGATTAACAAGTCAGTTAATTATGAGTTTACTAGCATAACTTTGGCTTTGTGTATATGAAATTTTCATTAATTTTATCAATAAAACTATCATTTATTTCACAATAATAAAATTATTTTCACACACCACATTTTAACAACTATTTTTAAATTATTTCTAATATAAGTAATTTCTTATATTATCTCACAGAGTCAATGTGACGAGTGAAATATCCTCTGTTTTTGCAAAAGCTCATATTACAAAAATATTGCTTAGCTTTCCTTCATCTTTCCTTCTTCACTATTACATTCTGAATTCTGTAATCTACTGCCTCCCTTGTTAATATTTATATTTTTTCTTACAATCACAAATAATTGCTCTCTACTTTGTCTATAAACTAACTGTAATAATATGAAAAATGTTAAAACATATAAATAAATTTTAAAATTTTACTGTATTAACCATTACATAAAAATGAAAATGCTGATGTCATATTACACTTAATCTCTGTAGGTAGGAGACAAAAACTTTTGGTTCATTTACATATGTGTGTGTGTGCCTGTGTGAAGCTTTTGTGAAACCCGTGGGTCGAATATCTTCACCAACTTCTAAACCATGCATCTTTAAGCAAGTTAATCCCCCTGTGCCTTAGTTTTCTCAACTGTTACATTGAAATAAATGGGTCCAAAGCCCTCGTCTTATAAGGGTTATATAAAATTATGGAGGCTTTGGGGTGCCTGGGTGACTCAGTGAGTTGAGCACCTGACTCTTGGTTTTGGCTCAGGTTATGGTCTCAGGGTCTTGGGATAGAGCCTGGCATCTGGCACTGTACTGAAAGCTCAGAGTCTGCTTCTCCCTCCCCCTCTGCCTCTCTCCTCCTCTCTGCCCCTCCCCCTATGCTCCTCCCCTCTGCTCCCGTGCTCTCTCTCGCTCTCTCCCAAATAAATAAATAAAAACTTTTTAAAAAAATTATGGATTATTTGTTTTAAGAATGTTTTAAAAGTCACAGAGTTTTCATATTGTATTTATATATTCCTATCTGTAAATATTTTTTAAAACCTCCATGTAGTTTACAAGAGAATAACTTAAAGCATAGGAACACATGGATCTTGGGGCACCTGGGTGGCTCAGTGGGTTAAAGCCTCTGCCTTTGGCTCAGGTCATGATCTCAGGGTCCTGGGAGTGAGCCCCGTGTTGGGCTCTCTGCTCAGTGGGGAGCCTGCTTCCCCTTCTCTCTCTGCCTGCCTCTCTGCCTACTTGTGATCTCTCTCTGTCTGTCAAATAAATAAATAAAATCTTTAAAAAAAAAAGGAACACATGGATCTTGAAAATAAGTATTAAAAGTTGTATCAGGCAAACACTAGCCACTATATATATTTACCTATACCCATTAAATGAATTTTAAAAACTTTAAAAAAAAGTATGGAGAAAGAGATATTATACAATGGTGATAAAAGGTTTGATTCATCAAGATGTTAGAACGAATTTAACAAAGAAACCTTAATGGGAATAGAGCAAAATTTAATTTATCTACAGGGAAAATATTGACAATCCCTCCACCATTGTGGAGATTTCAATGTACTCACCCAGTTATTGACTGGCCAACACAATTAATAACCTTAATCTACTTGGCAAAAATTCCTCACTCTTCAGTTACTTTAACCATCCTTCCAAAGGACATACTGAATGATTAGAGACAGTAAACACATATTAAGGAATAAAGCAAGCTTCAATAAATGTCACACATTTATTATCTCATTTTATTGCTGTGTGCCTGCTCTATCCCATACATTCAAAGATCTGCTTCTGAGCTCCATAATGTGGTCTAGTCATCTTTTCTCCCTCTGTTACATCAATATTAAAGTATTTTAATTATTATTACTTTATAACAATCCTGGCAGGTACTGCCTACTGTACCAAAATGAGATTTATGTATTAAAAATTTATCATTTCCTATTTTAACCTGTGGATATTATTTTGTATTCTTAGTGATAATTTGCTGGATGGACTATTATTGAGATTTGTATAACATAACCTTACATCACAAAGGTTGTTCAAATAACATCAATCTTTTTATTTATTCCAAAGGAACTTCTGGCTTTTACAAATACATCCATTTTTATGACTTAATTGTGTTAAAATATGCTCAGGTTGCAATTAATGGCACAATTCTCTCAACCTCTTTAGTGTGATAATAAAACACTGCTTTGTATCTATTTGCTTTCTAAGCATTCTCATGCTTGCAGGATAAGATACTAACTACACTTTCCATAATTTAGCTTTACAATCATATACAATTTCAGATAATGCCAGATCCCTAAGTCACATTGCATTAAACTTTTCCTCTGTTAGTCCCTATATGTGAGTTATGGTGCAATCCCTTTTATAATTCCAGGGCATAAGCTTTCTCTGTAGAGAAATGTTCTCTTTTTGTGAAACAGATTCTGGCTTGCCACTGAGCTCTAGTAAAGATTGAAATCTTGACCATGGACTGGTAAGCTGCTATTAAATGAGAACAAGAAAAATGTACTTGGTGTTACCTGACACACAAAATCATAAAGATAGTTATGCAGAGCAACATCCTACCATCAAATGAAGGTAACATAGAGTAGTCTCCCTTATCTGTTGGGGGAGACATTCCAAAAGTCCAGGTAGATTCGTGAAACGGCAGATAGTACCAACCCTATGTATATTATGTTTTTTCCTATATGTACATACTTATGGTAAAATTTAATTTATATATTAGGCCCAGTAGAGTTATCAATAATAACTAGTAGTAGAATAAAACAACTAAAACAATGTACTGTAATAAAAATTATATGAATATAGTCTTTCCCAAAATAATGTGTTATGCCACTTTTCTTCCTGTTGTGATGATATGAAATGATGAAATACCTATGTGATGAGATGAGTGAGGTGAACCATGTAGGCACTCTGACAGAGCCTTAGGCTGGGATCGACCTTCTGATGATGGGTCAAAGGGAGGATCATCTGCTTCTGGACTGCAGTTGACCGCCTGTAACTAAAAGCACAGAGAATGAAACCACAGATATGGGCGGGCCTGGGGGAGAGCGGACTACATATACAAAACTGGCCTCAAGCAGGACCTGAACACACGCATGAGCTGCACAAGCAAGCGATTCTTGCTGATATGATCTCTACTGCTGCTGGATTGCCTCTTTTGTCTCAACCATGACTAATGGCTTCGTATGGATATCCCTGTAACCAAATGACTTGAGAAAGTTATTTGTGTCTAGTTCACATGTAGTTCTATTACAAGCCTTACCATGGGTGGCATTAAAGGACAGTGGTGAAAGGAAATTATTCCAAGGGGCAGAACTTTAAATAGTTCACCTGATCATCGATTTTTCCAGAAAAGAGATGGCAAAAAATACAGATCCACATTGTTTCATAGGCAGTGGATAAGATTTCGGTGGATGGTAAGACTTGGAAAATGATTTGAAAATTGGTGATGTCTAGGTATATTTAAGTGCATGTCATATAAATATTCATCCAAGATCAAACTCAACCTCTTCTTCAGCTTTATTTTAAGGTATTGTGTATTTTGTGGCATCCGTAACTGTTCAACGTGGTTTTCTTTTGTTTTTGAAGTATGCCCCAGGGGAATGGATTAAACATTTAAGGTTTTAATGAATCGTATTGGGTATAAATAATTTATAGGTCTTGGCATTATCTATATCCCTTTATAAAGGTGAATAAGTGCAATTGTAGCATAAAGTATTATACTACATAAAATTAATCACCTTGACCACTGTAAAAATATGATTGATGCATGTGTCAATGGGAATAAAAAATGTGTAAAATTTGTGATGTTTGGGACTTCTTCTTCCAGGCACAATACATAACACACGCATATATATAACATACCGACTGCGACCTTAATTCTTTACAGAAGAGAAACAAAGTCAGCCCTGCCGTTTCCCTGCTTTTGTGCCTGTGAGCATTTTTAAGAATATGCTAACACATTAGAGAGACAGAGGTCATAGTTCAAGCAAGCTGGGGTATTGGAATTTGTGAATAAGAGAACAGGAGAGGAGGAAGCTTTGCAGATAAAAAGCTCAGAAATCTGCACAGGAGTCACCTTCAATCTTTGTAGAACACTAAGCTGTGCATACATACATATTGTGAAACTCCATAGAGCTAGGCAAAGAGCAAGTACAAATTTTATAAAACTTCAAAGACGTTGAGTTTGATAGAAAAGATAGAGAAAGATGTCCATTCTTCAATTATTAGTCAGCTTCTTTCCCCAGTCACCCCATCCTTTTCCAGGGTTTATAAAGGAAGCGGCTATGGTGGCTTGGATGGAGGTTTTCCATGGGCTAAAGCTCTCTGGTTATAACTCCTGCTAAGTCAGCAGAGATCAATACTATTGCTGGATGTGACATCATCCTGCAGACAGATCAGTCAGATATTGGGGAGCAAGTTAGATAATTTCCATCAGGGGAGAGGCAGAACTTTGTGAAATTCAAAGTACCTCTCACTGGAGTAGATACTTAGTCCATATATTGGTTTTCCTTTCCTGACTACAATGCTTCTACAGAAACAGCCATGGCAGATGTACAGAATGTCTTTTCACCACTACGATTTCTTCTGAAGAAATTCACAGTGGAACAAATGAAACTTGGTAAAGTGCTCATTCTTTGGGAATTCAGGGTGGTATAAGATCCAGACCGAGTCCACATCTTCATCTGTTTCTGAAATCATGAGAAGACTGATGTCCCACCTGAAGACAGTGAGGCAGAGAGAGTGAATTCTCCCTTAGTGTGTTTATTCTATCTAAGCCTTCAACAGATTAGAAGAAGCCCAACCACACTGGGGAGGGCAATCTGCTTTACTCATACTAAATCAAACATTAATCTCATCCAGAAACACCTTCACAGACAGACCCCGGATAACATTTAATGAAATATCCAAGTACCCCATGGCCCAGTCAAGTTGACACATAAAATTAACCATCGTACCATCATAGTGAAGAACATGGCCTGATACGATAATGGGATGACCTTTGGAAGATTGAATTTTAGCACAAACAGGATGGCAACACTACACCTTCCCGGACTACTGTGATATCTTCCAGGTTGTGAGCGCTAAATAAAAGGTCAAGAGAAAATGCTATTTCTTGCACAGCCACAATTCGTAGGTCTGGGAAACTAAGGGTAGAAATAGAAATGATTCTGTCATTACCTCTAGAAATCTAAGAGTGAATTTTTGTTTTTTAATTTTTTTTCTGCTTTCCATAACCATAATTTTAGGCTAGAGGTTTTAATTCTCCAGAAAGAAGTGCTTCCAGCAGAGGACACTGATATCTTTCCATTAAACTAAAAGTTGAATCTATCATCTCTCTACTTGGAGATCTTCAAACCAGCAAATCATCAGGCAAATAAGAGAGTTTCTGTGCTGGTTATATTGATTGATTGTGTGCTGCTGTATGACAAGACTAAAGAGAAGTGTTTAAAGAAAGCAGGAAACTCCTTGGAGCACTGCTTAATACACTAAGGCCATGGGATAAAAATCAAGATACAAGTGGAACTCCCCAATACGCTTAATACAAGACAGACTGCAGTAGACCAGATACTTAAGGAGAACACACTTGGGTCACCCCAGCACACAAGGAACAAAGACCAGTCAAGTTACTTTCTAAAGACAAAGGGAATATGAAATGGGTAATGGAAGAAGGAAGTTATAAATAAGAGCTTCAACCATATTACAGGTTGTGGAAATAATGATGTAAAAGTTTTAAGTATGTTTCCCTGCTTTGATACAAATATACTTGTATATGTGTATTACATTATTTTCTCATTTTAAGCTACTCTATCATACTCCTTCCAAATTATAGAAAATATGCTAAAATATATTAGTTTCAAGCAACTTCAAGCAATATCTTGAACCTACGGAAAACCCAGCACTGGGAAATTATTCATTACTAATTTGAGGCTTGAATGTCTTATATTTTTGTCACATAAGTTTGTTTCTAAAACAAATATCTTAGTCTTTTCTATATTTTGTGTGTTCCCTGTAATATAGAAATAGGCATAATATATTCAGAGTTTCAAAAAATATGTTTTGAAAAATGATGTATTAACAGCAACAGAATAATTTTAATGTATAAACATTTATATGTAAACTTTATTAAATTTGAAAATAGCCAATTTTGACATGAGTATCATCATTTCACTGATAGCAAAGGGTGTTTGGGGGACCTGGAAATAATAAACTCTCTCTAGATTTGAGCAGGTTTATGGTAGAAAGTCTGACATAGTGTGTTTAAAATGAATCAAGAAAAGATACGTCAGGATTAAAATGTAATACAGACAAGTAGGTCCAAAAGGGTTCATCCTGTAGATGATACAGCAGATATTGCCCAGTAGAGAAAGACTCTAGAGCTACTCATTATAAAAGCATTTCTGTCTTTCATTAGCAATTGGAATCAGAGATGACTGGCAGTCATAGCAAAACCTTCCTGTCTAGGGTGGAATTCAGTGAAATAATTTCTAACAAGGACAACTTCCTGCTGCTGCCATCTTGAAGTAATGAAACCACTACCTAGGCCTGGCACTTATTTACATGGATAGTCCACGATTCCAGTTATGAAACTAGGACTCAAGTCAAATCAAAAAGTGACTCCATACTTTAAAAACGAAAACTATAACTCTTGTTATTTATGATTTTGGGAGGAACTTCAATGTTACATGATTCACCCAAACCAAAAAAATAAATTAAAAGATAAATTAATTTTAAAAATAAAATAAATTTAAAAATAAATAAATTTCAAAATATTTTTAAATTACAACCTTGTTTACGCTTATTATAAACACGTTTGTAATCACTGGTTTCATATTCTGCACCATGCTTGAAATTTCAATTTCCAATTAAGTAGATTGGTTTGTGGCTATTGAAAAAATCAGGAGTCACAAAAGCAGGATACTTAAAGAATAAGAATGTAGCAATCAGGAAACAATTCCCCTGAAAATACTAATACTACTAATAGTAATAATAATAATAATAATAATAATAATAAGTATTTCCTTCTGTTTCTGAATAGAATATATTCACCCTGATTTAGATGACACAGCAGATATTGCCCAGTAAAGAAAGATTCTAAGATCATGCATTATTCTTAAATTTAGATTTACTCTGCTTTTTAATGGTAACATTGAGCTCTCAGAATGTAGTGTGATTTAAAAACAATAATTCTAGCTCCATTAGACAGTGATATATTGCAAAACACACTCGTTTTCTCTTTGTGAACTACTACACTTATGACAATTAATTTATAGTACTAATACATATTTATTTTTTATTTAAGTGACTTTGTTTTTAAGTTTTTGTTTAAATTCCAGTTAGTTACCATACAGTGTAATATTAGCTTCCGTTTTACAATGTAGTGATTCAGCACTTCCATATAGCGCCCAGGGCTTATCACAACAAGTGCACTCATCATTTAACTAACTTTTTGATGCTATTATATAAATAACCTAATTCAAAGATAACTATTAAGAAAAAGACACTAAACCCTCGACTTTCTCTCACCTCAACATCTATTACTCTTCCTATTCAGGTGAGGTATGTTGTGCATCTTAATAAAATTATGAAACTCTCGGGGATAATGCCTTATTAAATGTATTTTCCAAATATGAAATCTTTGGGTGACATTTTCTTTGTGGAAAGATTTTATCCAGGGCATAATTTCTCAGGATATGCAAGTCACAGCAATAATTTTTTAGTTAGATAAACCAGCAAAGATATGGTAAAATAAATTTGTAATTATAATGTTCTATTTTCTGCTTCTTTCTGAGTGAGAACATTTTATACCATAGGACAGTGTACATAATTATGTTAAATGTGAAACATTAATTAAATCTGTTTTTTAGAAAAGCAGCTGAATGGGAGTTCCTGGGTGCCACAGTCTGTTAAGCACCCGACTCTTGGTTTTGGCTCAGGTAATGATTTCAGGGTCCTGGGATGCGTCCCCACATTGGGCTCTGTGCTGAGTGCAGTGTGCCTGAAATTCTCCCTCTCCCTCTCTCTATATCCCTCCTGCTTGTGCTCTCTCCCTCTCCCAAAATAAAAACAAATAAATCTTAAAAAAAGAGAAAGAAAAGAAAGAAGAAAGAAAGAAAGAAAGAAAGAAAGAAAGAAAGAAGAAAGAAAAAGAAAGAAAGAAAGAGAAAGAAAGAAAGAAAGAAAGAAAGAAAGAAAGAAAGAAAGAAAGAAAGAAAGAAAGAAAAAGAAAGAGAGAAAGAAGAAAGAAAGGGAGAAAGAAAGGGAGAGAAAGAAAGAAAGACAGAAGCAGGTGAATGTACAGGGTCTTTATTGCTAGGCCCAGGTTATCCTAGAATCTTGGACTATAAACT
>CM052898.1:102234699-102260744 GCA_028534135.1 Potos flavus | reverse complement strand
GCCACTGTTCTCTTTTCTTCTTCTGTTAGATGATAATGTCTATAATACCTACATTTCGGCTAACCCAGAATTCAAGTGAAATTGTATACCAAATATCACAAACTGTTAAATAAATCATGTAGAATTCAGATTTTAAAAGTTTAGAAAATCCTGGGAAAATGGCCTAGATAATTTATACTTTAGTTTTCTGCTCATTTAATTCATTTATAATGGAGTTGCCTCTCTATGTTTACCAATGTAGTTTAATCTTAAAGGCAATGAGCCAGTCATGGTGATTTAGATGAATAGGGAAAAAACTTCAAGTAATTCCATTAATTTAATCTTGGAAACATCTATTATGTTTCACCTACATTATTACATTACTTTTCAAATCTTTGTTAATTTTGAATACATAAACTTCATAAAACAGTTTAAGGTCTATAATTTTTTAAGGAGAACAAATATAAAGATTTTATAAATCTTATATAAATATATATATAAGTATTGTATATATAAATAATACACACACACATACATATACATATTTTATCAATATGCTGTGCAAATTTTCCAGTGTTTGGAATCCTTAATTCAAGGTATAAAATCAACAGTTTTAAATTTTATTCTGTATCATTTGTTTCTTGAATTTTTCCATGCAGTAAGTACATAGATAATATTTGTCTAAACCTTCACTGTTTTCTAAACATGTTCTTATTTTTAAGTCTATGCTTGTCGTTGCCTGACGACTGTCTCTCCATTTTTCTTACACATTTTTCTTTTAGACGAGAAGAACAATTAGTTGATTTTGTCCTGTCCTATTAACAGAGTGTGCTTTCATTAGCATTATTCTGGTTTTTTCTTGTTATTCAATTTTCACCTTTGGAAATCCAATATTTAAAACAAGGATAGTAATTTAGTTTGTTGCCTACCTCAGGCCTAACTTTAAGTTCTGCTAGAGTTACTCTGATTAACACTTTGCAAGTCTCGCAGAATTCTGGTCTTAACTGATGCTATGTTTAAATTGGAGAGCACAGACATAATTGGACATGCATTGTCATGGATCAATAGCCACATTCCTGTTATTCTGTGCAGAAAGTATATTTTCTTAGAAAAATACACTGAACCAATTTCTAAGTTAATTTTGAGTACAATACTTGGCCAAATAAAAAAAGAAAATTGGTAATTTCATTGAGTTATTATTAATTACTTAAAAACTATCTTTGCATATGAGGAAAACCTGAATCTAAATATCTTTGAGTATTTAAAGAGTCTATACATCTAAAAGTATACTGTTTGAAGCTGTTTATATTAAATCACAATTAAATACTTGGAAAAAATTCTAATTTAAAAACTCATCTCAGGTAAAACAGAAATGGTAAAAAGATTAAATGTATTTCTAACATAACCTACCACTATCACATATTTAAACATTTAGGAAAATAAGATAGTAGAGAAAGATGTTAGCAAGTTGTTATTTTGATTTCTTCATCTTCAAAGTAATTACATCCTATAATTGGTCACTTGAACTGGGATGTTACCACCCTCAAAGATATAATAAAAGACAAAATAATACAAACAACTGTACAATTGTGCTGAGTAAAAATTTCATAACTTTACTTTCAGATTGCAAATCTAGAGCACTTACTTAGTTCTTATAATGCAGATTTTATAGCTAATTAACATTGAATAGATAATAAAATAGAATATTTAATTTCAACTTGTTAAAGATATCTCTGATACTCTCATATATCAGAACTCACAGGTGTATCATGGAACCCATAAAGGTAACCTAAAGAAAATACAGAATAACAGATACATGAAGTTGTAAAAATTTCAAATATTCATGAAAGCCTAAAATTATTTAAAATGTGTATTTTACATTATATATTTTAATTATCTTATTGTTTTTATACTTTTATTTTAATGTCTATGAATTCTCTACTGTGTAGAACATAACAGAAAACATTGTACATTTATGAGTTTGTGAAATTTTAATACCTTTGAAAACATTTAAATATTTAATTTTTAAATTAGTTATTTTGGTGTTTCCATGCACTCTCCCCCCCAAAAAACCTACATTAATGCTGTAATTGGGAAATGACTCTATACTGTATATGGAAAACCAATCTTAGTAAAATGGGCTGAAATATTTAATGCGTGTGATGGGGTTCAAGACACATTATCTCAAAATATGGCACCTTGGCATACTGAATATTTCAGGCTTACATTTTTTCCTTGACTTTCCACTCTTCATCAAGCCTAGCATAAAAACTTCTTGGTTCAACCTCCTCATTTTCTAATGAGGGCTCCCATATCATATAAAACTTAATACAAAGTAAATTTGTATGCCTTTCTTTTATTAATCTGTCCTTTATTACATGGGCCCTGGCCAAGAACTACCTAAAACAGGTAAGGGATATTTTCTCTCTTGCTAGCTAGAATAATGAAATGATCCTGAAACCAAATACAATTATAAATAGTTTGAGTTATTTTTAACAGTGCTCCTGAAATTGTTCTCATTGGTTCACAGAGAGTGTATTTGTAAGTCTGGCCTTGGAATTCCACATTTTAACAGAGGCACAGATGGCATTTAATCATGGTTATTCTGACATTCAACATTACTATAAATTTAGAATTCAATTAAGAAAAAAATAGAAGATTATTTTCTATATTGTTTTAGTTTCCTTAAGAATCAATTTTACTGAATTTCTTTGGCTTGGCGCCATCAGCCTACTTTACCATAAAGAAACCTATAAATGCGTTTTTGAACCTACTTTAACAATTCAATTCAAATTGTTTATTACATTACAGAAGTGTTCACTACATGAATTCTTGGGACAAATTTCTCTCTCATCTTAGGACTAGGTGTATGATTCTTCTATGGAACATCTGGTTTGCTTTTATCTTAAGTGCACTATAAATAAACAAAGTGGTAACATTCTACTGTTTGCATTGGCTGCTGAAAAGCTTAGTGCTAAACACGTTACACTCTTCAAGCAAATGTATTGGAATTAATAGCATGTATTTAATGTTTCAATATCCTTCCTAGTTTTACCTTGCTTCCTTTTAGCCCTTGACTTTATTGAAAAATATTTATTCATTGTAAAAATACCATTTTTGCAAATAATCTTAAACATTGTACTATGAATTCAGTGAGGTATTATACGAGCAGCCTTAACAGCCAAAGGTTTGAAAATCAGAGAGAAGAGCAATGCAGAAGATTTTAGTCTAATTTTAACCTCTTTTGTTCATAACCAGCTGAGTTTTAAAAGACAATGGATGTTGACACTTCTCAAGAAAAGGAGTTTAATTGAATAGTTGGTTTCAAATGGCTGTTTTTATATTACAACTTGGGCATTTAAAAATATCTGCCGGCAGCAAAGCAAGAGCAGCTTGGTACAAATACAATGTCGTATTTTTTGTTTGTTTATTTTAATTTAGTATAATATTCCTCATAAAGCCTTCACCACATGTGTATCTGGCATATGGACTAGAGGATTTATCTGTGCTTCGGGCCATAGGAAAAAGAGGAGGAAGACTGCTGTGAAGTTTAGTACAAACAGAAACAATGAAAGTGAAGATGTGAACCCAGGTTACAATCCAAGATAGAGATTATAGCATCAGATATTTTCAAGTTTTATGGGCTTCGGAGGCCCTCAGGTTTTGAGAAGTGTTGCTTAAACTCTCAAATAGGTCCTGGGTTTTTTCATATGTAGAGTTGGATTTAAATATATAAAGCATCTAGCACAATGCTAGATACATAGCATTTTATAAATCTTGTTCTTGTCCCTCTGTCACTTTTTTGTTCTTACTCATGATTCACAACAGTGACTCTAAAGGTGTTATTTAGAAATAATTGTGAAAATTACCAATGCCTGCCCCTGTTTGCAGGCCAACTGAAGCCAAATCTATCTTGGTGGAGTCTAGGAATCTGCAAATTTAGAGCTTTTCATGTGATTCTATTTCTATTCTATCCAGTCATTAATTCTGAAATGGCCTTACAAAGCGTCTGGAAAAGTGTTTAACGTTTGATATGATTTGAGTCTGAATAGCCATTGAATGAACCTGGGAATCTGAGCATAAAAGAATATTTAGCCTAGGATAGAGTTCAGGAAGAATGGCTGTAGTCATTTGAGTAGAGGATGCTTCAATGATGGACAGGCTCTTCTGAGTTGATTTGAGAAAGGGCTTTCTTAGGGAGAGTGAAGACTATTTCCTATCCATTTCTTCTCTTTCCAGCCCTTCACACCTATAATTTTCCTAAACCAATTTGTGATATGAATATCACACATCATTTTTGGTTGTCAGATTAAATATTTTCTTTTCAATCTTTCAGAATCACTTGGTGTCATCAATCGCTTTCCTTTTTGCAAGGATTTCTCTACTTTTGCTTCTGGTGAAAACAGACTCCCCTAGTTTTCTTCTTACTTCACTGACTATTTCTTCTGAGTCACCTTTGCTGAATGTTCTTATTTTCCTGACCACCCAAACATTAGATGCCCCAGGGAACAGTGTGCTCTCTGTTCATTTCTCTTTCACTTCTTCGCGGATCCCATCCAGCTACATGAACTTAAATATCATATCCTTTCTGATGACTTTCAAATTGATATTTTCAACCATGTCATTTCACTCACATTTCAAAGTCACTGTTTTCTATCTCCTCTTGAATATCTTATAGGTAACTCAAACCTAATATGCCAAAACCAAAATCATGGTCTCCTCTTCCAAATTTGCTTCTCCTAGTGTTTATTGATTAGTAATTGCCCTGACCAGTGTTTTCAGATCTAAAAAACTGGAACTCCTTTCTTTCACCATACATATGCAAAGCATCACCAAACCTGTCATAGGTATTTCAAAATTAATTCCAGAATTGGACTACTTTTTATTACCTTCATCTTAGACCAATCCTCCATCATACCTCATGAAAACTAATATCACAGCCTCTTAATGAATCTTTTCTTGCTCATTATTATCCTGCATCTAGTGAACATTTTAAAACATAAATTCATTCAGGCCCTCCTCCTCACAGAGTCACTTAAGCCTCCAGTGGTTTCCCAATCATTTAGAATAGCATTCCCACTGCTTCCCATAGAATAGAAGGTCCTGTGTTGTCCACTACACGTAGCTTTCTCTTCAATTTCATCTGCTAACACATTCCCCATGGTTATGGAACTCTGGGGGCTCTGTTCCCTGCTATCCCATGATCTTTCTAAAACATTTACACCCACTTTGGTATCCACCATTCTCATTACCTGGAACACTCCTCCCACATGTATCTACATGATTACTCATTCACTTCTTTTGTATCTCTGCTCAGAAGTCACTTTTTCAAAGAGGCCTTCCTTTTTTTTTTTTTAAAGATTTTATTTATTTATTTGACACAGAGAGAGAGATCACAAGTAGGCCCAGAGGCAGGCAGAGAGAGGAGGAAGCAGGCTCCCTGCTGAGCAGAGAGCCCATGTGGGGCCTCAATCCCAGGACCCTGAGATCATGACCTGAGCCAAAGGCAGAGGGGTAACCCACTGAGCCACCCAGGCACCCAAAGAGGCCTTCCTTGATTACCTTATCATATTCTATCTCCTTATCCTGCTTAAAACATCTTGAGAGCTCTTATCTAGATAGTGTTTTGTTATGTAAATACACTTATTTATTTATTTATTTTGCTTTTGCTTTTGACCTTCTCAATAGAATGTAGGATCCATAAAATCAGAGAATTTGTCTATTTGTTCCTTATTTTATGCCCAACATTGAGAACATTGCTTGGCATATGGTAGACATTTAATAACTATTTTATTTGTTGAAAGAC
This sequence comes from Potos flavus, assembly GCA_028534135.1. NCBI lineage: Eukaryota > Metazoa > Chordata > Mammalia > Carnivora > Procyonidae > Potos > Potos flavus. The sequence goes on along the minus strand of CM052898.1, from coordinate 102,254,959 downwards.
TGCATGTCAGAATGACATCTATTTTATGATTCTTCCATGGTTGAAATAATCCACTTATTAGGATTTTATGCTGTTTGCTCCAATTCTTTAGCTTGAGCGATACTGCATTGCCATCTCATAGCACAATCTCCCCAGTGTTGTTTGGAGCAGGCAGCTTTGACAACATGTGCTGACATTTCTCAAGTTTATTAAACTTTCAATTTAGTTTTTTCCCATTGCTTGGCTTCCTTCCTTTATATTCCTTTATATTTGCTCTCCCTTCTTATTTTTAAAGTTATTGAACTTATCTTTTATTTTTATGGATTTTAGAAATGTCTTTAATGAAGAGATATCATTTACATTTCTGTGTGTGTGTGTGTGTGTTTACCTATAGCTCCTGTGGCTAATGCCACAGATGGCTATGCCCAAGAGTTTGAGATAGAATGTAATAGTTGATTTTGTAGGAAATTATTTACAAGGACGCATTACTTCTCAATTTATCTATAGAGAGGTCACAACTTTATTGGCTTAAAAAAATCTAATTTTCTATTTCTAAAGCTCTTAAATTCAGGGTACATTTAAATTTGCAACAAAACTGAGGTTTCATAAGACATTTTTCTGTTCTTTATTCTGCTGATGAGTATAGACTGTCAAACATTATTGTAATTTAAAGTGCTATTTATTTTTAGTAATATAAGCTCATGCTGAGAATATTCAAATGCCTTCCTCCGAATATAATTAACATGGCAAGTTAGATTTAAAATAACAATAATAAAATAGAAGTCATGAAACCAAACAATCAAAAAACTCTCCAATACTGTCTGAATTAGCATTTTTCAATGGTCAAGTCTCTTGCAATACAAACAATATTATTTTAACTGTTCATATTTTAAGATTATTATACAAAGGAGGGTTAGAATAATCATGTTTTCCTCCTCTGTCTTCCTTGGCTGCAGTGAAAGGATTTTCCTGATAGAATCCTACATTAGCAAAGCTATGACAAAAATCAAACCAACAAATTGGTTTCACATCAATCCTATTTTCTTTCATGATATTAGAGGAATAAAAGATGAGAGGTCAATTTTCTTTCCAACTCTTCACTCAGAAATCCATTACCTGGAATGCCTCATGCCACAGTTAATATTCCAATGCCAGCATTCTCTCAGTAAAGCAAACGTAGCAGTCAAAACTCTTGTTCTCATCCCTCCCCTTCATCTATGGTCATGTGATAACTCCTGCGTGCTACTGTCCAACACATAGTTTCGTTCAGATAACTGCTGTATCAAGAAACTCCTTCAAAGTGTAATAAATGATGGAGAACTATTGAGACTTATGATTATTTTACCTATTTTTAAAGAGTGAAACCAGCTTAATGAACAAATTAATAAAGATAGCATCTTTTGCCATCATTTCCATTTCTGATATATAAGCTTAGTGTCTAAATTCTAATATTACTGACCCATCAAATTGACATCTCAAGTCTATTTTTAATTATCACCTTTGTTTCTCTATGTCTCTGGAAATTTATAGAATGGTTTAGAGATGCAAGTGACTCAGAGTTCACTTTCTTAAACTTATCTGTTTTACAGATGCTGGCATGGTGGTATTATGTTTAATCATTCATGCATGAGTGTAGTCTCAGACTTCAAGGTAGAATTCAGGCTGATAAATGGCCATCCTGCTAGCAAAAGGAACTTGTTATTTTCCAGGACAGTTTCTTCCATCAATGAGCAGCCTTATTTATCAAAAGGTCTATGGTAAACTCAAGTATGTCTTTAGTTTCCAACTTCTTTATCCTACTCTTATCCAGGGGGACAGAATATTTTCTATTACCATTCCCACTTGCAGGATGATCCTTGAACATTTGCATGTGCTTCTTAAGTCTCTTCTCATTCTTCTCTTCTCCAAAGTACACACATCCAGGTTTTCAAGTCCTTTTGATTTAGGTCCCATCCTTTTTTCATAGCTTCCCAAAACTAAAGCACCTAAAAGTGAACACAGTACTCTAACTTGCAATTAATAAATATCAAGTCTTAAATCTGAGTCAAGGTATTTGACTATGTGATGCTCAGTCTTTCCTAGTTTCAACATTAATGATATCTGTTGTGAATTTCCATCCTATTTTCTTTTCCTCCCTCCCTCCTTCCTTCCCTATTACCCCTCCCTCTCTCTGTGAAGAGTCTAAGATTTTGCCATACTCACAACTAACACATTAGCCTGCCGCAATCAGAAACAAAGAACTTCTGACTCAGAGCAAAGCCCTGTAACCAGCGTACCAGCGTTTGTGCTGGTTTCCAGTGTCCTAGCTCCCACAGAGAATAGGGAGATGCTTGTTTGCACAATAGGTTCTGGAACCTACTGAAACCTGAGCTTGGGGAATCTGAATCTTTTATAATGGGCAAAAAACCCATCTGTTTTTTGCATCGCAGGAGGACATTATCTTTATTATAGTAGGCAATGAAAAAACAACAACAACAACAACAACCACAAAAACCAAACCTGTCTTTTGCTCTGGAGAAAGGCCCTCTTGTCTATTTTCCAAGGCTGTTCACTATGCAAACATCTTTGAAGAAATAGTCTAGAATGAAGGCAGGCAGCACTTTTTCTAATAATAAAAAATCACAGAAGATGTCAAAACTCCTTTAAAATATATTAGTATGGGGTGCCTGGGTGGCTCAGTCGTTAAGTGTCTGCCTTCGGTTCAGGTCATGATCCCAGAGTACTGGGATCGAGCCCCACATCAGGCTCCCTGCTCCACGGGAAGCCTGCTTCTCCCTCTCCCACTCCCCCTGCCTGTGTTCCCTCTCTCGCTGTGTTTCTCTCTGTCAAATAAATAAAAATCTTTAAAAAAAATATTAGTATTATTACTTCTATAGGTTGCTCTTTTTGATTAAATTTGGAAATTTTTCAGGCATATTTCTTCAAATATATTTCTTCTATCCCATTTCCTCACTTTTCTCTTTTTGAGATTGAAATTACATGTGTGTTAGACTGTCCCACTGATTGTTAAATCTCTTCGACTTCTTTTTTTCCTCTCTGCGCTTCAGCTTTGATTATTTCAATTAACCTGACTTTCAGTTTACTAATCCTTTCTCATAGGATGTCCAATGTGCTTTTTATTTATTTATTTATTTACTTACTTACTTACTTGCTTGCTTATTTATTTATTTTTGAGCGGGAGAGGGATCCTGAGGGTAGGGTGTGAGAGAGTCCTAAGCAGGCTTCCTGTCCAGTGCGGAGCCTGATGGAGGGCTCAATCTCACAACCCTGAGATCATGACCTGAGGCAAAATAAAGAGTGGGACATTCAGCCAACTGAGCCACCCAGGTGCCCCAGGATATCCAATATGCTTTTAATCTCATCTAATGAATTTTTTTCCATGTACTTTATTTTTCAGTTCTAATATTTCCATTTGATTCCCTTTTATACTTTTCTAAACTTATATGAAATTTCCCCTTTTTTCCCCCATCATTTCCTACTTTGTCCTGTAGACTATTAGACTTATTTTACAGTTTTTATAACACTTGTTTAATTTGTGGGTCTATTTTCTTAGACCAACCTTTTCTTTTGATTCTTGATTAATTTTCTCTTTATTCTTATCTCTACTAATTTTTAATTGTATGCTAGATGACATCTTTTAATATGATACTGTAGATTTTGTAATCTACCTCTGAAGAGTGTTGAGTTTTGTGGCAATGCGCAGTGAGATAACCAGAAGATTGTCTTGAATTTGTGGATAATTGGTTTTATACTTTCCATTGTGACTCTTTAGATTTTGTCCTTACTCCTAAGGATATCTTAGTCATAGGGTATAGTCCTCCTGGGAAAGCAATGGAAAGTTCTATGTATTAGACAAAGTTCTCTATATTGTCAAGATTCAACTCTAGACTGCACTGGGTAGCAGCTGACATCTCTGCTCAGGTTTTTAGGCTCTCCAGTTGTGGTTTTCTCCTTCTGCTCCTTGGAATCTTGTCTGAAGTTCCGGGGTCAAAGAACTAAGGGAATTTATATGAATACTTTTTGGCATATCTATTTGGCTCTCTGTTATCCAAATGTGTCTTTCATTTTCTAGTTTTTCTTAGTGTCCCATATTTCTCAGGCCAATTAGACTATAACTTTCTGTTTGTGATCTACCCAATAGGAAATGAGAAGTGCCTTCAGGGAAAAGCTGTACAAATGAAGATCTCACCTGGTCTAAATCTTTTCGTTTGAGAGTCAAATTCTCTCTTTTGTCTGCCTGTCATTGGTTACTCATCAATACTTTTAAATAGGATTTTTAAATATTTCTCTAAGAGTTAGTAATGTTTTCTGCAGGAAGGTTAATTTGTTAACTCTGCCATTACTGGAACCAGCTCTGTAATTTTCAGCTGTGTGATTGTGGGAAAGTTTATTTTCTTTAAATGTGTTTTCTCATCTTTAAATTAAGGTTATTAAGAATATATACTACCTAAGCATGGTATGACAATCAATTGTGAACGTTAATGTAAAGCACTGAAAAGGAGCCACTCCGGTGCCCCTCAAATTTTTTTTTTAAGATTTTATTTATTTATTTGACAGAGAGAGAGAGATCACAAGTAGGCAGAGAGGCAGGCAGAGAGAGAGGGGGAAGCAGGCTCCCCACTGAGCAGAGAGCCCAAAGTGGGGCTTGATCCCAGGACCCTGAGATCATGACCTGAGTCGAAGGCAGAGGCTTTAACCCACTGAACCACCCAAGTGCTCCCCTTTTTTTTTAAAGATTTTATTTACTTATAAATTTTTTAAAGAGATAAATAAAAGTATTACCACACACTAGCTGTTATATTATTTTTTCTTTGAAAAATAGTAAAAAGTTATACATGTTAAATTTGAATCTGTTAAGCAGATATTTTCGGTCAATCTGCTACAATATGAGATGAAAAACATGAAGTAACCCATGAAATATTCCATATACACCCTTTGGGTCTATCTCAGTGAAGCTTCCATTAAATATAATTAAGTAAATAATAACTAAAAATCATTATCCTAGCACTTGATATCAGTCTTATATACATACATATACACAAAAACATATGGACACAAAAACTTACAATTGGCATTTATTGTGGTATTATTTGAAAGTCTCTAACCCTGGAATTATAGAAAACACTGACTGGGTATGAATAAATTGCTCAGTCTGGTCTTATTATGAAAAAGAGTTTCCCCTTTTTTAGTTCATTTTCTCAATACCCTCCATCTCTTCTGCAGCCACATTCAGTCTGACTAAGATGTTCATGGCCAAAATAACCAGAACTGGGGGTAGGGATAGGGTGGCTGGGTTGTGGACATTGGGGAGAGTATGTGCTATGGTAAGTGCTGTGAAATGTGTAAGCCTGATGATTCACAGACATGTATCCTGGGGCAAATAATACATTATATGTTAATTGAAAAAAAAAACCAGAACTGAGGCACAAACTGAAATGATGTGGCTCAAGCACAAGAATGCCAGGGAAACCACCAAAAACTAGAAGAGGCAGGGAAAGACTTTTCCCCTGGAATCCCCAGAGTGAGTGTGACCCTGCCAACACCTTAATTTCAGACTCACAGCCTCTAGAACTCAGAAAATACATTTCTGTTGTGTTAAGCCACCAACTTTGTGGTCATTTGTTAAGACAGCCTCAGAAAACAAATCCACGCCTCTATTAACACATTGGTTTCTGAAATATAAGAGCTCAACCCTCTTTACCAGTTTCTTTTCTTTAACTCCACATAGGTCTAAGAACATGATATACTTTTATTAAAATGTATAGTTTGTTTATTAAAACATTGCTTTTCTATAGTGATATTATGGTTATTTATAATTCACCTTATAACATATAGCATTTAAAACAATTTAATTTCTAGTAATATAAACATACATGGCACATCACGACTGATATCTTCCCTGGGATGCTGCATTATTTATTACTCATTTTGAAACTGTATAAATGCCAATGTAGCACCATTTGTATCATTTATATTGTCATAGTGAGAAAAAGTTCTCAATATTGGTTTTTCTTGAATTTATCGTGATCCTCTCTGAGGACCAACCTGTTATTAACATAAATCTTTAACACATGAGAACAGTTAATGCAATGGAGTTTTCTTAAGAAGTATTTAAATGTTTTATGCAATTATTATTAGGCTTGAAAATTCCCTTTTTGAATTTCCAGGCTTCAAAAAAGGAAAGAACAAACCGAAATAATGTGCATTTGTTCATTATTATTGAAAGCAGACTTAAGTTACAGAATAATATTTTGCTGAACATGAGCGGTTTTTTACCTGCCAGGTTTTTTATTTGTTTTTTAATCACCTTTCCTTTACAATGTTTTACACAATCTGACAAATCTTAACTTTCAAAATCTTTTCTAAACACATATCTTTTAACAACCTCTTGAATATCTTCATAGCTATAATCTCACTTGAACCAAACATAGCCAAAATCTCACTTGAGGAACTGTAAATGATAGGTAAAACTGACTATATAGGGAGTTAGAGATCCCTGAATTTCAAATACTGACATATTCATTAAATTTCTTAAGCATACACAATTTATAGTTTTTTTCCAGTAATTTAAACCACTATCATCTACCATACAAGATATTTTAAAAGTTACAGGTTTTTTTTAAATATAAACTGCATTATTTTCTTGCTCAGAAAATGTAAGATATATTATTTATCAAGTTACTAATTAATATCTATTTTAAGAATGTAATAATAAGCTCATACATTATAAAAACGTGCTAGCCAGTTAAATTTAAGGGCAGTAGCTGAAATTCAACTGAGTCTCATGAGTTAGTTTCATAAGCAATGTGATAATTGTATCCTTACTGATTTATTTGTTTTTTTATCTTTCTAATTTTACATCAGTCTATTCAAAATGCTAATGGAATATTTTAAAATAACTGTGCTTTGTTGAAAACTAAAATATTTAAAAGTTGTAATTTCTTATACAAAATCAGAAAGTCTAAACTATAAACACTTCACAAAAAAATTTTTGCAGGTAATATATTTTTTGATTGTGTTTGGAGTCGTTCTTCTTGAAGCACTTGCCAAGATGGCTTTTTAACTCATGTTAACTTCTTCCTTAACTTCTTCCACTAGAGAATTTATCATTTTGTACTGATACATACGTATTAGTTCACAGTACACAAACTAACTAAATGCTATTTCTATACTCAAACACTAAAATGAGACATAGTATGCAAGGTTGTGTTTTAAGGTCTCTTAATATATCAATCCACTGAATCTCCCTCACAATTCTATCAAATGGACACTTTATCATTCACAATTTTATACATAGGGCACAGAGTTTAAAAAATGTATCCAGATGTGGAATTAAAATCTCAGGAAATCTTGCTTCAGAAAATGTGCTGACTAATCTTTTACCTTACTTCACAAAAATAAAATCATTAACAAAAAACACCAAGGGAAAACATAAGAAATTGATTTAAAATTAAAAAACAAAACAAAAACATGTCAAAAATATCTTGTGAAGAATGTAATGTAACAATTCTCACTGACCTTCTTGATGTATAAAAGCCATTACTTCTGAAAATGTCTTCTCCAGGGATGTTTTCCTGTTACTATTCTTTCCTTCATACCATTCTTCGGACATTTCCTCCACCACCAGTTTCTATAAGTCTAAATCTCACCTTATCCCATAGCATTCTAATTTTGCTGGTATGAAATCTGTCTGCTTCCTTTCAGATCTTTAGGAGAAGGGATTCTAATTCTACGTATTTTATCATTATCATTTGTGATGGAAATTATATATCATGAAAAATTCCCTAATTTCTTCACCAAAATGATATCTGACTCTCTTAACACAGTTATGTATTTTTGACATCCTCTCTTCTCCATCCCCTGCCTAGGTACAGTCATTAATTTATGTGTCTCAGTTTATTCAGCCTTATCCCTCTAGCAGCCCCAACAACTATAGCACATTTAAGTGAATGTGTTTGAAATACAATGCATCAAACTCTCACAGAGAATGTACCTATATTACTGAATCAGTTGGGCAGCATTTCAGTGCCTATTTGGAAGAAAGCCTTTTATACCATTGGATCAAAATAATTTAAATAATTAAGAATTAGTAAGATTGAGGAGTGTTACTCCACTTATAGCCTAACTATGAATATTTCCTTTGTCTAAAACACGTCTGCTGAATTAGGATTCAAAATAAGATGCAACACTACAGATGGTCTGGAATTTCCATTTTCTAGGGGAAAGGGAAAAATCTTAGTAACCAGTAAAGTTACTAACATGTATGTATTACTGTTAATTTTTTGCGTACTATGTAAAATCTATGACTTGTGATTTTTCTGATTGTGTAAATATAAACTATAGGGGATATTTTAAAAGGACATTTATCACCTGCTTAAAGTATTTTTAAGAGTATATTAATACATAAACAATGAATCTTGTAACACTGAAAAAATAAAATAAAAGTATTTGGGGGAAAAAAGAGTATATTAATATAATTAATTTGGGGTTATTTGCTATTATTTTTTCATACAGTTCAGTAAAGATAATACATATATTTTTTAAAGATTTTATTTATTTATTTGTCAGAGAGAGAGAGAGAACACAAGCAGGCAGAGTGGCAGGCACAGGCAGGGAGAGAAGCAGACTCCCTGTGGAGCAAGGAGCCCGATGTGGGACTCGATTCCGGAACCCTAGGATCATGACCCGAGCCAAAGGCAGCCACTTAACCGACTGAGCCACCCAGGCGTCCACAACACATATTTAAAAAAAAAATATTAATAAACAACAACATCTTTTTAAAAATGTATTTTGAAAGTTTCCATGCACTTTGGAAATAAACCTGGAAAGAATCTTGACAAATCCTAGGGAGTCTATAAAGAAAGGAAAGTGGAATAATAAAGGGTTTGGCAAAAGTGAAAGGCTGACAATTTGATTTTTAAGTTTTCTTATTCACAGAAAACCCAACTGAAACGTTCCTGGGCTGGTGTGGTCCAAAATGATGGTGTAGGAAAATCCTGAGCTACCTCCTCCCATAGACACACCAAATATGGAGTTACATATGGCATTACTCCCTCAGGAAAAGACCTGAAAACTAGCTGGGCATCTCATCCACAACAAAGAATAAAAGGGCCACATTAAGTTAGGGAGGGAAGGCAGAGACGCTGTCTGGCAATACCCTAGTCTCCAGAAAAATCTCACCCCTGTGTGGCAATCCACAATTGGCAGGGATCTTATAAAGCAGTAGCTGCTCCCTGAGAAGTGAGGATTCATGCCCCACATCAGGCACCTCAATCCTGGGTACCTGCAACAAAGAGACAAGCTCCCAAAATAACTAGTTTTGAAAAACAACAGGGCTCATGTCTGGGGGACCCAGGGGTCTCTAGAGAACTGAAATTATACTCATGTGCACATTCACTCAATCTGGGGCCTAGAGGGTATTGTGGTAAATGAGAAGTCAGACACGGAAAGACAAATACCATATGATTTCACTTGTATGTGGAATCTAAAAAACAAACAAAGAAACAAAACTCATAGACATAGAGGACAGAAAGGCGGTTGCTAGCAAGGAGCAAGGTTGTGGAGTGGGTGAAAGAGGTGAAGGGGGCAAGAAATACCAACTTCCAAATATAAAATTAATAAGCCATTAGGTTATAATATACAGCATAGTGACTGTAGTCAGTAATATTGTAGTGCATACTTGAAAGTGCCAGAGAGTAAATCCAATACATCTCATCACAAGAAAAATATTTTTGTAAATTTGAGTAGTAACAGATATTAAGTAGATTATTGTAGGTAATTATTTCAGTGTATACAAATATTGAATTATTATGTTAAACACATGAAACTAATATAACGTTATATGTTAATTTTACCTCAATAAAAAATAAATCAATAAGATAAAAGTGCAAGCCAAAGCAAATAATGACAACAAAACTTTCACACCTTTCACAAAAATGATTTTCATTTACTTTAAATCAATGAAAACTACATGTAATTCCAGTTTAGAACTGGTCTTCCAATGCAGAAACTTTCTTCCCCGGAGTATCACATTCATATACTCCTTTGTCTCCTAATTAAGTTGCACAGAGTACCAACAGCAGCTCTTAGGGCCCCCAGATTTCATATCTGTCCATACTGCAAATCTGTAGTAAAACTTTAAAACTACAGAAATGGAAAAAAAACACATGGGTGATGATCAGCAATCTCAAAATATTTAGTAAGTCACTTAAATTGCTTTAAAATGTCTGATTTGCAGCTTTTTTTTTGCACTGAATTTGCAACTTAGCACCATGAGAATGTTTCATTTGGTCATCAGCTGAGCTAAAGCACAGATACTTTGTACAGATTCCAAAGATGATAATTAAGGTTATTACAGTGATCACCCCCAGCATATTTGTAGACTTCCTTGGCGGCACTAATAACCAGCTCATCATCTCTTAATTAAAATGGTAGTCATTTTGTTTTCTAAAAATAAAATTGTATCCCATTTTATTGTCGGTGGAATGATATTTTTACTATAGTAAATATTTTATTTTAGTTTTCATTTGACGTTAGAATATTTTTGTCTTATGTGATCCATATTATCAAACTAAATATGAAATAATATCATAATGGTTATAGTAACCAGTAAAATATCATAATATATTTATAAGGAGGCAGCTGGCTTTCTAAATATAATCCTAACTTATAATTTTATGTGTTCTTCATAAACAGAAAGAGTACAAACAGAACTCTCTTGCAAATTTTAAATAAGTAAATGGATCTATAAAACAATGTAATTGAATCCATGTAATAACCACAGTTCCATTGTGTTTATAATTATAGTTTTTCTTTCTCAATATTATCATTTCTTAGTTGACAAATTAGGTTTCTAAAAATTTAAGAGCTACCTGGCGACCAGTAAATGCTTAAGCAACTTCACAGGTGAGGGAGAGACTGCTGGACCAAGATTCCTAAGCCCAAGTCTTTCTGAGGGTGTATAAGATAGAGCAGATTAGCGGTATTCTCTGAACTACAAAGTAGAGCTTGATTTTTAAAAAATAGAGGATTTTACAAATGATAAATGTTTTGCTTGCTTGACAAAATTCCTTGAAGATTGGAGCAGTTTGATATTGTGCTTCATCAAATCCTCTCATTCCCATTCAAATCAAATGTGCGATTGCAATCATTCCTCATTTTCTCTTTAACAATTGAAGGGGTAAAAGTTTGAAATACTCTATTTCAGAAAACTAACCAACATTAAAATTACTCTTATTAGCATTTTCATTTTAAGGCCATACTATTCTTTTTTTGTTTCCTTTTTATATTCAAAATATTTGAATAGAAAATATTGAAACAGCAAGGAAAATGGCAATTTAGGGCAAGTAATAATATTCTTTTAATTTAATATCCTGTAGTTTTCAGAGTTATTTGAAATGGGGTTAGTGCAGCTCAGCTTTCTCCCACTATATGACTTCAATTGTTACATTAATTTTCTGCTTGTTTCTTTAACTACAAAATAAAGGACTTGAGTTAAATGTTATAATGCAATAGTTTATATTTGCATTTTGGCTTTTGATACTTTAATATGCTTTTGATACTTTATATTGTAACTAATCATTAATACAAACAAGAAGTATCAGGCTGCATGGCCCATACCAAGAATCTGAACAAAAGAGATGTATTGGTTTTTCTCTCTCTCTCTTCTCTTTCTATATGGCGGAAATAATAGGCTGAGATGGCGGAACTGCTGGATAGAAGTAGCTCCAATATATGTGTGTGTGTGAGTGAGTGTACGTGTATGGGCATACACCTGTGTATACAGGTATACACACACATAAACACATACAAACAATATACAGTACATATATGGTAACAGGTACCGACATATGAACCCCATTACAGTGGTTCACATATGCTAAAATGAGATAAATGTAGCCATGTGAATATTTAGGGGACTAGAGCTCCAGGATAAGATTCTGAGTGAGGAATTATCTTGGCTTTTAGATGAAACAAAAAGAAGTCAGAGTAGCTGGAACAGAGTGATTAAGTTTGGGGATGGCTAGGAGAAGGTAGAGATGTTGGGAAGGGCTAGATGAGACAGGAGTAAGTAAACCATTTTGTAAGGGAGAATTGTTTTGCTTCCACTGAAACAAGCAAATCTATATATATAGAAAAAAAACAATAAAAAGCTTTAAGAAGGGAAGTGGTGAAATAAAAATTGTCTTACTAAGGTTCACTATGGTGTCTGGGGATCAGGAGATGGAAGAGTGAATGCAGATTGATAATCACAAAGCTATTGTGAAAGTCCAGGGTGAGACCATAGCTTCTTTTGAAGACTGTGACACCTGAATTTGAGAAACGTAGGCAGTGATTAAGGTGCACTGAATAAAGAGGAAGGAAATCTCTAAAATGTTGAAACACCGGTAATTATATTTCTGATATCAAAATGTTACATTTCTAGCTGGGTTTCTTATATTTTTTTTTCCTAAATCAGATTATACTTGCAGTCAGAGATGGGACTGAAAGATCATTATCCTACTATATTAAAATTTTGCTCCATAAATGAACTCCACAACAGATAGTGTATCAAATACATTAACACATCCTATCATTGTATATCCTGTAATTTTGTTTTGATAGACGGAAGTACTCAAACTCTAGTTCTTAGGATCTTTCTTATATTATTAAAAAATATTGACAACCCCAGAGAGATTTTTCTTTTTTATGTGTACTTTATCTGTGTTTGACATGCTAGAAATTAAAAAAGGGAATTTAAAAATATTTATTAATTTATTTCAAAATAAAAATAAACTCATTATATGTTATACCCAAACCAAAATAATTAGAGAAGAGTCACATTGTTTTATATTTTTTCAAATCTCTTAAAGACTAGACTACTATAAGATAACTGAATTCTTATATTTATTTTACATTCAGGCAATTGTGATATGTGGTGCTGATTGAAGCACATGAAGAAAATCCAGCCTTATAAGAAATATGAGGATGTACATATTTGACTGATACTACACCAAATTTTGACAGACAGTAGTTTCTTTAATATTACTTGCATATGGATGAGCCCTGAATGTTATACACAACTGATGAATTATTGAAATCTGCATCTGAAGCTAATGATGTTCTATATGTTGGTTAATTAAATTTAAATAAAAAGTTTAGTTGCATATGGAATCTGAAAAAATATCAATAAACTTTTGTACTTTCTTATATTATAATCCATTGATCTATCTTTCCCTTTGACTGCATGTCTCTCCATGTGTGATGTTACAACATTAAAGTCATTGAGGAAACATTGGTTCATTGAGGTATGAAGAAATACCAAATTTGTGTTGTTATGTAATGCCAAATAATACATTTGTTAATATTATCACCAGTTTTATCAACAAAGATTTCATTAACAAGCTATAAAGTTTTCAGTGATAGATTTTTTCAAAAAATTTTTTAATTTAAATTCAAGTTAGTCAATATATACTGCAGTATTGGTTTCAGGAGTAGAATTTAGTGATTCGTCACTTACATATAACACCCAGTGCTCATCACAAGTGCCCTCCTTAATGCCCATTATCCATTTAGCCCATGGTCCCATCCACCTCCCCTCCAGGAACCCTCAGTTTTTTCTCTATATTTAAGAGTCTCTTATAGTTTGCCTCCTTCTCTGTTTTTATCCTATTTCATTTTTCCTTCCCTTTCCTTACGTTCATCTGTTTTGTTTCTTAAATTCCCCATATAAGTGAAATCATATGGTATTTGTCTTTCTCTGACTGACTTATTTCACTTAGCATAATACCTTCTAGTTCTATCCATGTCATGGTAAATGGCAAGATTTCATTCTTTTTGATGGCTGAATAATATTCCATTGTATATGTGTGTGGGCATATATATATATACACACACACACCACTTTTTCTTTATCCATTCATCAGTTGATGGACATTTAGCCTCTTTCCATAATTTGGCTATTCTTGACAGTATTTCTCTAAACATTGGGGTGCATTTGCTCCTTCAAATGAGCATTTTTATATCCTTTAGGTAACTACCTAGTAGTGCAATTACGGGGTCATAGGGTACCAGGAACTTCCATACCGTTTTCCAGAGTGGCTGTACCAGTTTGCATTCCTACCAACAGTGTGGGAAAGTTCCCCTTTCTCTGTATCCTCGCTGATAACTGTCATTTCCTGAGGTGTTAATTTTACCCATTCTGACAAGTGTGAGGCGGTATCTCATTGTGGTTTTGATCTGTATTTCCCTGATGATGAGTGATGCTGGGTATTTTTTCATGTGTCCGTTAGCCATTTGTATGTCTTCAAAATTCTAATATTTGGTTAAAAGAAAATTTTATCATTCACAACAAATATTATCATTTGTTTTTCTGGAAGAGACAGGTCCATTTCTTTATTTTCAGGACAATGTTTATAAAATAGGCAAGTCTGAATAGCTATAGTTCATCTGGCAGAAGTTCTTTCTAGGGAAATGGTTTCCATAAAAGAAGAAAAAACCCAAAAACTTAATTCAGCTTGCAGCTGAAACAATAGCTTCCTCCACCCCCATCACCAGGTGCATTTCTAAGCAACAACCATTATACTTAGGTAGGCAGCAGGAATACTTTACAATTAATTTTCATTTCCATGCATAGAAAATTGAAAAATATGTATCCTAAGATCAAAATTCAATCAAATCAATAATTTGTACTGCATCATCAAGGACACTGTTAAGTGAAGCCTTTATTCTTTAAATCCACAGTGATAGAAATATAATGAATACTAGTGCAGTTGAGCGCCACTGCTTTAATTCATGCCTAGGTGCCATGATTTTTACTCAAAATTGCTTTTGCGATATCAGTGCAGATTTCACTGCAGAAAAATATTTTTGTGTTCTTACAAAAAATAATTTTTATTTTGTTGACCTCCTAAAATGGTCTTAGGGACACCCAGAAGGTCACTGAAGGCACTTTGAATACCACTATAATAGCATAAATAATGTTATACATTTAAATGTAAATAATTTTGTGCCTTTGTTTGGAATTTATTGTTTTCCTTATTATATTGAAGAATTGCAGACTCCCAGATTACTTTCGACTTCTAAGAAGCCTTCATCAGATGGATGAGAACAAAGTACATCCAGGTACATACCACAAGGGCTAACTGAAATGAGTATATAAGTATTTAAATTTAGTCAACTTTTCAGCCTTTAGGTATTTCTTTAAGAGCACAGACTACTCAGCCAGCCATACTTTACTTTATGCCTTTATTTTAACACGCTGTCTAATAGGAAGGGAAATACAAAAGACATAGTTGACTAATTAAATCTATTTCTCAAGTTGTGGAAGTAAATTCTTACCTCTCTTGTCATTTTCTTATTCCAAAATCACAATCTATTATACATTTCCATGATTGAGATGACAAATTTAGGAACGTTATGGGCTGAATTGTGTCCCCCCTTCCAAATTCAAATGTTGATGCCCTAGACTTTAGTACCTCAGAATGTGACTAGGGTATTTAAAAAGGGAAATTAAGGGATGCCTGGGTGGCTTAGTTGGTTAAGCGGCTGTCTTAGGCTCAGGTCATGATCCCAGGGTCCTCGGATCGAGTCCCACATCGGGCTCCTTGCTTGCCTGCTTCTCCCTCTGTCTCTGCCTACCACTCTGCCTGCTTGTGCTCTCTCTCTCTCTGACAAATAAATAAATAAAATCTTTAAGAAAATAAAATAAAATAAAAAGGGAAATTAAGTTAAAATGAGGTCTTTAGGGTTGGTCCCTAATTCAGTATGCTGGTGTGCTTCTAAGAGGAAGAGATTAGAATACAGACACTCACAAAGGAAAGACCACATGAGAACACTGGAGGGTGGACACCTAGAAACCAAAAAGAAGGGCCTGATAAGAAATAAACTTTGATGACTCCTCAATCCCAGATTTCTAGCCTCCAGAACTGTGAAAAAAAAAATTCTATTAAGTCCCCATTGTTTCGGGACTTTGTTATTGCAGCCCTTGCAAACAAATCAAATACATTTGAAAAGTAACTGCTTCTATGGGGCGCCTGTGTGGCTCAGTGGGTTAAAGCCTCTGCCTTTGGCTCAGGTCATGATCTCAGGGTCCTGGGATTGAGCCCCACATCAGGCTCTCTGCTCAGCAGGGAGCCGGCTTCCTCCTCTCTCTCTGCCTCTCTGCCTACTTGTGATCTCTCTCTCTCTGTCAAATAATAAATAAAATCTTAAAAAAAAAAAAAGTAACTGCTTCTAAAGCCAAGAGAGGAGTGTTATATTTAGTTGATAAAATTATATGCTTGAAACTTCTATTTTGGGGAACCTGAGTGGCTCAGATGGCTAAATGTCTGCCTTTGGCTCAGGTCATGATCTCTGGATCCTGGGGTCGAACACCACATGGGGCTCCCTGTTCATTGGAAAGACTGCTTCTCCCTCTCTCTTTGCCTCTCTTCCTGCTCATGCTCTCTCTCTCTCTCTGTATCTCTGTCTCAAATGAATAAATAAAATCTTAAAAAAAAAGAAACTTCAGGGTGTCTGGGTGGCTCAGTTGGTTAAGCAACTGCTTTTGGCTCAGGTCATGATCCCGGAGTCCCCGGATCGAGTCCTACATCGGGCTCCCAGCTCCATGGGGAGTCTGCTTCTCCCTCTGACCTTCTCCCCTCTCATGCTCTCTCTCTCTCTCTCTCTCTCTCTCTCAAATAAATAAATAAATAAATCTTAAAAAAAAAGAAACTTCTATTTTCATTGGCTCGGGGTGTAAATATATCCACAATCAATTTATACACACACAAAATTCCATCATAAATTCCCTTAAGATCTCATATTTTTTAAAGGGTGAAATGTAATGCAGTTGCTAATTTTTGGTTCCATTATTTTGGAAAATTCACATCTTAAGCAATTACAAGGGCAAAGAAATGTAGTCTAGTTCTTTGCCCAGAAAAGAGAAAAATGAATATGGAGAATCAAATCACTCTCTGTTCCAGTTCTTGATAGTCATTAATGGTCTCAAGCTATGTTTTACACACATCAGTTAATCCTCAAAACACACCTATAAGCACTATTATTATTCCATTTTATTAAAAAAGAATATGAGACTCGGAAAGATTATGTAATTGCTCAAATCACAGAAATTATCAAAAGCTGACTCTTGAAAACATTTTTCTAATGTCATAGCTAAGATCTCACACATTAAAATTCTGAAAGAAGATGACAAATAACATAAATGATAATCAAAGATAAGCAACAGAGTGATATTAGTGATTCATGGGATTTTCATTTCTTTAAATTTTTTTCTTTCAGTTTTAACATTCCATTTCAAAAAGTTTAGAAGTCAGAGAAAATTAGAAATAACAGGACAATGAATATTTATGTTTATGACGGATATAGGTTTACCAAGTGTTAATATTTTACTATGTCTACTTTACTGTTCTCTTTCTCTTTTCCTTCCCCTGAAAATTATAACTAATTCCCAAATATTTATCACAGCTTCTATATCATCACTTAAATCAAAAAACTTAGAACATAACTCCTAGCAATAAGTAATCTAAAATAAACCCACAATATACACATTCTTTTAATACTGGTGTCCACTCACACTCAATAATTTAATATTGAAAATATATCATGTATTAAACAATGCATTATCCATATACAAATTTTCCTTCCTCCAAAAAATGTTTTATAATGTCTTTTTTTTAAAGAACATGAACCATGGGGAGCCTGGGTGGCTCAGTGGGTTAAAGCCTCTGCCTTCGGCTCAGGTCATGATCTCAGGGTCCTGGGATCGAGCCCCTGCATCGGGCTCTCTGCTCAGCAGGGAGCCTGCTTCCCTCTCTCTCTGCCTGCCTCTCTGCCTACTTGTGATCTATCTCTCTGTGCCAAATAAATAAATAAAATCTTTAAAAAAAAAATAAAGAACTATGAACCATTCCAGCAAAGTGTTATGAATTTTTATAATGCCATAATGTTGTGGTTTTTTTTTTGTTTTTTTTTTTGTCTCTTTAATCAAGAAATAGTCTCCCAGGTTTTACTGATATTATTTAAGCTCCACACCGGGTTTTGTTTTGGGATTTTTTTGTTTTTTTGTTTTTTTTTCAGAATTTCTTTCAATTTGAATTTGCCTCAATCTTTCCATCATAACTAAATTCGGGGGAAAATTTTTGGTCAGCAGGTCAGTAAATTTATATAGGTGTGCCCTTCTAAGGAGTCGTATACTATCAGGAGCTCTATTTTTATGTTGGTAAATTTGATCAACTAAGGTGATAAACTGGCTGCCTTTATTTGCATACATTTCCTTTCTGTCTCCTTCATGGACTTTTGCTTGCGACTGTCATTTGTCATTTTTCTTTCTTTCCTTCAAGGGCCTATATTGTGGCAAGTTTGTATTGTGTATTGTATTCTGACACTTTCATTGTTTAAATATCTTATTTCCCCCCCAAAATACTTTTCACCGAATGATTTCAGTATTTGTTGATGATTTTTGTCTAAATCCATTACTACAGAGAAAGACGTTAAGTGATTTTTCTGAGTCTCTCCTTTCTGATTTTATCAGCTCACATTACCCTATAAAAATGAGGGTTTTTTTATTCAACCTACGTTTGTTTTTGATTTTCAGTATAGTTTCTTTTTATTATTCACTGGATCACTACTACAATATTTGATGCTAAAAGTAATTTCAAATCTGCCAATGGAAGGAACTTTTGATATGGCAACATCAGTTTTTTTTTTTTTTGCGTTTTCTTTTGAGGGTGGTTGGAGGAGCAAATCTATATTTATCCAGCATGTAGTATATGTTAACTTCTTTGCATGTACATTTAGTTCTCCCAATTCAATAGCTGCATGGAATAGGTAACATTATAAACCCATGTTACAGATGAAAAATAAAAACAAAACAAAGACAATGCCCAAAGAGATGAATAGACTTAGACAAAGTTACACAGAAATTTGGGCCTGGATCAATCTGGCTTTTTTCCATTTTACCACAAACTCCAGCTTATACTGTTTTTATCAAAGCCCTGAAGCTATTTGTAGAAATTCTGGTTGTCAATATTGATAAGTTCTGAGTGATTCAAGGATTACTCATATGTAGAGAAACAAAGAAAAAGTAGTTTTCTGTTTCACACCTTGTTACCACTAAGAGTCTTTACAAAACATACCTACATGCTGGTAGATGGAGAAATGTGGCTTCTGCAACATTCCTTTTCTCCCTCCACGTGAGAATACAATTATATTCTAGATCTTCTGTGTCTCAGAGCTCTTATGCTTTTTTTTTTTTTTTAAGACTTTATTTACTTATTTGACAGAGAGAACACAGCGAGAGAAGGAACATAAACTGGGGGAGTGGGAGAGGCAGAAGCAGGCTTCCTACTGAGCAGGGAGCCTGATGCGGGGCTTAATCCCAGGACCCCAGGATCCTGACCTGAGCCAAAGGCAGACATTTAACCAACTGAGCCACCCAGGCACCCTGCTCTTATGCTTTTTTATCTTTTTAAAAGTATTTTGTTTTCCTCCAACAGCTGGGGTTTTTATATTTCCTATTTAATTTTCCTTTACTTCCTAATCTTTCTATACCATGTAATCTTCCTATAGACTCATTTATTGATATTTTAATTCCAGTTATTCTGTTCTTCCATTCTAATTTGATTCACAGTCACATACTGTGGAAGAACTCTTCATCTTCATTTGTATTCCCTCTATCCTTTTATTTTCTTGAAAACCCTAATCATCCTTATATTAAAATCTTTGTCTATTAACTTCAGTATGTGGACCATCTATATGTCTATTTCTAGTGTGTATTTGTGCGGTTGCATGTGTGAGTGTGTTTATTGTGTTTATTGGTTATTTATTACATTGACCTTCTTCTTTGCATGGGTGATTATTTATGATTAAATGCTGTGCATTTTTACTGAAAAAAAAAGTATAGGCTCTAGATGATGTTATTTTCATTTTCCTCTAAGAGTTCACTCTCCTTTATTATGACATGGGCTGTCAATATAATTAGATGTGAACTGGTAGAAGGTGAGATATTCTCTAGGCTCCTTCCCCAGGCAAATCTTAAAATCTAATTCTAGTCTTCCTAGGTCTGTGAGACTGCCAAAAATTAAAATCTGCTTTTCAAAGGCTTTCTGCTTGGCTCCTTCCTTGACTGCAATGTACCATTCCAGCATTTGGCAAATGTCCTGAGAGGGCATTAGCACAGGTTCAGGCTTTTTTCTCACTCCATTCTTTTCACTGGAAACTGGCAAGTTTCTAATTTTTGTCTCTCAAGACCCACAAGACTGTCAAAGCTCGGGTGATTTTTTTTTTTTTTTTTTTTTTTTTT
>CM052898.1:102196615-102234199 GCA_028534135.1 Potos flavus | reverse complement strand
AAGATTTTTCTTTTCTGTTCAGTGATATATAGCTATTTAAGCCAATTCTCATAGAAAGTCATATTATTTAATGCAGAAGCACCAGGAATTCTGTAATGGTCCTGATAGTATACCTCCACCAGCCATTCCCTGAACAACTGAGTAATAATAAGATGGTAATGACAACTGCTATTTATTGAGCCCTAATGTGTTCCAGCTACTATGCTAAGCACATTGTAAGAATCGCCTAATCTAATTATTATAGCAATATTATAATAAATCCTATTATTTCAATTAAGTGCAGGGGACTGAAACTTAGTTAAATGGATAACACAAGGAATAGAATTATTACTTGAACACAGATCAATCTGACTTTGAAATGTGTGCTTTAACAACATAAACTTTCCCAGAATTTAACTTGGTTTCTAACACTTCAGAAATTACCTTAGTGTTATGATCTGATGTTATTTAGAACAATGCTAAGGGGACCAGGGGAGGCTCCATAACAATGTCACAGAAATCTTTGCCCAAAGTATGACTAAGAAGCAGTTATACGACTGCTAATGGTAATTTTCAAGCTACCAATTACTAAGCTAATAATTGACCTAACGAATTCTCTTATGTAACAGAAGTAACATGGGAAGTTTTATTACTGCAAGACATTAGAATGAAAGTGTAGAGAGGACAGAATCAATTGAGGACAGAGGAACTTTGTTGAAAGGATCTAAAGGGTCAATTTTAGTTTGGGAGAAGAAGGATGTCTTGAGTTTCTTAGTCAATGATATCCAGTTGTAGGAGTAAAGTGATTTCAAAATGAAATTATGAATCTAAAGGGTGATATAATTCTAGTCTCAAATTGGATAATTGCCATTGTGAGCCTGACATAATAGCTACGTATACAGTGCAACAGATCATAGATACAAAAAAAAAAAAAAAAAAAAATCATCTGGCTGAGGATCTAGCATCAGTGTAGCTCAAATAAGAGCTAAAACTGAAAGAGGCTACAGGGGAAGTAGGTGGTAAGCTCAATCCAAGTAGTGTTTCAAGCATAGGGCAGAGAAATTGGAACAAACACATTATCTCCCACCAGTCACCTACCAGCATAGTTTTGTAGATTACTAATTAAATATGGAGGACTGAGGATTGTGATCTCTCAGTAGGAATCTGCAGAGCTTGGTTCCATGGATTAAAAAAACAAAAAACAAAACAAAACAAAACAAAAAACCAAAAGATATAATTACACTACACTTTCATTATTTCTGTGGTCCATTTCTTTTCCATTACAGGGCAAAAACATCCTACTACTTTCAGTTGAGCAATTTCACTTTTTGATGTTTTGTTATGACAATTTAGCTTAATTCTGTTGGCAAAATACATAGTTTATTTTAAAAGGAAATAAAGTTGAGGCGTGCCTGGGTGGCTCAGTTAAGAGGCTGCCTTCAGCTCAGGTCATGATCCCAGGGTGGGATCGAGCCCCACATCGGGCTCTCTGCTCTGCTCAGCATGAAACCTGCTTCTTCTTCTCCTACTCCCCCTGCTTGTGTTCCCTCTCTCTGTCTCTCTCTCTCTCTCTCTCTGTATCAAATAATAAAATCTTAAGAAAAAAATATGTATGTGTATATATTTAAAAGGAAATAAAGTTGAAAAATGAAATCACAAGGTTTTTTTTTTTCTAGAATTAAAGCCACAAATCTTGTACTTTTAGTACATTGGGGTCATGGATTTATTTTTACATAGTTTAAATAATTTTATTTGAACTGAGTCATAATTTTAACAATGATAATAATACTGATTTAATATAGTTTATCACAGTCCATGAATTATTTTTTAAAGTTCAATTGATAGTTAATAATAAAAGTTGTACTCTGTATTTGTGTCCTTGTTTTGGTCCTCTTTAAACTTTTATCTCTCTGCATATCCCCCTCTTGGTATACTACTTCAATTGAAAAGGAACATACTAACAATACACAACTGCATCTCCTGCTCATGCCAAGGTCCCAAGAAAACAACAGTAACAAATATTCATTGAGAGGCTACAATGTGCCCAGTATTGTGCTAATGATGCACTCATTTTAAGTTTTGGTCTCCCTTGCACATTAGATACATTTTAAATTGCTTTTATAGTCAGTGAGATACACAGCCAGTAAAAAGAACCCAGGACCCAAATCCAGATTTGTCAGCAGCCAGTAGTTAAGGGAATAGTGAAGTAGGGCGAACAATAAATGCAATAAATGTTTTATCAGACCTGGTGGGAAGGTGTAACCAAGAATAGGCATTTTTTTTTTATACAAACATCTTTATTTGAAATAAATAAGCTGTCTTTCTCATAGATGATGTGTAACTTAAATATTTCACTTTATGTACTAATGTTCAATATCTTCTTTACTGACAGTATTTTTTAAAGGAAATAATAGGTTATAAGGTTTGGAGCAACTTTTAATTTAAAAACTCCTTAAGAAGGGCTAGCTATACTAGTACAAAACATACTTAACTTTAATACTTGCTATAAGGAAAGGCATATAATTTGCTGCAAGTGAAAATGTCTTTCCTAATAGATGGGAATATTCTGAACATTCAATCATTTTCACTTGCACATTTCAAGATGTGAGGAGAGTTTTATTAGTACCAAACCATATTTCTGCTGGCTATACCTTTATAACTAAGAAATCATTGCTTCTACTGCCCAGGGTGAGATTGAATCTTTTGAGCAGTTTTCCTATAAACAATGACATTCAGCAGAGGCTGTATTGTCAGTTCTTTTAGAAATGGCATATTTGTGTAATAGACTATAGTGAGAGCATTTCACATCCCATTCCTTTCATTGATAATATGTTGTTATCATTGATCATTTCTTTTGGAAAGAAACAAAATTCACTGTCAGAACAAAAAAAACCTCAAAGCATGATTAAAAATGAAAGTGACTAGACTTTTAAATCAAACATGTGTGAATTAAGTACTTTAAGAGTTTGGCTGCTCATTCAAGGATGCCTTTAAAACTGCCCCAAAAGTTTTAGTAATTCTTTTTTTGAAATCAATTTTAAAGAGAATTTAGTTATCTTTACCATGGGAAAGCATCATCCGTTAGAAGTATTTGGTTTGTTTTTTTAAGCATCTAGCATGTTTTCAAAACTACTAACTATTGGTTCTAAATGTATAATTTATCTTGTAGTTCAAAAGGTAAATTTGAAAAAAAACTATAATTATAATGCTATAACTAGTGATCTCAGTGTATATCCTCTCAAAATAACTGTTTTGAAGAATACAGTACTAATTTTGAAATAATTGTTGTAGTTTGATTCTTTACATTTATTTACCATATAATAATAATTAATAATTTCTACCTTATTAAGTACAAAACAGAATCCTCAATGTAAAAAACGTGAGGCTAAAAGTTTATGCTCAAGTTTTATGCTTCTGGAAGAAATTATATAATAATTTCCTTTTGTAAAAGTTACTCAAATATAGTTTGAAATCAATTTCAGCTTATCTCCAAAATGTGTGCTCATATTTATTTTGTGTTAAATGAATTCATTTTAATTTCACCAATAAACTGAAACTTCCCAAGGAAGAAAGTTTCATTAATACATCTTCCAAAATGAAGCACTTATTAAAATTCCACCCAACCTGTGTCATCCTTAGAATGAAATTATTTTTTGCACCTTTGCATCATATAGTTACTTAAAACAGCTTACGGAATTAACGTCAGGCTTCTCTCCAATTACTTCTATGTTCTTTTGCTCTTCTTGGAACTTTAAAAAAAGTAACCATGTCTTTAAAAGCTACTTGCTCGGGCTTTAATTTTTTAATGATGGAAAAATAAAGCATACTGCATGCATTAAAAGTAGCTGAATTTCATTATGTAAAATGAAATCAGTAAGTGAGCCAGAATGAGGGAGACAAGAGCATATATAAACTTGTTGGCATATTAATATTTAAAAAATGGATACTTTCATGCTATTGCAGTTGAGGTTTTCAATTGAAATATTGAGGTGGTAAGTATGAATTAACATATATTATAAAATAGATTGTCTCTAAACTTAAATAGCAATAGGAAAGAAAATTTCAATAGAAGTAAAATAGCTAATGAATCTAAAATCTCTCATTTCAACTTTAAGCATATACTAGATCTAAAGGAGAAATAAATTGTGTGAACACTAGCAGATTCGTTGATAATATAAATGGAATATTTCTCTATAATAAAAACTAAAATGAAAACTATTCCATCTGGTGTTTTGGCCATTTTATTTGCCAATGCGATCAAGTAGAATTACTGCTAATGATGAATGAAACCAGTTAATATCATGGCCAATATACTCAGAATCACGTGTTTCCTTGTTGCTAAGCCATCTTTACAGACTGTAGGAAAACTATGGTACTTTAAACTAACATATTTCCATGCCCCTACTGATTAAAAACTGAGATTCATCAATTTGAACTTTCCTACATGTGTGACATGTGAATATTTAATTAGAGGCCGGACCGTTCATTTTAAATACTTGAAGCAGAAATTAGATGCCCTGTCTTTCTCTTGCAAAGCAGAGCTACTACTAGTCCCTTACCTACAAAGGACTGGTTGGGTTCCAACCATTCTAGTTCAAGAATAGCAACCACATGGTCTGCGCTATTTTATTGAACTCTTGCACTCATGGAAGGGAAATCCATCAATGACACCATTCTGTCCCAATATGTCTAATGTCTTTTTACTGTTCCAAATCTCATTCAGGACACAATGTTACATTTATTTGTCATGTCTCCATTGTCTCTGTTTAGCTACGACAGGTTTTCAGTCTTACATGCAATTCCTTTTTTTAGTATAACAGACTCATTTCACAGCGATGTAGGTCTATCCCTGTTTGCCACACCTTAAATTAGGTAGTTTCATATATGTGTAATACAGTTAGATTATTTTGCCATAGTCTGCCTTTGACTTAGGATCCCCTGGCCATCTAAAATCTTTTTTTTTTTAAATTTGCATATATTAAAGTTCACTATAGGGGCGCTTTGGTGGCACAGTGGGTTAAGTGTCAGACTCTTGGTTTCGGCTCAGGTTGTGCTCTCATGGTGATGAGATTGAGCCCCACATGGGGCTCCACGCTTAGTGCAGAGTCTGCTTGAGTTTCTCTTCCCTCTCCCTCTGCCCCTCCCACTCGTGCTCTCTCTCTCAATAAATAAATCTTTAAAATAAAGTTCACCTCATAAACTTTGTATAGAACTTTCTAAAGTTCTATAGGTTTGGACAAATGCATAACTTCAGATATTCACCATTAAAATACCACACAAAATAGTTTCCAACTTAAAAATCCCCTGTGCTGCACTTAAAAACGTTTTCTGCTCCCTCTCCTCAGGAACTTCTGGCAACCACCAATCTTTTTCTTGTTTCTATCATATTGCTTTTTCCAGATGTCCCATGTAATTGAAATTACACAGTATGTAGACTTTCAGACTGGCATTTTTTTGTAAGCAATATGCATTTAAGCTTCCTCCACATCTTTCTGGCTTGATAGCTCATTTTTAAAAATCACTTAATAGTATTACATTGTATGGATGTACTTGTTTCTTCTTCCAGTCACCTGTTTAAGAATAGTTTGCTGCTTCCAGTTTGGGACAATGATGAATAAAGTTGCTATAAACATTTTTATACATGTTGTCGTGTGAACATAAATTTGGTAGAATTCACCAGTGAAAATGTCCGGGCCTGGCACTTTCTTTGTTAGAAGGTTATCAATTACTGATTCAATGTTTAATATAAATATAGGCTTATTCAATAAATCAGTTCTGCTTGTGTGAGTTTTTGTAGTTCAAGTCTTCCAAAATACCGATAAATTTCATCTAAGTTATTTAATCTGAGGTCATAGATTTCCTTAGGGTATTTCTTTATTATCCTTTTGATATCCATGGGATCAGTAATGATGAACCCTCTTTAATTTCTGCTATTGACATTGTATTTTGTTTTCCTTAGTTTGCTTGGGTAGAGTTTATTGATTATATTTCAAACAATAAGCTTTTTCGGTTTCATTTTTTTCTTTTTTGTTTCCCATTTTCAATTTATTTGATTTCTGCTCTAACTTTCCTCATTACTTTTCAGGAGAGGAGGTGACTTACCTCAGACTTAAATTTATCTTCTTTATCTAATTTGTAAAGATGTGAGCTTAGATCATTTATTTTATCTTCATTATATTCCAATACAGGCATTTAATGTTCTAAATTTACATCTACGCACAGCTTTTGCTTTATCCCACAAATTTTGATCAGTTGCATTTCCATTTTTATTTCAAATATTTTTAAAATTTCTTTTGAAATTTCTTTACTGATCCCTGTGTTTAGATGTATTTTGTTTTTGTTTTTTAGAAGTGTGCTGTTTAATTTCAAAATATTTGGGGATTTTCCAGCTATCTTTCTGTTATTGATTTATTTTTTTCCAATTGAAAATACTACTTTTATCAGTATTTTCACTTTAATTATCCCTCTACATATACAGCTGACCTTCAAACAACATGAATTTGAAAATGAAGGATCCACTTATACACAGGTTTCTTTTGATAAATATAGTACTCTAAATGTATTTCCTCTTCCTTCTTTTCTTTTTTTTTTTTTTGAAGATTTTATTTATTTGACAAAGAGAGACAAAGCACAAGCAGGGGCAGCGGCAGGGAGAGGGAGAGGGAGAAGCTCAGCAGGGAGCTCAATGCAGGGTTGGATCCCAGGATCCAGGGATCATGACCTGAGACAAAGGCAGATGCTTAACCAACTGAGGCACCCAGGCACCCCTCTTCCTTATTTTCTTAATAACGTTTTCTTTTCTCTAGTTTACTTTATTTTAAGAATACAGTATATAATACATTTAACATACAAAATATGTGTTAATCAACTCTTT
Organism: Potos flavus; assembly: GCA_028534135.1. Classification (NCBI taxonomy): domain Eukaryota; kingdom Metazoa; phylum Chordata; class Mammalia; order Carnivora; family Procyonidae; genus Potos; species Potos flavus. The sequence goes on along the minus strand of CM052898.1, from coordinate 102,227,346 downwards.
TTGTTACCTGTAAGGATTCTGGGCAACAGTAGGCTATTAGCAGTTAAATTTTGGGGAAGTCCAAAATTATACTTGAATTTTTGACTGCACAAGGGGTAGGCATCAAGCTCCTGCATTGTTCAGACGTCAGCTGGACCAATTATCAAGCACTTGAGGAAACTTTTTAATTTGATTTCCACTTCTTCATGTACCTGCAGAAAGTTTCTAATTGCTTATGGTTCTCTCTATTTCCTCTCCCTTCTCTATCTCCCACCCCAATGTTTCCCTCTGCTTTAACAGTATGTAAGCTTAGCTATAGGAATACTGAGAATATTGTTCTTCTGGTAGTTTTCCTAGGATAAAAATGGCAACACTTGCAACTCCTCAAATAAGATGTAAATCATGGTTAAAATCCTTTACAAAAGTATAAAAAAGTTTATTTTGGACCCCTATAAAGGCCCCTTTATATGATCCTTTTTCTTTCAACTTTAATTTCATTTTGTCTGAATTCCATAACTTTATATTAGTTAAGGTATGTTTTATGATCCAGAATGTGGTGTATCTTGATGTGAGTTTGAAAAGCATGTGTATTCCACTGTTGTAGGATGGAGCATTCTATAAATGTCAATTAGATCAAGTTGATTGATAGTTCTATTGAGGTCAACTATATCCTTATTGATTTTCTTCTTGCTTGAACTATGGAAAGGAGAGTGTTAAAGTCTCCTACTAAAATAGTGGATTTTTTTTATCCTTCTTGCAAGTCTATCAGTTTAACCTCAACTATTTTGATGTTGTTAGGTTCATGCATATTTAGGATTGTTATGTCTTACATACAAAGAATTGACCTTTGTCATTATGTATCTTTTATCTATTTATTTAATTAATGACACAATGTCACATTAGTTTAAGGTGTACAACATAGTGATTTGTATGCCTCCTTTATATGTGATAAGTTATCCTATTCTGAAGTGTTCTTTGTTTGAAATAATAGAGCTACTAAAGCTCTCTTTCAATTAATGTAAGCATGATACATCTTTCCCTATCACTTTCCTTTTGATCTGACTAATTTTTTATGTTTAAAATGGTTTTCATTTATAAAATATTCAGTTGGGTCTTCTTCTTTTCTTCTGTTTTCTTCTCCTCCTCTCCCTCTCCTCCTCCCCCTCCTCCTTCTCTTCCTTCTCTTCTTCTTCTTCTCCTCCTCCTCCTCCTCCTCCTCCTTCAATTTACAGAATTAGAGGAGGGTAAACTCTAAACTGCAAGTACAGAGAAATATTTGGAGATATTTTTGCTACAAAGGAGAACAAAGAAATGTGGTAGCATATACCAGGAAATGGGCTGAAAATCATTTACTAGGACTTTTTGACAAGATAAATAACAGAATATATGTCAAGATTGTGTAAATTACTCTGGGGTTAAAAAACATATTGCCACTATCTCATGTTCATGCAATGTGTACTTCAATTTTTATTTTATTTTTATTTTTATTTTTTCCCAAATACTTTTATTTTATTTTTTCAGTGTTACAAGATTCATTGTTCATGTACCACACCCAGTGCTCCATGCAATATGTGCCCTCCTCAATACCCGCCACCAGGCTTGCCCAACGCCCCATGCCCACCCCTCCAAAACCCTCAGTCTGTTGCTCAGAGTTCACAGTCTCTCATGGTTCATTGCCCCTCCGATTTCCTCCAATTCACCCCTCCCTTCCCTCTCACAATTTTAATTTTTTTAGAGTCATTGAGGTTCAGCATATCAAAATCATGAGCCTTTCTATAGTTCCATATCAACAAAGTGGTTTAGGAATTGCTACAGCAGGTGAAGAGAGCATAGTGAATCATTCACTGCTTCTCATCATTGGGGACAATTCAGTCACCTCCTAAAGAGGTTGTACAGAAAGCAAATAGGTCCATGAGTAAATGGTCACATCATTAGGAATTAGAGAAATCAAATTAAAATTATAACGAGAGCTAATTAGATACAACTGCATTAGTTAGCTGGGCTGCCATAACAAAACGCTACAGAGTAGGTAGTTTAAACAATATAAATTTATATTCTTACCATTGTAGAGGCTAGATGTCCCAGATTAAAGTACTGGCTGATTTGGGTTCTAGTGAGGACCCTTCCTAGCTTGTGGATGCTGCATTCTCACCTCACCCTTACATGGCCTTTCTTTCTTTCTTTCTTTCTTTCTTTCTTTTTTTTAAGGTTTTATTTATTTATTTGACAGAGAGAGAGAGAGACAGCAAGAGAGGGAACACAAGAAGGAGGAGTGGGAGAGGGAGAAGCAGACCTCCTGCTGAGTAGGGAGCCCAATGCTATGTGGGGCTCAATCCCAGGGCCCTGGGATCATGACCCGAGCGCAAGGCAGATGCTTAACAACTGAGCCATTCGGGCACCCCTACATGGCCTTTCTTATGTGTGCTCATAGAGAAAGACATTTCTGATGTATTTTCCTTTTCTTATAAGGGTGCCAGTTCTATCTGGACAAGGGCCATACACTTATGACCTCATTGAACCTTATTACTTCCTTAAAGGCCTTGTCTCCAAATATAGTCACAGTGAGAATTAGGGCTTCAACATATGAATTTCGAGAGAACACGAATCAGTCCAAAACAACTAGTATGGTGGAAAAAATAAAAATACAGATAATACCCAAGTGTTCATAAAGATGCAAAGCATCTGGAATTATCAAGTATTGCTGACTGAATGCAAAATATTACAGTCAGTCTGGAAAACATTTTGGTGGTATCAAATATATTAAACATACATTTACCAAATGACTTAGATATCCAATTCTTAAGTTTTCACCCTAGATAAATTAATGCTTATACTCATTTAAAAAAATCTATAGGGGGTGCCTGGGTGGCTCAGTTGGTTGAGCGACTGCCTTCAGCTCAGGTCATGATCCTGGAGTCCCAGGATCGAGTCCCACATCGGCCTTCCTGCTCCGTGGGAAGCCTGCTTCTCCCTCTGACCTCTCCCCTCTCATGCTCTCTCTCTTTCTCTCTCTCTCTGTCTCAATTAAATAAAATAAATCTTTAAAAAAAAAGAGTGGAAGTAGTTCCTTTCTATAAAAAAATAAAAAATAAAAAATCTATAGAAACATATTTATAAAAGCTCTATTCATAATCACCCCAAACTTGAAACAACCCAAATGTTAGGTTATTTGGTGAATGAATAAACAAATCATATATATTATTCAAAGGAATATTGCTGAGATGGTTAATTTTATATGTCAATTTGACTGTATTAAGAGGTACTCAGATATTTGGCTAGAGATTATTTCTGGGTACATCTGTAAGAGTGTTTCCAGATGAGAGATTAGCATTTGAATTGGTGGACTAACTAAAGCATATATTGCTTTCCTCAATGTGAGTGGGCATCATTTAATCCTTTGAGGAATCTTAATATAATTTGATATGATTTTGCTATTACTTCTGCTTCTCTGAAGAACTCTGACTAGTACAACTACTCAATAATAATAATAATAATAATAATAATAATAATGTTGTATATATGTCAAAGGTTCTCTCTATATATCAACTTACCTGCTTGGTGATTCTATTTATACAGTATCTCAAAAATAAAACTGAAATATTAGGAAACAGATCAGTGGTTGCCAAGTGTTTGAAAAGGGGTAGGTTGTGCCTATGTATAGAGTTTTTTGGGTAGTGAAACCTAGTTGTTTTGGTTACATAAACCTATACGTATTTTAAAACTCATAGAACTGTAGACTAAAAAATTTAAATTCACTCTATATTAATTTATAAAATAAAAAGTTGAAACATAAAATGAGTCCATTTTAAAGAAACCTTTATATTTATATGGAAAACAATAGGCAAATATCATTTTAAGAAACAGAAATACTGTGCTTATAAATAGATTCTAATAGATAACTATATATAGGAAATTTATGTATAGTATGGATGACATTTAAATTTGGTGATCAAATATATGATACATTCAATAAATGGTACTAACAAGTAATTAGTCATGTCAAAAAATTCACACAACTTAAAAAATAAATTTCTATTAGATTAAATAGGCAAATGCAAAGAATGCTTGCAACAATAAATGCTTACAATCATTTATAAAATGATTTTATAAAAAATCATAACTTAGAAAAATGTTTTGGAGATTTTCACCATTACCAATTCTCTCCTCTTTACTTACTAATAGAACCTCTATGTTTTAGCTAGGCACATTTATGACTGCCTAAATAAAGACAACTTTCCCCAGGCCCTCTTGCAACTAAGTCTCTCCAATTATTAAATTCACTCCAGCAGGATATAAGTGGAAATGTTATATATCTCTTGGAAGGAGCATCCGTTAAGGAATGGGTATACCCTTATTCCACTTGTGCAGTTTAGGAGATTTACCTAGGTTTCTTTTCAGGGGTATTCTAAACTTTTCTTATGTCCCTTAATATGTCATTTTTCTATGTCTATCATTTTCCATTCTTTAGGTAACCAAGTTTTAAATTTTTTACTACTGCAGATTCCATTACATACTTTTATCTCCAGTGAAAATGTAGGACATGTAGTCTTCTGATAATTCTACAGAGTGTTTAATTTTACTTCATATAACTTATACAGTCCAACATAAACTTATGAAATATGTGTATCTTAATGTTTTTCTGCTTTTATTTCACATTCTTAGAAGCTTGGGGATATAATGTGGAAAAAAATGTTTCCAAATAAGTTATTAAAAAATGAAAAAACAAGTCATTTGTCTTTGTTTGGCACATCTTCTTTATCTCCACATCACCCCAAACGTGGACAGCAAAAAGCAAAAGCACAAACAGCAAAAAAAAACAAGCCAGTGTGGATGGTTGCCTTAGGGGAAGGAGACAGCCCCAGGGCATACTGACTGATGAAGACAGGTTGCACGTTCCAGTACTCTGTGAGGTTTTGTGTCTGTGTTGACAAACAGTAATTACATTAAAGGATATAAATGTTATATTCATATATGTATATATATTGTATATGTGGGAATACTCATTATTGCAGAATTTATCTATACATTTTTTCTTATACTATCACTTCATTTGTAACTTTTGTAATAGTTCTTTGTTAAACAACTGAATTTGAGAATTCAGCTGAAAGAATGGATACATTTTTAACCTTAATTCGTGTGTTATATGTGGTTTTATCTTATAATCTGGGAATTGCCAGCTGGCACAATTGTGACATTTGCTTAATTAGTCTAGATCAAGTTCATTCCCTGAAAAAAATTTTTTTTAAACATTTATTTATTTATTTGGCAGAGAGAGAGAATGAGAGAGAGCACAAGCAGAGGGAGCGGCAGGCAGAGGGAAAGGGAGAAGCAGGTTCCCCACAGAGCAGGGAGCCCCATATGGGGCTTGACGCCAGGACCCCGGGATCATAAACTGAGCCAAACGCAGACGCCTAACCTACTGAACCTCCTAGGATTCCTCTTGAAAAAAAATTTTCAAAGAAAACTATAAATGATTTACTCTAAAGTTTTGTTATAAAGTCTTTACATATACTTGAAGACTTAACATGTCTAAATGCCTCCTGTTTTGTCAGAAAAATTAATGAAGTGCATAAGTGTAATAAAGAGCAGATGGTTCTTAATATCGAAATTTGTCCTTATGAGTGAGTTACTTTCATTCTTGGTATTGGTATCCCTGCTAATATGATACTATACAAATCAGTATTTTTAGTACATATTATGAAATTGAATTCATATAACAAATACAACATATTTTAAACAAATAATAGATTTCTATATTGTAACTGTTTTTATAGGGCAATGTACTACGTTATTTATTAAAACTACTGATTTATAACTTGATTGTGAAGAATATGGAAGACCACTACTTCCTAAATAGAGAGTAGGAAATGTGTCTCCTAAATAGAGAATAGAAAAAAAACTAATCTACCAAATAGTCATGATTCTAAGCTTTGCAACACATATATCATATATATTTATATATTTAAATCTGCATACATACAAAATAATACAAAAAATAAAATATTGTTAACAAATAGAGATTTCTAATAGAGATTTTTATTCCCCTGACATTTTCAAATGTTTCCCACTCTTTCAAAGATTTTTTCAGACAGTAATCATATTCATTTACTATTTCTTCGCCTGATAATGGATTTATTTAAATATTACTTTATTAGAAATCAATAACTGTATATAGGCACTTCATGTTTTAACATTATAAAAATAGTGCTCTCATGTAATCAATTATAATCTCTAGGTTTTAAATTTCACAAGCTTTTTTCCCCCTCAAATTGTATTATCATTTTCAGTTCACAGTCTATTCTATGGTCCAAAGCAGTGTTTCTTTGAGTTGGGTGCTCAAAAGACTCATAAAGAATATGTTTTCTTCATCACTGGAAATGTCAGTAAGTCATTTATTTATTTATTTTATTTTATTTTTATTTTTTTAAAGATTTTATTTATTTGACAGAGAGAGATCACAAGTAGGCAGAGAGGCAGGCAGAGAGAGAGGGGGAAGCAGGCTCCCTGCTGAGCAGAGAGCCCGATGCGGGGCTCGATCCCAGGACCTTGAGATCATGACCTGAGCCGAAGGCAGAGGCTTTAACCCACTGAGCCACCCAGGTGCCCCCATTTATTTTTTCAGTTTTCTATTACACCTATGTCTATACATTATTTATTTATTTTTTTTTTTTCGGTGTTCCAAGATTCATTGTTTATGCACCACACCCAGTGCTCCATGCAATACGTGCCCTCCTTAATACCCACCACCAGGCTCACCCATCCCCCCACCCTGTCCCCTCCAAAACCCTCAGTTTGTTTCTCAGAGTACACTGTCTCTCATGCTTCGTTTCCCCCTCTGATTTCCCCCCTATGTCTATAAATTTAATTATACATAATCACTATTTGTCCTATCTGTTGTTCAGGTGTTGCTACAAAGACATTATAATTTTATACCTTTTAAAGATGTAATATTTTGGGTGCCTGGGTGCTCAGTTGGTTAAGTGACTGCCTTCAGCTCAGGTCATGATCCTGGAGTCCCAGGATCGAGTCCCACATCCGCATTGGGCTCCCTGCTCAACAGGGAGTCTGCTTCTTCCTCTGACCATCTCCCCTCTCATGCTCTCTCTCTCATTCTCTCTCTCAAATAAAGAAATAAAATCTTCAAAACAATAAAGATGTAATATTTTACTATTTCAGAAAATATCATTGATATTCTTCTTTTACGTCTTACTTAAAATCTTTAAAAAGTAAAGAAGATGTAGATTTTGTCTGCCTCTGAAGGTAAATTTTATTTTATTTTATTCCTTTTTTGTAAATTGTATGGTGTCTATAAAATAATAAAAATGGATAAAAGTCAGGGAAATATGCATTTTTTCAGAATGTTATTTCCAATTATCTTAATGATAACAGAAAAATTTTATCTTTCATTTGAATTGCATCATTCCATATATTAGACATATATGTATACGTTAATATATATCTATTTATCTCTAAATGTATTGAGAGAGAGAGAAGAATATAGTTTGAGTGAAATATATTTGCAGAGATACAGACACACTTTTTTTTTCCCCTCTCAAAATCCCTAGCAGGGAGTGAGCTTTGAGAGGTTCTGGGGTCAGATGCTTGTGTACTCATTGACAGAGACGATAATGATGCTTCTGACAGCCCTGAGATACTGCACGCTGTATGACAACGAGCTTGAAAAGGCATCACTGAAGGTGATAATAATGAGGACCAGCAGGAGGACATATTTCAGACTGAGAAGCTAGGAGGGTATTATCAGTCTGATAGAACAGGCTGAGCTCCGGATCCATGTGGATGTCATTCTTCTTTTATTGAGAATCCTGCTGAAATAGATACCCTGTATTCTAGGATAGGCTTTTTGCAGCAGCTAAAGAGACTGAAAAACATTCTTCAAGCAAGAGCAAGTCTAGAGAATGATGAAGTCCACAAAGAAGGGTAAAATTCATTTAAAAATCATCTTAGGATTTTAATTTTATCATAATACAATAACAAGTTGTGCTACATTTTACTGTGTATTTATCAATACAAAAATTAAATATGGGCTTTCTTCATCTATAATTATTCTAAAATATATTATTCATAGTCATATTTACATTTTAATTAGCAGGTTTGCCAGTTCTACTAAGAATGTTCTGCCCAGCATACCACTTGTAGTAGAGTCCTGGGTTCCACAGAGGAATTACCAAAAGGGAGTTAGAAACTACATCTGTATGCCTCAATTCCCTTGATATAGGTGCTAATGCAGATGAAGAGTTATGTAATAACACATCCTTGAAAGGTAGGTTTGGAAATGCAACAATTCACTTTAAGTTTGTAACTGAATTTTTAGGGAACAAAAGTAGGGATGAAGTAGCTAGGAAAATGCCTCTGGGTTTGGTGTGTAACTATGCATTCTGGTTATAATGGTAAGTGATTCCGATTAAGTTTTCCAAAGGCACACTCTTCCTTTAAATGGTTGTGTAGCTAGTCCTAGATGTCTTGGAGGGGACATGATCTGATACTATTTCTAGGGGAAAATTGATCAGGTTCTCATTGGCTCTTCAGTTTCTGCTGGCATAGTATCATGGTCAGACCCCGAGCAGGTGGTGATATGTGAAGTATCCACTTCTTAATTAACCACTATGGTGATCAATACACAAGAACAGATTACGAACTCTGGTTACATATACATTTCCGTTAAGTTCAAATTCCTTGCAAATGCAACCAGATACATATAAAAATTCCTGGTGGTACCTAATTAGCAGATATTCAAGTACCTGGGATTTCTTTTCAAGTTATTTTCACCACCACCACCCCCAAAAATATAAAGGAAACAACATGATTGATAGAAGAGTGACAGGACACTGAAAAAGTCCTGCAAGAGAAGTGACATGCAGGATTCTGCAGTCCCAGAGAAAGAGCCCACAGTGGCTAAAAATCCATTACTATTAATGAGATCAGAGCTGACCTGTTTCAGAACACTGAGGATGCTGCTCTCATGTACAGTGTTTCTCTCATCTTCCCCAAGTAACATCACTTATGCTTCATAAGATTATATTTTTATTTTGTTACTTTCCTCTGAGTTGTAGCAGTCTTTATCCAACTGTTTTAGACATTTTCACTGGATTGTTTTAAAAGTATTTTAAAATAACATGTCAAGCAAAGTTTTCATTCCTTCCAAATCTTTTTGTTTGTCTTTTTCATTTTAAATATAGTATTATCAGCCACCCAATTGCTAAAGTCAGAAAATTCCATCATGAAATCCTATTTCTCCCAACAAAATATCTTAATTTGTCTACTTATTTTAACACCAGATCGACTTTCTGCTTCAGTTTCCTCTCCTGTGTGTATGTATTTTTCCTACGCTACACTGGACTGTGTTAACCTGAGAAAGTAAACTGAATTTATTTCTCTGAAAATAGGAATAATAAAGCCTAACTTGTTCTCATGATAAATAGGACAATCTATGAAAATTACTAAACAGAATTCTCTGTCATTGTTACTTATTCAAAATTTACATGTCACCTTTTCAGAAAGGATGCATTTGATGATCCTATCTGAATTTCCCACTGACCTTTTTTATCTCATGGCACATATTTTTGGCAGAATGGGTAAATGTATCCTCAGTCATAAGGACATAGAGTCTGTCTGTCCTGTTGAGCACTGTATCCACACTCTTAAAACTGTGTTGGCAAATAGTACTCACTCCAGCAATAGTGGATGAATGAAAAAACGAAAGAGCAAAAGAGCATTCTCTTAAGCACAGATGTGCTATGAAAATACAACTGGAATTATCTGTTTATGAATTAAGAATTCGAAAGTATCATCTTGTCCATTCACAATTTTGGGACCTCTAAACAAGTCACTCATTTACGCCTAATTTATGCTTCTTTTCTCTGTGTGAAGATCAATGAGGTAAAGAGATCCCCCAAATAAAAGACTTTCTCATATCAAATATATGGTGTTATAAAAAAAAAACTTTCTACATTTCATTAAGATATGACTGTTGATAGTATTTTGAAATACTGATTGGTTTATGCTGATACACTTATAGTGTCTTGCTGTATTGCTGTTTGGTTCAATAGTGAACATTTTCTAAGAATAATTGTGAGTTATGAACCAAAGTCCACATTTGTGGATTGTTAAGACATCAGCTATTATATATTATGAAATGTATTAAAAATACATTACTGAGAATGCCTAGAGAAATTCCAAATGCAAGTTAACTACCTAAAAAATATCCTACTACTGGTTTTGTTACCATTTTTTTTAAATTTTTCTGCACAGGAACAAAAGACTAATTCCTGAATATTCTGTCCTATCAGAATGTTATTTTCTTAGGATGATATTGACTTAGGCTATTTTAAAATTCTATAGTCACTTAAATGTAGATCACTGTCCTCCCTACTGTATTTTCATGTACAGTAATAACCAACTCTCCTTTTAAGTCTTCCTCTTGTGTGTATAATGTGCTTTTATGTGTTCATATGGCTAGATAGCAATTCTCGGTCAGCAGAGACCACTGGGAGGGCTTTGGAACCAAAATTTAGACTCTGACCAATATTGAGCCTCTGCCTTGGAGGTCACCCTCAACTAGGTACCAATAAATGGATATTTGATTTTTCATTTGTTATTGTCCTTTTCATGTTTAGCTCCTAGAGAAACTCAGTAGAGGTGTAGCTACACAAAGGATTCAATGCTGTTTTATTGGATAAAATAATATTTTACAATATCAACAAATCGCCCTAAATCCTAATATATAATGTGAATCTGTTATGACAAAAATTATTAATTTTGTGTTTGTTAGTATTAAATCAGAAGGCTTTAAGCTCCCTTCCATTCTTGAATTACTTGCAAAATGCTACACTAAACAAATTGTTCCAAACGTGTCCTGGAATGACTAATGGTCATATTTTTAAATAAATACACTTTCAAATACAAAATAAATATATATTAATTGATAAAAATTTTCAGAAGAAGAAAACATGCAGCAGGTGATGAAAATCATTCATATTAAAATTATCCAAAGCAAACAACTATGCAGTTTGAAACATTTTGGTTTTTTTTAATTTGCTGGTTTTTATGTGATTAGAAAAACAAGACATATGTTATTTATATACTTGTTAATTCAATATATAATGAAAAATTTCTTATGCCATTAAAATTTCTTCATAAATGTCTTTCCTTGATCTGTAATAGTCTAATAAACAGGTAGTAAAAATTCACTTAATAATTTTATTATGGACAGATAGCTATCTTCTCTAAGTTGCCATTAGAAATAATTTTCATCTGGGGTGCCTGGGTGGCTCAGTGGGTTAAGCCTCTACCTTTGGCTCAGGTCGTGATCTCAGGGTCCTGGGATCGAGCCCCGCATCGAGCTCTCTGCTCAGTGGGGAGCCTGCTTCCCCTTCTCCCTCTGCCTGCTTCTCTGCCTACTTGTGATCTCTTTCTCTCTGTCAGATAAATAAATAAAATTAAAAAAAAAAGAAATAATTTTCATCTGAATTTCCAGCTGTTTTCTCCATGATTATCCAAAATTAATCTACTGATTTAAGTATTTTAATGCTCTTGAAATATTGGCCACTAGTGAAATAAGCAGCCAGTAGTTATGTATGAAAATTTCGATTTATCAAAAATTCATTCAGCATAAATTCTTAATGTGAAAATAGTAACTTAAGTGATGTTAGAAATAGTCTGCATTGTTAACATTTTCTTAATCCTATTATTATTCTCAAATATATTGTCTTTATTTCTGATGCTACTTTTATAGGACATTTGTAAACATTTATAAATTAACATTGCTCTTATGAATGTAAATCTTTCATTGCTACGTATATACTAGATGGTTATGGAATAACTCAAACACAAAATCAGTATACAAATCAATTTAAGTGGTGCAGCGAATGTGAATTTTGTCACCTACAACCGGAGGGAGTAATATTACATTAATTTTACTTTTCTAAGTGAAATGGAGTCTGTTCTGAGATCTCGTCCTAACAGCTGGTAGAAATTCAGTGGCCATCACTTTTGGGGTTCTTTTTCCCACCCAGAATTTTACATAAAGTACAAGGGTCTTGCCTAGTTCAGAACTAAGAAGCAGAGAGCATGTTGGTTACTGTTGATAGGGTTGGCCTGCCCCCTGGATTAGCAGGAGGTATTACAGAATTTTCCTCCCAGCTTCCTGAGTTCTTGCTGCCTGGGGCATAAAAATAAACATGCCTGACTGAGCCTGACCCCTTAAGAGTAAGCCTGTCTCCATTTCTTAAACAAAATGTGTCTCCCTGACACTACTGCCAACTACATTGATCCCTTTCTTAAGAGTGGGCTCTCTTGATGGATGTGGGTTACCAGAAAGTGCCTGTTTTCCCTAAAGTAAGGAGAAATAGAGGTGTATAAACTTCCCTAAACTTCAAACTACTGACTCTGAGATGTTCACATTACTATGGGTCAGAGCTCCCCATCAAAATCAGTTTCATTGAATCAAACCTTTGAGTCTTAACCATTTGTTAGGGTACCAAGATCTATTCAACTAAGCTATTCTGAGGGGTTATAAATGTCTTCAAACTCTAACCTCTGTGACTAGTCTTCTATGCACTGTTTTCTGGTGCTTCTGACTTTGCCATGGCTTTCCTTACTCAGAAAAATGCTTTTCTCCCCTATCACACCTTCAGCAACTAGAAAAATCAGAGGACAATCTTTTAATAAGGTGGAACTTGAAGAGGATTGCTGTGCTCAATATTAACCAAGGCACACACGTTCTATGTAGAATTAATATTCTTGCGTCTAAAACTCCCAGGTCCAGTGTTCTCCATTGTCTTTATATATTTAATATAATCACATTTTCTCCAGCTCTGGTAAAACATTGGGAAATTAATCTGAGGTTCTCTCAGGTTTACTGTGCATTAAAAAAGCTTGTTTTAACATGATTAGATATTCAGTCACTGTTGCTGAATACTTTTGTGTTTTGAGTACTTATAGCTAGGTTACAAATTTGAAGTTGAAGACATCCCATCAAAGTGTTATCCCTTCCTCCTACACATATTTCCATTTTGGCAGAACAAGGAGACATTACCTTTTGAATATTTTCCTTAATGTATATTTAAATAAATTTTTTAATCATTCCACTAAGCTGGTGAAAATTTCAATGTCCTCCCTTAGGGGGTGGTGATATTTTCAGGAGTTTCATGCTGTCATGTACATGTATGGAAAGCCCCTGTGTCATGGGTCTATACCAGATGTCTCTGGTATACCCATTTTCCAAATGTTCCAGGCCTCCTGAATCTCAGGTGGCATCTCTTCTTTTGGGTCAAACTTGGATGTTTAGGTCAAACAGAAACTTTGTAAAATATCTATGCTCTAGACTCCTTAATTATACAAAACCTGCTTCTCTCTATGTCCTTGGGACACTGCAAGAAAGTGAATTATAGCTCTGTTCTCACATGGACATTCCCAGTCTTGAGAAAATCTCTAAAAACTGACCTCACCTAAAGCCATTTCTGCACCTCTGACTTAAAGTTCTCATCTCCCTTACCTCACCCTTCTGAAAGTATCCTGTGTTTTCTTTACACATGCTAAGAGCTCATTAAAATTAGAGGAAGTTCTATATTTTTGAACTTACATTGATTTTTTTTTCCTTTGCTCTAATGGATTGTATCTATTTATCTACCTATCTATCTGTCATCTCCTAGTTCAATGATTAGCCTTAACTGTTTCTGAGTTCAGGCAGATCTTGAATTGAAATTTGATTCCAATATTTATTTTTAAATAACTTCTCAAAGTTACACTTCAATCTCAGCTTTTAAATTAAAATGATCTATTGAGGAGGGCACGTATTGCATAGAGCACTGGGTGTGGTACATAAACAATGAGTCTTATAACACTGAAAAAATAAAATAAAAGTATTTGGGAAAAAATAAGAAAAAAGAAATCCTGTAAAAAAAATAAATTAATTAAAATGATCACAGCATGATTAGGAACATTGTATATGTGATATGTATAAACTATATAGCCCAGGGCATGACACACAGTAAAAGCAATACATATTAACAATTACTATAATCACTGTCACTAACATTTTAATATGAAATAAGAGATGTATATTATATGGAAAATTTTCTCTTAATTTTTTAAATTTACAACCTAAATTTTTATTTTTCATTTATCTGGTAACTTATTTGTCTAGTGTTCTTTTCACTGCTCTAAATCAGGTTGAGAACCCTAAATCAAGTTGAGAACTTAGTAAGAATTTATTAAATATTGGTTGATTTAATGAATAGTCATGCTTTCAATATGAGAAATCTAAATGGGGGTTGAGGGTTGGAGAAAATTTTCTTCAATTTCTTCATTCAGGTGTGAACTACCATAGGCTCTGAGGCAAATCAACACATGTGCATCTTTATCTTCTTGAAATAAGTAAGGGAAAAAACCTAGTAACCAGTAAATAGAACACAGCTTATTTCACTAAATTATCCTGTCACAATGACATTTTCCAAAGCTAGAGAGCATGTCATCAAATAAATCAAAGTCCATGTGTCATTCATGGCAAAATTGACTTTGACATGTTCACATGGCTTTCATGATTCTGGCTTCAACTACATCCAGACATTGGAGAGTGGGTGTGTAGTTCTGGTAACACTGACATCCTCTGGTCACACTGTTCTGTTCTCATGATCAAGCTGTGTCTATTCACAAATCCCAAAATATTTTGAAAGTGGAGAATGTGTTTTAAATGGAAAAATAATGCATTTGGTAACAATCAAGTAAAGCAGATTTTCATGTTTCAGCATCAGCTGTTGGCATCACAGAGCCATGATTCTGGACAGAGCTACAACTACGACAGATATGAGATGTGATACCCAGATATCACCCTTACATCCCTTCTCAAAGGAAGCAATTTTGACGGTGAATATGATAAAATATGAAACCACTGGTCAGTGGTAAAAGGGACAGGGAAGACAACAGCATCCTTGGACTTGAAGCCCAAAGATGACAAAATATCTGTTCCTTCAGGATGTAATAAATTATCTTTTCTTGGTAAAATGGAAAGATGTTTGCAATTATTGCCTGGTATACTACACCATACTTGTATTTTTCTGACTCACGCTTCTTCTAAAATTCCAATTATGACATATTTTAGAAATCTGAATTTTGAATGTTTCATAACTTGTGAATAAGAGACAGTTTGACAATCTTTTAATCTAAATAAAGTAACTTTTTAATGAGTCAAAAGACAGTCAAGTGATACTAAGGATATTTTAAAAATAGAAGTAATTGGTAAATTTTTGTCAGAATGATTTTTTTAAATACATAGATGCATACAAATACTTTTGCAACAATTATAAAATTTGTTATAAAGACAGTAGTGTTTATAGTACTTTCATATTTGAACAAAAAAGGTTTAATGGGATTTAAAATGCATGCTGGAAATTATAGCTATCATTTATATAGAGAATTCTTTTGCAAGCATTTTATATAATGTGAAATTATAAAATTAAGAAATTATTTTTTTCTATCTAGACTAGTTACTATCTTTTTAAAGCCATTATTATCATTCAGCTAACCAAACACCTACACTTTCAGATAATGCAGGAATTCTGGTGATTTAAGATTATACTATTAGCATATATATTTTCATGTATAATTTATGACTCTGAAAGTTTAACTTTTTTTCTTTCTTCTTGGACTGTAAGCACAGTGTTCAATTTCAACTAATCCTTTCATCTTCTTTCAATCTAGATTGTGACGGTCGAGCTGAATATAATATTCCTTATAAAATCAGAACCAAGGTCAGCCTTTGAATTTTATGATCAAAATTCCCCACAGGAGAGAAGACTAAGACCTGGGAATCAATCCAGCCTCTGAAACTACCATGAGCTAATTACTGAACACTCTTCTCTGAAGGTCCTGGCTTAAAAAATAAAATAAATTCTACAATAAAAAATTTATAGCTGCAAGTACAAGTTAAAAATAGTTACCAAATTACTTCTTTAAGCTATGATAATTTAATATAAGTAGTTTTGTGCAAAAATGACCACAGTGTGTCTTCAGCAATTATTTGGGTCCTTTATTCTGGACTCAATGCCTTTATAAGCCCATGCACAACATTTTGACATAACATGTCCTATAAAGAGACTCAGTTATGCTTCCATGCCATTTTTTTTATGCAAGTTCAGATTAGATTCTCTTCTTAATTGATATTTTAAAGAAAAATTCTTAAGTAACCATATTTACTATTTTTTTCCAGTTTTATTGAGAAACAGTTCACATATATCATGGTATAAGTTTAAGTCATACAGTATGATAGTTTGATTTATATATATTATGAAATACTTACCATAGTCAGTTCAGTTACAATCCATCTTCTCATATACATACAAAAAAAAGTTAAAAAAAGAGAAAAGAAAAAAAATCTTGTGTTGAAAACTCTTAGGATTTGCTCTACTAGCTACTTTCCCATGTATCATATAGCAGTATTAGGTATACTCATCATGTTGTACATTACATACCTAGTACCTATCTGTCTAATAACTGGAAGTTTTTATCTTTTGACTACTTCCCCCAGTTCTCCCTTCCTGTACCCTCTGCCTCCAGTAACTACAAATCTGTTCTCTTTTGCTATGGATCTGTTTTTCTCTGTTTGGTTGGCTTGGTTTTGTTCTTAGATTCCACATATAAGCGAGATCATATAGTTTTGTCTTTCTCCGTCTGACTTATTTTATTTAGTATAATACCTTTAGGGTCCATCAATGTCGTCACAAATGGCAGTATTTCTTTGCTTTTTTTGCTGAATAATATTCCCTTGCATATATATGTATGTACCACAACTCCTCTACCCATTCACTCATCAATGGACACTTGGTTGCTACTATGTCTTGGCAATGGTAAATAAAGCTGCTATGAACTTGGAGGTGCAGACAGCTTTTCAAGTTAGTGTTTTTACTCTTTTTTTGATATATTCCCAGAAGTGGAATTGCTAGATCATAAGGTAGTTCTATTTCTAATTCTTTGAGGATCCTTCATGATGTTTTCCAGAGTTTCATCCTTTTACATGTGAATATCCAATTATCACAACACCATTTATTGAAGAAACTGTCTTCTTTCCATTGAGTATTCTTGGCTCCCTTGTAAAATATTAATTGACTATATATGCTTGGGTTTATTTCTGGACTCTTGATTCTAGCCCATTGGTCTTGTGAAAATAAATAAAGGAAACCTAATCAAAATGGAGCTGGGAAACCCTGAAGTGAGAGCTCACACTCATTACAACTTGCTGGAGAAAGCATATCTCAAATTCCCCAACTGGAAGCTTATTTTACATGTCTCAGCAAGAGGAAAGAATTTCTCACACAGCAGTCATCCAGGGATCCAGCAGGGATCAAGTTCATGATTTATAAGTACTGTGTGATATTCAAATTTCAGAATACTGCATATTTTATTTTTCCATTGCCTTATTGATGGTCATTTAGTTTATTTAAATTTTCATTATTAGAAATAATACCTCACTGATTAATCTTGAATATGTATCCTTATGCATATACTCAAGAGTGATTTCAGTAAATCGGCTTGAAAGTAGTATTCATTTTTATTATGTAGTGGTCTTAGGCTCTCCAAAGTGATGGGGCCAATGAATAATCCTTCTATTGGGTATGAGAGATAATGTTTCTCCATATTTTTATCATTAGTTTTTAACACTTTATGAAAGTTTTATAAAATTTTAATTTAAGAAAATTTTATAGTTTTGACTGATGCTTGTTTTAGTTTCTCTTTCCCAGATTACCAAAGAAGTTGAATAAATTCTGATATATTAGTAACCAATAAGATTTCTTCTACAAAATATATATATATATATATATATTTATATTCCTTTTGCTGACTTGTTAAAGTTATTTGTATGTACCTGATAGTAATTATTTGTTTGTTTTCTTTGTTGCAAATAACTATTCATGGCTAGGATTATCTTTCAAATTACTTTTTTTTATCTTATAAAAGATAATTTAATGTAAACAAATGTCAATATTTATTTTCATGGGTTGTAGTTAATGTTGGGAATTAAGATCACTGACCTCCACACAATTAGATCATCGGAATTAAGAACCCATATCAGCTATGTCAGCATGACAACTATTTATTTCAGCAAACTCTTGCCCAGAAAGCTAAGGCTACAAATGAATAAATCACTTTATTGTCAGCAAACCAATTTGTGTAACTGGACAAACTCTTTCTTATTAGAGGAATAGAAAGCTAAGCTAAGCAAACAACTCACTTATGAAATAATAATTTACTTATCAAAATTTGCTTCATTACCCTCACTTCACAGTGTCCATCAATTTTACACTATTATATTGCTGACTTGGCCTGATTCCAAACAGTTTCTCACCTTGAAACCTCAAACCACTTGAGAATAGACTCAAGGATGTGTTATTATCTTCCATGACCAACCAATTTCTTCTAAGAATTATTAAGACTGTCAAAATGGTGTCCTTTCTTAATAAAGTAAATTGAATAGACTTAATTTGCTTGAGTATTTGATGATGTTTTGTGATTTTCTGGGGAACCAAACAGTTAATAATCCTGGAAGTCACACAGAGATCCCATCAAGACACCCTTACTTCTATACTTCAAAATTCCCAACATGGAAGCTGTATTCCTTTGAATACAGCCCTTTAGTCTCCTTTTAGAAGTACCCCCAAATGGTGATAGTGGGATAAGACAAGACAGTGAAGTTAAGTGAAATAAGTGCTTTGTGTCAGATTCCCAATTCCTTTCATCAAGCTTGCAAATATTTTCCTAGGAATGAGCATCACTTTTAGGAATCCTTGATTCCTGATCACATATAAAAACTCCTGTTATGGGCAGAAACCAGCCTAATTAGTAATAGCCTGACTATCTGTTCTTGCCACATTTTGGGGTGAGTCATTAAGAGGAATGTCATAGAGAAGAGGATGTACCTAGGACCAGTATGACCATCTCTCAAGCTGTATATAAAAATATTAATTTAGATTTCAACAGAGCATTGTTCTTTACAGATAAATTTTCCCTTGTGGGAAAGTTCTCCAGTCTCATCTTGTTTTGTCCCTAAGAGTCTGGTCTGGAAGTGACTTCCTCTCTAAAAACTCTGTCTGCCAGGAATTGGAAATTTGTCAGGTCTGCAGCAGAGGAAGCAAGCCATATTCAGATAGAGGTCTGAGAAATAAGGTACATCAACAACATAGTCAATGTACAATTTCTAGACCCTTACAGGTCTATCTTCAAAGTTGTATGCACTCTGTGTCAGATTGCTACCTTTTTTTTTTTTTAATATTTCACTGAAAACTTTTTATTGGTCTTTTGGGTAGAAATGGGAATTTATTTTCCAGGAATCATGATCCCATCATGCTTCTGCAGGAACCAGTGCATAGCCTCCTCCTTGCTGATTCTGTTTCTGTGTTTGGACACAATGCAGCCTGTCCTGTGCTTTTTGTCTGTGATGGTGAAACCTGGCCCATCCAGAACCACAGAGAAATCCAGGCTAAAGATACCAATGCTTGGGTCATATCTGATCTGCAAATCAATGTGCTCCTGATCTCCAAATGAAAGATTCTATTATTGTAGAAGTTGTTTCTGTTAATTAAACATAGGCAACTTTAGACCTTTCTCCAGAATTTCCTCTGCCTTGACCCCATGGAATATGCAGTGGACAGAAAACTTTTCACTTTTGTTGATGCCAAAGGATCTGATGCTGTATCTGGCTTTGGAGAACACAGGGGTCTGGCCTGTGAGCTGTCCCAGCACCTTGTCTGCCAGAGTCAGTCTCCACTCTCTCCCACCCCACAGATGCTGAGGCAGAGCTTGTGACTGGGAAATTCCCACATGGAGTTCTCCTTTCCACCTTGATCCTGTGCCATGATGGAGAACAAGTAGAGCGAGATTACTGCTTGTTGAGCGTACTCAAACTATGGCTCTAGATTTTGCATTTAGCTTTAAATATGCTATCATATCATCGAAGATAATTGAGAATTAAATGGTCCTTTGGGAATCTTTCAATATGAACAAATTATTCTTTTTTTTCTTTTTTTTTTAAATTTAACAAATTATTCTTTTGAGAACTACTTATAAGGAAGGAGAAGGGGCGTAAAATTCCAAACATCCAACGATCTGCATTTTTATGTGAAATTTCTTTAAAAAATTCAGATTCCAGATTGTTTCAATGAAATATATATTATAAAATTATAAATATACAAAGTTCTATATCCCTCTACACTACCCAAATCACAACTTGAACACAATGGCCTTTATTAATGGCTAACATTCCATAACCCTCTTATAACCCATTTTCTTTTCATTTTCTCAGACCAAAAACTTCCACAGCTTAATTGCTTAAAATTAATCTCCCTTTGAAACAGGCAAGATCCTCATGGTTGATTTTAAGCCCTGGCCTCATTCTCTGTCGAGAACTATTATCTAAGAATTTTTAAAATTCTGAAAATATGTATCTTAACCCTTCTAAATCTATAACAATTGGTTCATATCCTAATAGCAATCTCAGTTTTTTTTAAAGGTGTACAAAGATAGAGTGGGAAGATTCTGAGGGTGATTTATAAGACTACAAATTGCATAGAACACCAGGCAGATTTGAAAAATCTGGATGTTGGACAACATCTTTTGAAGGCTTTACCCAGAGTCACTTTCTATAAAAATAGATTGAACTCTAATTCAATCTGCAGGTAAGAAAAAATGAATCCACTGGAAACTTCTGGAATAAGTTAACACCACCACACAGCATTCAGGAGTATATTTGGAAGCAGATGTGACATTGCCTTTCTTTCCACTTTTTATGATCAGTCTTAAGCCACAATTAAATGGATTTAATCTGCAGGCTGAAACCAGATTGGTAAATGGCCCAATTGACAGATCCCTAACTTCTCATCGGATGTTTTCAAAGAGCCTTAGAACAAGAACCGACCCCATCCATTAAGCCTCTGAGGAGGGAATATTTTGATAAAGACATCTGAGGGTACTGTAAGCAACAAGGACATTAGATAAATAGTTGTGCTGTGCTGACTAAGAATCTTGTGAACTAAAATAAAGTTGGTAACCAATAAAACTGCTCCAAGAAGATAGTGAGAACTTTATTTCTTATTTTTCTTTACTGTCACCCAGCTTCCCTTGTTATGAGTTATTTTAATAAATCAGTGAATGAGGAATCAACCAAGAAATGACTTTTTAGACAATAGCATCGCAACATGCCAGGCAATCAAAAATCTAATACCTCTTCTGGTTCTGGAAAGTATGGAGTAGATGCATTTATTTCTATATCTCTGACTAAGTAAAGCTAAAAACCCTAGATGTTATATACAAAACAAATAAAAAGAGACTTTTAAGGGCAAGAAGAAGAAGGCAGATTGACTAGAAACCCTGCAATGTGAGGAACAACATTCCTGCAATGTTGAGTCTGTTGTGTTTTCTTTTTGCCTCCTATATATTTCTGACTGCTCAAAAGCCCACCAGTAGAAGTTCCAACTGGCATAAAAAAAAAGTTTCAAGAAATGTTTGTTCTCCCCTGCCGAAGAATCATATAAGCAGAAGCCTAGAAATATGGAAAAATGTTTACAATTAACGCACACACACACACGGAAGGCCGAGTGAAGAGTCTAGACTTTCACTCTTAATAATGAGGAAACTCCCACTTCCCCACTGAAGTTATGTCAGTGGAGGCTGAGAGGATAGCCCGATTTACCAATGCCCAGTGGTGATTGATATTTTTCTGGGTAATTGTTCAGTTTATTTGTATTTTTTATTGCTTACCTCATATTTTTCCAATGTCTCCTATTTCAATTCTAATATTATTTATTTATATCATATATAAATATATAATATATATTTTATATTTTGCCAGAAATTTGCTTTACATTGAGTCATTTTCTAGAAACAGCTTTATTTTGATCTTCTGTATGTAATTATTTTGTTTTCCACATTCACTCATATTTTCTTTTATGTATACTTAATACTTTTTAGATTCATAAACATTGTACTCTGACTTAATGAATTGCATTAAGCATTAGTTAGGAATATGTTTAGAGATAATAGTAAAAACCATATAATAAGCCATATAATAGCTAAATAAGACTTCAGTTTTCCCTTATTCTCAGGAAGATTGGAGATAGAGGAGGTAATGTAATCAAGAGGGCAACATAGATTGTTTCCAACCTCAGTATCTCTCACAAGCAGACCAACTAGCAACTATTCATAGACAAGATGCCATTTTGAAAATCCCAGAACCCAGGGATGGGGATGAAGCATTCTCCTGGACCACAAAGACTGAGAAGGACCACATTAGAAAGTTAAGAGGAGTAGAGCAGCTATACCTGGACCATATCACCCCTCCCCCAGGCTGGCACAGTACTGCACTGAGGTACTCCCCACTGCCCCCCAGCCCAGGCCTATGGTTTCTCCAGTGGAAAAAGAGAGCACAAGGTGATATGTATGCCCCCAGCATTGTGGGATGCTTCCTGGGAACCCCACTTGGGTCTTGCCTCATGGTGATCACTAGAGAAATCTGGGACTAGCCCACTGGGGATCATATAGAGATGGAGAAGGTAGTGGAGCTTACAGTAATCAGTGCCCAGATCCTGGAGGACCAAGTTCCTGCTTGGATCTGTGTCCAAGCAGAGACCCTTGCCAGAGGTTCCTAGAAGTGAGATTGCTGGATCAGATGATAGCCCTATTTTTAATTTTTTGTATAATCTTCATACTGTTTTCTACAGCTGCTATATCATTTTATATTCCCACCAACAGTGTAATGGGCTCCAATTTCTCCACAACCTTGTCTACTCTTATTATCTTGAAAAAATCTTTTTAGGCCTACATGCTGAAATTTATTCTCTTTCCCCTTACCTGGACCAGTGGAAGGGAATGCCTATCCTTCAATTGTTTTGCTGAAGAAGGGAAAGCTTCCCACTTCAGGGAGGAGCCAGGTATAATTCCCCTTCCCAAATTTTATATTGAGATTTCTTTTTGTAGTAACACCTAGAAGAAGGAGGCCTGGGGCTTTCTGCTCTATCTTCCCATATTATCTCACTGTTATGGACTTCTGGGTTTTTATTGGGGCGAGGGGAGAGTCACTCTTATGAGCCAAAAGAAGCGATGGCTAGACATCCTCCTTTCCGTTTTTACCTAATAAAATGCTAACCTGAAACACACACGTGTATGTGAAGAATGGAATATTCAGTGATAAAAGGAAGGAAATTCTGCCATTCATGATAACATGGGTGGACCTTGAAGTCATTATGCTAAGTGAAATAAGTCAGACAGAGAAAGACAAATACTGTATGATTTCACTTATTTATGGAATATAAAAAAGCTAAACTTATGGAAACTGAGAGTAGATTGGTAATTGCCAGGGGTACAGGGTAAAGTGGGGGGCTGATGGATGAATATGGTCAAAGGATATAATTCTGAGTCTGTAATGTACTGTATGGTACATTACAACTGTAATGTATTGTAATGTACTGTACAGTACTGTATGGTCACTGTAGTTAGCAATAACATATAGTATATTTAAAATTGCTAAGTTTAAAATTGCTAAGCTAAAAGTTCTTAACATATACACAAAAAAAGTAGCTATGTCAGCTGATGGATATATTAACTAACCTTATAATGGTAATTATTTCATGATATATATATATATATATCGAGTCATCACATTGTATATCTTAAACTTATATGATGATATATGTCAATTATATATATCAACAAAGATGGAAAAATTTAAATAATTAAGAAAAAAGACTGCAGATGATCATTTCAAAGCAAGTTAAATCCATAGTACTTCTGTGTATTCCATGAATACTATTCTCCAAATCACTCCATCATCTAAAATAGATGCTAACACTAGCTTTTTCAGCAGTTCTATAGCCAATAGGAACGAAGGCAACAGAAGAAATTAAAGATGCTTCCAAGATTTGCACAAAAAATTTAAATCTCAATGGTGAAAATATAGTCATATGTCTATGTCCAGTTGTGGCTATCAAATACAGGTTTTCAGGTAGAAAATGTAGCCTCTATGGTGAAGGTCAAAATCCAAGCTAAAATTTAGGAATTGTATTACCATGGAAGAAGAGGAGAGAGGGATTTGGGTGACTACATCCTGCGCTAAAAATACTTACCAAGTGATTGTCAGTCCTTTTTCTGGTATAATATCTGCATTAGAAGTTCATGTTGTAGGCTGAATTGTGTTGTCCACCAATATTTATATGTTGAAATTGTAACTCCCAGTACCTCAGAATGTAAATGTGTTTGAAAATAAGATATTTAAAGAGGTAATCAAGTTAAAAATCAGGTTTTTCAGGGTGGGCCTCTATCCTATCTGACAGGTGTCCTTACAAGAAACAGGGATTAGGACACATATACAGATATATGCCCTCAGGGGAAAGACACAGCAAAAAGGGAAGCATCTGCAAGCCAAGGAGAGAGGCCTCACCAAACCTGCTGACACTTTAAATTCTAGCCTCCAGAACTCTATTTTGTTTAAATGCTTTTCAAGGAAATAAGATATTTAACTGTATTAAAAAGTTATAATTTTTTTGTAAGGTCAATTATTCCTTTAAATTATTTTTGAGCATGTGATTGAGTTATCTCTAATTTTTTCTTTGCTTTACTGTCTTCACATTATAGTACTTTGCTTCTTTTTAAACAAGCCCAAATTAGAAAGGATATTGCAAGTTGAGATGGTACAAAATTGATTTTTCTGCTGTAAATTATAGTTGTTTCCAAAGTGTTCAGTTGCTTGTGGTGAATAAACCATCACACTTATCCTAACTAAAGCATTTGGACAATGCAGCTCCTGTTGTTGCAAATGATTGTTTTAGTGACTCAATTAAAAAAAGGATCTGTGATTTCACATATTTCTGCCTCACAATCTTTTAGGAATGACAATTTTTACCAATGGAGTCTTCGGAAAAACTCTTTTCTAAGATGTTAAAAATCTAACATTTATTGAATAATGGTAAGGAAATGGCTTTGAATATTTCTAACAAAGGGAAGAAAGAGAAGGAATAAAGGACCTGAGGAAGAAATGTGTTGGTAATGTTTGAGGAAGAGCAAAGAGACAAATGCCATTTGTAAAATAAGCAAACATTGAGCTTTTTATTTAAATTTTAAAAAATGGGGGGCACTTGGGTGGCTCAGTGGTTAAAGCCTCTGCCTTCGGCTCAGGTCATGATCCCAGGGTCCTGGGATCGAGCCTCGCATCAGGCTCTCTGCTCAGCAGAGAGCCTGCTTCCCTCTCTCTCTCTGCCTGCCTCTCTGCCTACTTGTGATCTCTCTCTCTATCAAATAAATAAATAAAATTTTTATAAAAAATAAATTTTCAAAATTATATATGTACATATATATGTGTATATATACTTCTTTCTTTCTTTTCCTCCTTTATTGAAATATAAGGGACATATAACATGTAGTTTAAGGTGTACAATGTAGTGATCTTATCTATGCATATATGTATAGAAAATGATTGCCACAATGAGGTTAGTTAACACATCCATTAGAGTTATTTTATTTTTATTTATTTATTTTTTGGTCAAAGGATACAAGCTTCTAGTTATAAGATCAGTAAGGTCTAGGAATGTAATATACAGCATGGTGACTATAATTAACAATACTCTATTGTATAGTTGAAAGCTGCTAAAGGGAGTAAATTTTAAAGGTTCTCATCACACACACACAAATATATATATTATTTTATATATATTTTATACATACATAAATATATCTATTTTTAATTGAATTTCTGAATAGAAATCTCTGATTTTCTTTAGAAAACGTAAAGTCAGGGGCATATTCGTGGCTCAGTAGGTTAAGCTTCTGCATTCAGCTCAGGTCGTGATCCTAGGGTCCTGGGATCTAGCCTCAGGTCACATTGGGCTCTCTGCTCAGTGGGAAGCCTCCTTCTCCCTCTCTCTCTGCCTGCCCTTCCTGCTGCTTGTGCTCTCTCTCTGTCAAATAAATAAATAAAATCTTAAAAAAAAAGAAAATGTAAAATCAAGTTAATATAAGCCTTTTCTTTCATTAAGGAAAATACTTTAAAAATGTGAATATTACTTTGAAATGAATATGTTCCTATTAAAAAGAAGCTGTAAAGCAAATCACTTGGAGCTAAAAATATCCAGGCACTATGTTAAAATCCCTTTACTTTGATGATAAGGCTAGCTAAGAATACATAAGTTTGTGATACAGAAAAGTAACTAAAGTACTTGCCTCTCTTTAGATACAAGGGGGAATTTATATATAAATTCTGCTTGTCAATCAAAATTGAAAGATTTCTTAAATTGTTTTTACATGCCATTTAGTGTAAAGGTGTGAGGACTCTCTTCTTACAGATTTATAAAACAACTACATCTAGAATTCAATTTTAAATCCACTAGCTTAAGGTATTTTCCTAGAGACAAGAAATATGTTCTTGTAAGAAACAAAAAAACCATAAAAATCCATACATACTGCTCATAAATGACAGAATCAATATTTTTATTCTTCTTTCTTTTTAAATCTTAAAATACGTGTACAGGGGCACCTGGGTGGTTCAGCCAGTTAAGCATCTGACTCTTGATTTTGGCTCAGGTCATGATCTCAGGGTCATGAGATCAAGCCCTGTGTTGGGCTCTGCACGCAGTGGGGAGTCTGCTTGAGAGTCTTCCTCTCCTTATGCCCCTCCCCCAACTCATGCTCTAAATAAATAAATAAATAAATAAATAAATAAATAAATGTCTTAACAAATCAAATAAAATACATATACAAAGTAAAAGAGGTTTTGGTTGTGATAGATACCTACTATGATCTTCATTAGTTAGGGATTGCATTTCTTTACCGCAAGTAAAAGAAAATGTAACTAAAAAGTAGCTTACACTGAGTTCGCATTTTTCTTACATAAGAGAATTCCAGAAGCAAATAGCCCAGGTCATATAGAGTAGTTCTTTTTATCATAAAAAGTCCATGATTTCCCTCATGCCCAGTCATCTGTATTGTGTGGTTTGTCACCGGAAAGCTACAAATGGCAATTCCACATCCAGTATCATGACAATGTTCCAAGAAGGATAGAGGAAAGGAAGGGAAAGGACAAATTGCCTTTTCAATTCTTTTTTTAAAGTGTTTTCTGCAAATCTGTAGCAGCAATTCTCACTTACATTTATTGGCCAGAACAGTAAATAAAGTTCAAGTGGTAAACTTTCTAAGAAGGGGAGAACTGATGTTTTGTGAGTATTTAGCAGTGTTTACCTGTTTAAAAATATACATCCAGAATCAAAATAATAGCAATTTTTTAATTTTAAAGATTTTTTAAATTTTTTTTAAATTTATTTGACAGAGAGAGATTACAAGTAGGCAGAGGCAGGCAGAGAGAGAGGGGGAAGCTGGCTCCCTGCTGAGCAGAGAGCCTGATGCGGGGCTCGATCCCAGGACCCTGAGGTCATGACCTGAGCTGAAGGCAGAGGCTTTTACCCACTGAGCCACCCAGGCGCCCTGCCATTTTTTAAATTTTAAATAAGTCTTTAAAATTGCTGCTATTTACACCAATTGCTTATTATGGAAAAAAAAATCCAGTAAAATGATTGAGTTTAACAATTTGAATATATAGAATAATTATAATGTAATAATGATAAGCAAATGTTTTTAAATTTAACAGACTAAGAAAAATTCATCAACAGTGATCTCAGACAGAAATCATATGTTGTATAGAATAATTAAAATAAATATCTACAGGGATTACATATTGTAAATCTTTCAAAACATATTATATGACTATACCTTGATAGGCTTTAGGCATCAATAAATCTCAACCCCAGATAATTTTTTAATCTACTCTTCTATCTGTTTCTAATAAACAAAAGCAGGCAAAATTAGCAAACATTCTAAGATAATTATAAAGGACATGAAGCGTTATAAACCTGCCTGATGACCTTGAGATATTATGTACTTCATGCTGAATTAGGAAATTCATAATATATATTAATATATTCATTCAGCACATATATACTTCGAACCAATTAGGTATACCCTATGCACAGTGCAATGGAGTAGAATCTATGATTCAACTTAGTGTTTTGAAACGTTTTATAATTAACTGTTTTGTGGTTGATCAAAGGAAAAAGAAGTTAAGTTCTTTTTTGAAAATATTTTATATTGTTTTATTAAAATGCTGTCTTTGAACTGTCAGCACTAAGCTTAGCATAATCATCTTGATGATGTGAGGAGGCTCAAGAGGGGTGTTAAGTCACAAGACATGGCACAGACCTATAAGGAAGATGAAATCAAGTGAGTGGATAAAATATCCTTCTTTCATAGGTGGGATCTAAGAAGGAATGTACTTCACAAATATTCCTTTCAGTTTGAGAGCAATTCAGAAAAGGGAAAGTCAAGAGCACCACTGCTTCAAAAGCTGACCTAGAATAGCTTTTCAATGGTTACAGGAAAGTACTCTCTCTGGGAAAAGCAAAGGCTGCAATAACTACATGATTTTAACCTAGATGTGGTCCATACAACTACCACCTTCTGGAATGGAAAAGCAGGTAATTTAAGTGCTTACATCAAGTCAAAATGTGAAGGTTGTATGCATGATTCAAAATTCTGAGCTGAAAATTCATTTGGTTGAAATAAATTTTGCTTAATTCTTAATTCTTGTTTCAAGCCAGCACACCCATGTTAATTGATTTATCACCATCAAGTGATAGACTTTCTGAACAATAATATGTTTTCCCCACCTATAAAATAGCTTACAGGAAAAACAAACCAAGGAAAATTCATTTTATACAGAAGAATGCCATAATTAAGGTAATACAGAGAAATAAAATTTATTTCCAGATATTACATTTCTAAATGAGATATAAGAATACCCAAGAAATTGGGAAAAAAGGAAATCATAGGATTTTATGGACAATTAATTTATTTTCTCCTTTTAAATTGTTGTTATTATTATCAGCGTTATCAATTCTACAATCATGTCCATGTTCAATAAATTTCTTTATGTTATTTATCTAACCAGCTTGTGTTGTCTAACAAATGTCATGGTTTAAGATTTCTTGATCAGGGAGTAAGGCCCTTTAGAAAGCTAGCTTTTATCTATCTATCTATATAATATATATATACACATTTATATATAATATTATATAATTATAATTTATATAATATAATAAATTTATATATAAATTATATAAATGAGTCTATATTTATATAATTATATATTAAATTTTTATGTAATTTATATTTCTATATAAATATTATACATTATACATAAATATACCTTTTATTATATATAATAGAATAATATAAATAATATTTACAACATATAACAGATCATGTAATATGATATATAATACTATATAACATGAATATTATTTATGTAATATTTATATAGCATTTTAGGTATTTTCACATAAATATATATTTACATATACTTATATTTATATATACAAATACATATTTATATATGTAAAATATAAAAATATAAAAATATATTTATATTTTGTATAGTACTATATGTATATTATATAAACATTTATATTTATATATCTTTATATAGTATTGTATATAAATATATTTTACTGTATATTTTTTCTACAAATAATTTTAATTCTTTGGTTAATATTAAGTTCCACTTCCATCATGGGAAAAAACCAAATATTCACTAAGAAACATTTTTTTGTTTCTGTGAATGATTGGTTTGGTAAACTTATCAAACTATCATCATTCAAAAAATAATCATGGTTTAATTATGTTTTAGTTAGAAACATGGAGTGATTAAAAATAATAAGTTTATAATATCACAGGTTGATACCAGTGAATTATTCTAATTATTAACATTAAACTTAAAATCACTAATATATGTCAGATAGTATGATGTCACAAATCCATAACAGTAGGCTTTTTAGTAAAGATAATATTACCATCACAATTATAATAAATTAATCAGTAATATGTATTATTTATTGTAAAAAGCACTGAATGTACTTAAGTGTTTATTTTTCCATGATTTTTATCACTGTGGACTACATTGACAGTAAGTCTTGCTGTTTTGATATGAGAAAGACCAAGAGATAAACAAATAGACTATTATTTACAGCAATATTTAAGTAACTTCAATTTGTATACTCATATTTAGCAAAGGTATATTGTAATATTTTGGCAATAAAGCAGAGGAGAGGAAATAAGTAGAAGAAATAAATGACAGATGAATGAAACCACATCAACTACTGATAAAAAGATATTAAGTACAGAAATTAAGGATAGTTTCTGTTGCTTGCTTTAGCTTTTTAGTAAGGGATTTATACCTTTATTACGTATAATATCAAATCATCTTTATAGAGAATAGGATACAAAATTGGTATAAAATTTTAAATAAATTGTGAAATTTTAGAGAAATTCTTTCCTGAAAAAGATATTGGTTATAATTCACTAGAATCTTGAGAGACATATTTATTTTATTTATTTTATTTAATTTTTTTTAATTAACACATAATGTATTATTTGCCCCAGGGTACATGTCTGTGAATCATC
The DNA here is from genome assembly GCA_028534135.1 of Potos flavus. Lineage (NCBI taxonomy): Eukaryota > Metazoa > Chordata > Mammalia > Carnivora > Procyonidae > Potos > Potos flavus. The sequence continues at coordinate 102,196,866 of CM052898.1, read as the reverse complement.
AGGCGTACACATTTCATAGCACTTACCATAGCACATACCCTCCCCAATGTCCACAACCCAGCCACCTTATTGCTACCCGCCCCTACCCCCCATCCACTCTCAGTTTGTTTCATGACTTTAGCAGTCTCTTATTGTTTGTCTCCTTCCTGATCCCATCTTGTTTCATTTCCCTCCCACACCCCCCATTACCCCCCACCCTGCCTCTTGAATTCTTCATATCAGAGAGATCATATGATAATTGTCTTTCTCTG
>CM052898.1:102159947-102196115 GCA_028534135.1 Potos flavus | reverse complement strand
AAAAATTTAAAAAGATTCTAAGAAAGGGATTGATAAGAGGTTGGTTGAAAAAAGAGAAAAAAAAAGAATAAAAGAGGAAAGAATTTAATCAGGCTGGAGACTAGATCCAAGCCGTGTGCTAGATTTAGGGTATATTTTGATCTATTCAAAGAAATTGTATCCCAAAATTTTGAAGAAAAAAATCCTATATGTATACAAAAAAATAAGGTTAAATACATGAGGGGATAAAGTATGTAACAGTGAAAATTAGAAAAGATTTTTAAAAAGGTATTGATTAGATACTAGTTAAAAAAACATTAAAATAAGAAAGAGGAAAAATAAAATTAAAAATACAATAAGAAAAAATAAAATTAAAAAAATTTAACTCTGAAAGACTAAAGGATCATGGGGGAAAAAGCCATGAACTCTTTGTGTTCCTTTTTCCTAACTCAGGAGTTCCGCAGTGATCGATGAACTTGGTCTTGGCTGGATATTCTTGCTGGTCTTCTGGGGGAGGGGCCTGTTGCAGAGATTCTCAAGTGTCTTTGCCCGAGGCAGAATTGCACCGCCCTTGCCAGGGGCCAGGCTAGGTAATCTGCTTGGGTGCGCTCTCAGGGGCTTTTGTTCCCTGAATGCTTTCCGTCCAGCTTTGGAGGTGGGGAATGAAAATGGCAGCCTCCCAGTCTCCAGCCTGTAGGTGCCGAGAGCGCAGGGCCTCTCTTCTCAGTGCGCCCTCAGAGAAAAGCAGTCAGTCACTCCCGTCTCCCTGGTCTCCGGCTGCACTCCGAGCTCACCCGGCCTGTGACCGAGTGTTTCTGTCTCTGGCACACGGCCGTTTGGAGTCTCCAAGCCCAGCAGATTCCTGCCGCAAGCTACCGCGCCGCTCCTCCCAGAGGAGGAAGGAGGAGGTCTCTCTGGATCTGCTCCTTGTGGTGTTCCTGCTCAAAGAGCAGTGGCCTGACTGTGCTGGGATCACAGTTTAAGGTAAGCCCGAGCTGAGAGCTCACTGCTCGGCTCCATCTCTGTAGCTGGCTTCCCCGTTCTGACACCTGGGAGCTCTGCCACCCTCAGACACTCCCGGTCTTTCTGTGACCCCACAGGTCCTGAAACCACGCCATCCCCACGAGGGCTCCAACCCTGCTTAGCCTCTGGAGTTATGTCCCTCAGTGGAGCAGATTTCTAAAAGTTCCGATTTTGTGCTCCACTGCTCTGAGGCTTGTTGGGAGCCAGCCCCTCCCCCCGTGGTCTATCTTCCCGTTGCTTTGGATTCACTTTTCTGCACGTCCTACCTTCCAGAAAGTGGTCGATTTTCTGTTCCTAGAGTTGCTGTTCTTCTTCTCTTCTATCTCCTGCTAAGTTTGTAGTTGTTTAGAGTGGTTTGATAACTATCTAGCTGAACTTCTGGGACGGACACTATCTCTGCCTCCTACTCCTCTGCCATATTGCTCCTCTTCAGGACATGTTTATTTTAAACCGTTGTTAGTTTTGAGAGGGAGAAAGAATCAAGTGGAAAAATACAAATTACCTTAAAATGCACTATAACGATGACATGTTGTATACTGGCAGTGAGTAATAAAGGTCCATATTTCATAGATTAAAGGAAGGAATGGGGAGATGGCTGTGAATGGAGAAGACTTAAAATTTATAAAGAAAATAGATGTATGGTGTTCAAAAGTCTGTTTTGGTGTGTTATAGACATAGTTGGTAAACACACTAACACTCACCAAAAGCTTGCCATCTGCCATTCTGGATGCATAGTTCTGTGAATTCAGTTAAAAGATAAGAACTGAGATAGTTATTTTTTCTTTACTTTTTAAAATCCCTTAGAGAAAAATAAAACCTACACGATCTGAATAGTAGGAAGCTGTGGGAAGAGCAATGTAAAAGATTGGTCTTTGAGCTCCATTTATGAATGGAAGTAGAGGAAAATATGGTACAAATTCTAGGCAAGGTAAAAGTCTTAGAGAAGTGAAGGAGAGAAGAACTATACATGCAAGAAAGGTACTGACTAGACCAGTAGAACTAATACAAAAGCTCATTTATAATGTGATAGCTGGAGAAAAGAGTGGATTAATAAGATTAACAGGCTGTGGAAGTTTTGAAAGTGAAGAGTATGAACTTTAATGCAAGCAATCTAATATAACTCGATGATATAAGGTTTTATTAGGATTTTTCTGGCAAATGACAGATTGCTTCATAGAGAAAAGGACACCATTTAGAAAGCAATTTCAGTATTATGAAAGTGAGGCAATGTAGGAGGATATAAGAGAATATATTTGTTATGCAAAAATATTGGATTTTATCCAGAAAGCAATGAAGTGTAATTTGCATTTTAGAAATTTCACTTTGCAATCTGGATAGCAGTTGGAGGCAGTGGGATAAATTGGGAGAATTTTACTTGATTCAGAGAGGAAATAATCATGTTGGAGAAAAAAACAATAGATTCAATAAACATTTCAGTGTTTGAATTGTCAGTATTTAATGACTAATTGAAAATGAGACTGTTGATGGAGAAGATGGACTTAAAGGAAAGTCACTGCTTTCTGCTTGAGCAGATGGAAACAGAGTGCCATTTTGAAATGTACTAAGTAATTGGCTAGAGAAGTGGAGAGGTTTTATGGTAGTGAGGGGTGGCAATGAGTGACAGGTCCAATTTAGAACAAATTTGTTCTGCTATCTGTAGCTATCTAGATGGAGGTTTGATGACTGTCTATGATATTGGATATTTTATATTGGAGGTTAAGGAAATATTTAATATTTTCAGGGTTTGGGGGATAATGTTAAGGAGAGTAAGAATTTGAAGACAGAGAATGTAGTAAAACAAGGAAACTTGTTTTATCAAGTTACTTGATACTTGTAGTATCAAAAAGAAAAAAAGAAAAGAAAGAAAGAAAGAACGAAAGAAAGAAAGAAGAGAAAAATATATAAAGAACTTGTGAAACTCAAAACCTAAAAACAAATAATCCAATTAAAAAATGAGCAGATGGGATGCCTGGGTGGCTCAGTTGGTTAAGCGGCTGCCTTCGGCTCGGGTCATGATCCCAGGGTCCTGGGATCGAGTCCCACATCAGGCTCCTTGCTTGAGCCTACTTCTCCCCTCTGCCTGCTCTGCCTGCTGCTCCCCCTGCTTGTGCTCGCTTTCTCTCTCTCTGACAAATAAATAAATAAAATCTTAAAAAAAAAAAATGAGCAGAAGACATGAATAGACATTTTTCCAAAGAAGACATACAGATGGACAACAGAAACATGAAAAGATGCTCAACATCACTCATCATCAGGGAAATACAAATCAAAACTAAAATGAGATATTACCTGACTCCTGTCAGAATGGCTAAAATCAACCACACAAGAAATAATAGGTGTTGGTGAGGAGAAAGGGGAACCCTCTTAACTATTGGTGGGAATGCAAACTGATGCAGCCACTGTGGAAAATAGTATGGAGGTTCCTCAAAAAGTTAAACATAGAACTACCTTACAGTCCAGCAATTGCAGTGCTATTTACTCAAAGAATACAAAAATACTATTTGAAGGGATACATGCATCCTAATGTTTATTAGCAGCACTATCAACAATAGCCAAATTATGGAAAGAATCCAAATGTCCATTAACTGATGAATGGATAAAGAAGATGTAGTATATACAGTGGAATATTACTCAGCTATAAAAATAATGAAATCTTGCCATTTTCAACAATATGGATGGAGCTAGAGAGTATTATGCCAAGTGTCATTATTACGTCAGTCAGGGAAAGACAAACACCATATGATTTCACTCATATGGGGAATTTAAGAAACAAAACAAATGAACCTAGGGGAAAAAAACAGAGGAAAACCAAGAAAGAGACTCCTAACTATAAAGAAAAAACTGATGGTTACCAGAGGGGAGGTGGAGGGGGGGATGGGTTAAATAGGTGATGCATATTATGGAAGGCACTGCCTGTGGTGAGCACCAGGTGTCGTATGTAAATATTGAATCACTAAATTCTACACCAGAAACTAATATTACACTGTATGTTAACAAACTGGAATTTAAATAAAAACTTGGGTAAAAGGGGGACCTGGGTGGCTCAGTTGTTAAGCGTCTGCCTTCTGCTCAGGTCATGATCCCAGAGTCCTGAGATAGAGCCCCGCATGGGGCTCCCTGCTCAGCAGGAAGCCTGCTTCTCCCTCTCCCACTCACCCTGCTTGGATTCCCTCTCTCGCTGTGTCTTTCTCTGTCAAATAAATAAATAAAATCTTTAAAAAAAAATGGAAAAAATCAAAATGAAAAGACAAGTCCCCGATTGGGAGAAAATATTTGCAAAAGATATATATCTTATACAGGACTGTGATCCAAAGTATATAGAGAACTTTTAAAACTCAATGAAAAAACAACAAGAAAAGTATTTGAAAATGGCCCGAAGAAGATACACAGATAGCAAGAAAGCATATGAAAAAATTCTCCACATCATTCGTCATAGGGAAGTGTAAATTAAAATAATAATGAGAAACTACTATGCACCTATTAGAATGGCCAAATCGAGAATCCTGACAACACCAAACACTGAGGATGTGGAACAACAGAAATTCTCATTCACTGTTGGTGAGAATGCATAATGGTATCACCACTTTGGAAGATAGTTTGGTGATTTCTTCCAAAACTGAACATACTCTTACTATATGATCCAGCAATCATGCTCTTTGGAACTTACTCAAAAGAGAAGATTTATGGTCTACATTAACAGGCCCACAGATATTTATAGCAGCTTTTTTCATAATTGGTAATACTTGGAAGCAACTAAGATGTCCTTCAGTAGGTGAATGGATAAATAAACTGGTATATACAGACAACTTGCATGTATATTGCTAATTGAAAGAAGACAATCTGAAAAAGTTACATGTTATATGATTCCAGCTATATGAAATTTTGGAAAGGCAAAACTATGGAGACAATAAAAAGTTCAATGATTGCTAGGAGTTAAAAGAGGGGGAAAGAAGAACAGGCAGAGCACAGATGATTTTAAGGCAGTGAAGTTATTCTGTAAAATAGTACAATGGTGGATATTTGTCATTACACATTTGTCAAAACCCATAGAATGTACAACACCAGAGTGAATTCCAATGTAAACTATAGGCTTTGAGTGTTGATGTGTTAATGTAGGATCACTAAATGTAACAGATATACCACTGTGGTGCTAAATGCCAACAATAGGAGAGGTTGTGTGTGGTCTGGAGAAGAAGGGATTCAGGGAGTATACGCAAACTCTCTGTACTTTCTGCTCAATTTTGCTGAGAACCTAAAACTGCCTTATGAAATTAAGTTTATTGATTTAAACAAACACACACGTACACGCGCGCACACACACACACACACACACTTCCTCATGTGATATTGCTAAGTTTTACATTCCATATATGTTTGTTTGTTTATAACAACATTGTTCCAAAAAGAAAGAATGTTCAATAACTTATAAGGAATCATGTGTATCTATACTTACATCTCATAAAGTAGTGGGGAAAAACAGAAAGAAAAGCTAGGGAAAGGACAGAAATTAGTCAATAATGAATGGAAGATATCTATGGCATTTACCTTCACACTTCAGTGGACCATATATTTGGTTTGACGTTAGTATTCTGATCATTTACACACTTTACAGTGATCATAAGATTAAATATGCTCTTGGAGGAAGAACACTTATTCTTTCAGAACAATGTTTATTATCATTGAAAAAGTCCTTGCTGACATTGTTTTGGCACAGCTGCAATGGGACTTTGCTTCCTGAGCTCCTATATTTTAGCATTTTCTCCTATATAGACTGATAAGGAATTTCACAAAAGCAATTCTGCAGGAGTGGCGGGGTGGAGCAAGAAAATTCAATCCAGTTACTCTTTGCTGATTTTATTTAACACAGTGGCAGAACACAACATAATGTATCCTATATTGAGGACTCCATATAGAGATCTGACAATCAAACAAATATGTACTCAACCAGTGTTTCCAGTGTAATTCTCTGTTGAACACAAAATATCTCTGTATATAGTTATCCAGGCATTCAGAGAAGATGAATGACTTTAGCCTGTCTTAAGCTTCCACACACTAGGTTGCATATGCATGCTGTCCATCAGGGAGGAATTCATGCAGTGAGACATGGAAAGAGAAGAGTAAACAAGGGCAAAGGAGATCAGCATGCTTCAAGCTGAAATATTTTTACAATTCCTTGAATTTTTTGTGACCTGGGTACCTTGTACACCTTTTGGAAAAGTGCTATCTTTGTTTATATCAAATTTTAAAAGTGTTGTAAATTATAAAACACTCAATTCTACATGTAAAAATTCATGTCAAGTATAGATTTGAGTCCATATTGCCAATTCACTTTGAAGATGAGTATAATAAACTGTGGCAGGTAAATATGGAAGAACAAACCAAATATGGTATGGTGCACATGCAAGTGTTCTATGAAGAAATATTTCAATGTTTAATTGTCACCTCCAGTTAAACTTAATATAAGAAAACAGAATTTCTCTTTAACATATACTTTCAATTCATTTTTCTTTATTTTACTATCTTTCTGGGTAGCTTTGAACACAAATAGGAATAAATAAATCATTTCTGCCTTGAGAAACACACACACAATTATAGTATTTTAAGAATTAGAAATATTAGAACATCATAAACTTGATAATGTATAACTCAGCCCTCTTGATGGCATACCACTACTGTATATTTTTCAGTCAGTATAGATTTTGAGTTCAATGCCAACATGGTTCAAACAGATAGCCTAACTGGTAAATTGGGACAGCTGAGATCTGTGGTGAAAAATAAAACAATGTCACCAGTCAGTGGTGTCCTGCAAAAAAACGTGAACCCGACTTATGCATATCATCTCCTGAGTTTTGGAGAAATGCTGATTAATTCTATTTATGTTTTGAAATCTGTGTATATACAAGATGTTTTATAAATTTCAAAGTAAATTATTTTTTTTGCATTTCCACCAACAGTGTTCAAGGGTTCCTTTTACTCCACATTTTTGATAGATGAATGGATAAAAATGGAATATCATTCAGTCATAAAAAAAGGATGAAATCTTGCCATTTGCAACAACATATGTGGACCTAGACAGTATAATGCTAAGTGAAATAAGTTAAATAGAGAAAGATACCACATGATTTCACTCATCTGTGGAATTTAAAAAATAAAATAAGTGAACAAAGGAAATAATGAGAAAAACCAAAAAACAGACACTTCACTGGAACCAATATAACCTTATATGTTAATTACACCAGAATTAAATGTTTAAAAAAGGTAAGTTATTCTTAAAAACAAGCAAAATTTTAGTATTGGCATAATTATATGTTGAAAACTTACTATTAAAAATGTAGAAAAATGATATTGCTAATAATAACTAAAATAATTTTTCTTTCTCCTTTAATAATATATATTTAAATTTTTGTGTAATATCTCATTGTTGAAAATACTGACAAACAAATATGCAAATTAAAAAATGCAGATCCACCAAAAGATAAATTTTAAAATTTAGTGAATTCTATTCATGATATTTTATTTGAATACATGCAACTAATAGAAAAATTGGGGTAACATTGCATTTATAGTTCTGTGATCTCTCTTGTGACTATTATAATGTCACAATTTTTATACCATGAAAGTCTTCAAATAATTACTTTTAAATAGCAATGTGATATGCATCATATAATTACACAATAGTTAATCAGCAAAACTCCTAGTGTTAGGTGTGTGTAATGTTCCTAAATTTTTATTATTATGAAAAATGTTATTTAGCAAAGAACACAAATATATTTACTGCTGGAAGATGTTTCAACATTCTACAAAAATTTTTATCTCTGCACAGACCTTATCTTAGTAACTGTAAGTCAAAATTGTGTCAATTTGATAGTGAAAATTACATGCAATCTCTGCCCTTGATTATTTCCTAGAGAATATAAGCTTATTTTGCTATTTGCTGAAAATTTTTATTCTCCCACTAATAAAGTTTTATTATATTTGTTCATTTTTTTAATAGGAAGAAAGTGATTCCTTATAAAATTTCAAGAACTCATGTGTTAAGAATAATAATCCTTCTTTAGCATACTTGTTGCAATTATTTTCCTATTCTTTCATTCTTTAATACTGTTTATTAAAGGAATGTACAGAAGACTAAAAATGTCTGATATTTATATATATGTAATTTTGCAAACTATGGTAATATTGAAAACAAAATAAAGCTAAACCATTTATTTGTATATGCCTTATATATATAATCATCTTACTATATATTTACTTTCATTTTATTATTTTATTAATTTTTTATTATGTTCAATTAGCCAGCATATAATAAATCTTTAGTTTTTGATGTAGTGTTCAACGATTCATTAGTTGTGTATAACACCCAGTACTCTCATTTTATAAGTAATTCTATTTTATTGTGTCAACCTGAGAATGGAAAATCTTTAAATTCTTCTCTCTAGATAAAGTAGATAAAATGATTGGCTTAGTAAAAATGCAGCGAACTAAGGAAAGTTAGGCAAAAGAACATGTTTCAGATTTGACTACAGAAGTGGGAGAAACTAAAAAAAAAAAATAAAGAAGTGGGAGAAACTGACAAATATAAATAAGATATGAAGATTTCTTTAAATAATCCTTTTTTCATTCCCCTAAATATGATTAAATGTGTGCTACTGTATTCCGTAAATGCTTTGTACCAAAAATATATCTTAATTCTGGTATTAATTGATATTCTTATTGTGTAATTTAATATTACATTTGGATCATAATAAAAATAGCTCCATCAATGTTTGGAAAGAAGAATTTTAAGTGATCCTTACTTCCAAGGAGGACCGTAGACTTTAGGACTCAAAATCACTTTTAACTTGTCCCAGAGGAATGAGCATGCAGCTATGTTTGTGGAAGAATAGGATTATGTTGTAAAGATGAATTCTTGTGATTGTGGATTTGCAGTTGGGAACTCTGGCAGTTGAAAGATTAATTGATACAATGTTATGTTAGGTATGACCATAGAATAAACCAGAGTTTTAACTGGGTGCCTTCTCTATATTTTATTCAAATATGTGCATCAAAATCATCCAAAATATAAGACTGCATCACTGAAATGGATTTTATTTTTTTTTAAGATTTTATTTATTTATTTGAGAGAGAGAGAGAGAGAGAGGGAGAGAAAGCATGCACAAGTGGAGGGATGGATAGAGGGAGAGGAAGAAGCAGATTTCCCACTGAACATGGAGCCCAAGGCAGGGCTCCATCCCAGGACACCGGGATCATGACCATATCCACGGCAGACACCTAACTTACTGAGCCACCCAGGCACCCCTGAAACAGATTTTCTTGAATAATCTATGAGATATTTCCATGGTATCCAACTTAAACTTAAATCACTTTATACAGCTTAACCTTTGCCTCTTATGGATTGCATTTTTGATAATGAGCAAGAGTCTGGATACATAAGCAATTAAGATGGTGTATATTACATAATAATGTGGGATTCCTGGGAAGAGAAAGGTTAAGTGATGAGTTATTCCCATTCTATTTCCATTATATAATAAAACTGTTTTGTTGTTTAAATAACTAATCCAAATTGTTTTATAATAATCTGACCAATAATGTTCGCTTAGTCTCATTTTGAGATCCAAAACACTTGATAAATATTAACACTTGATTTAACTTTGAATTATATTAGTTTCAATTTAATCAGTAGGTCTTATTTAAAACGCATAAGATTCATTAAGAAAAGAATAATAAATATTGAACCAAGTTGAAGAGCTTTCTGACCTTTATATGTTTTATATATCTAATCATGGATTATTAGTGGATAAATTATCATTAAAAGAAGCAAGAATGGATCACTGACAAATCATTTCCATGAAAAAAAGTTTATGAGTAATTATTAATGATTAAAACCAACATAATCATAAATGATATCCCAATGGGATGATTTAATTTAACACTGAGTGATAGAGACATGATGAAATAGAGTGAGGTAAATCAGAATCAAGTAGACATAAATTAGGATCTAAGAATTAAAGGTCAGAGATATTAGAAAAAGTTGTCAATCTTATTTACATGAAACATTCCTGGGACTATCTCATTCGAGCTAGTTTAAGTAAGATATAAACACGTAGTAGCAGAATTGATCGTAATTGGTAGGAGTTAAAATTAGAGAAATGTTTCTTAGGGAAGAATGAGAGCAATACATGGCACCTGACACATATGAGGAGTTTAATAAATGGTAAATAAAATTTAAGACTGAAAATCAAGGTGAATAAATGCAGATCAAAACTCCATTTGCTTCTGATAGGTGTTTATTGAATGTCAGATTTAAAATAGCTACTCAAAAAATAAGATATTTTAATCAATTAATCGACACCTAATTTGATATTTATATCCTGCTAAGTACAAATTAAGCACCTGTATATATTCCTGAAGGTTAATACATTCATACGAATGCAGTTACAATTTTAGTATTTGTAAAGCTCTAAGTTAATTAAATGGTACAAAAAGTAATTCTTTGCATACATTTAAATACGTCTTTCTATGTATTATTATGAGTCTTTTACTTACCCATTTAAAAAAAAAAATTTCCTTTGGGCATATTTGCATGATAAATATATAATACAATCACAGTCAGTGTAAAAATCATAAAATTGTAACTGTAAGTTGCTCTACATTCAGTCTAAAAATGAAAAAATGGACTGGAAAAATTCTCATTTAAATAATGAGAAAATTAAATTTGAAATGCAGTATTGTGCTTCCCTTGAAACATCCATACTAAAGGATAATGAGTCTGAATATGCATAAATATATAATTTTATTTAATCTGTGACTCTCAAATACACTATTATCAATATTTTAGAATTACCAGAAGCCATATAACTTTGTATGAGTAATAGTTTTATGCAAAAATATTATTAAAGTCATGAGGTGACAGAGAAGCAAAGATAAATAACCTGAATCAATTTTAACTGAGGTATCGAGTAAATTATGGAAATAGCCCAAGTGTCATTGACTGATGAATACAGATTCATGTATAATGGAATATTACTTAGCCATAAAAAGAATGAAATCTTGCCATTTGCAATGACATGAGTGGAACTAGACAGTATTATGCTAAGTGAAATAAGTCAGTCAGAGAAGGACAAATACCATATGATTTCACTCACATGTGGAATTTAAGAAACAGAGCAAATGAGGAAAGGGATAAAAAAAAAAATGGGGGAGGGGAGTCAAACCAAGAAATATACTATTAAGCATAGAGAACAGACTGATGGTTTCCAGAGCGGAAGTGGCTTTGGCGATGGATGAAATAGGTGATGGGGATGAAGGAGTGCACTTATTGTGATGACCACAGGGTATATGAAAGTGTTGAATCAATATTGTAAACCTGATACTAATATTACACTGTATATGAACTAACTGGAATTTAAATAAAAAGTTTAAAAAAAAAGAAAAAAGTAAATAAACATTTATTGAGGGCCTACTATATTCCAGAAAATGTGTTATGTTTTTTCACATTGTTTAAGTTTCCAAAATATCTTTGTAGGAATTTTTATCCTCATTTATTCAATAAATGAGCACCTGTTCGATGAGTTAAAGGAATGAATTGTTATTCTCTCTTTTACAGTGAGGAAATTGAAAGTCAGAATGATTAACATAATTATAAGATTATGCAGCTAGAAAGTGACAAAAAGTGTTCAATCATAATGAGGAAACATATTTTTGCCATCAAATCATGCTAAATTTTAGTATGATAGAAGTCAAATTATCCCTGAATTGAAAAAAATCTTTAATATTGTACCTATTAATTTGGGAAGAGATCTCTGATAATGAAAGAGATATGACCCACGAGAAAGCTAGAGAAGCCCCAACTAGCCTAATGACATAGTAATCAAAGTAAGCAGCAGATACAAACTCCCAAGAGGGAGTAAATAGCTCTCTAGTCATGCACAAATAGGCATAAATCAATCGACTTTCCTAAACAATGCTAGCCCACTGGTCCATTATGTCTCTGTGCTTTATTTCCCTAAGTCTTTTAGGTCTTGGGCACACATGATCAAACCACAAAGTGGTTTTGCCAATTTGTACTGCACAACTGTAAGTACTGATTTCCTCAAACTTTCCAACTTTCAGAGGTCATTACTAATTATATCTACCAACAAATAAATTGAAACTGCCCACAGTCAGTTCATTTGCCACCGGGCATTCTGAGATACCAGTATTTACATAGAAATTTCCACTACAGCTCCATCAAGTTTTTGTCTGTTTCAGGACAGATAAAAAGATTATTTACAAACAGTAACATTGTCATTATAATGGACTTAAATCTAAGTGACCCTATAGATTAGGTTATGGATGTCCTATAAATTCAAAAGTTATCAATATATTAAAACAAATTTCCAAAGAAAGTTCACATTGCTTATATTATGAATTTTTTTTATTCCATGATATTTTACTCTTAGTGGTTTAACAGAAACTAAAATAATCAGATACAAAGTAATCAGAGATAAGTTTAAGAAGATTATTCTGGAATGAAAAAGAAAGAAAATTGAGAAGATTTAAGCCTAAGATATGTATTAAATATTGTCAAATTGACCTCTATGGGGGTTGGGCCAAAATAGATCCTAACTAAAATGTCTGGAAATGTTCGTTGAGCATAGCATAAGGTATAAACTTGTCAAATCACTTGTACACCTGAAACTAATGAAACATTGTGTGTCAACTATACCAAAATATTTTTTTAAGTGAGAATGTTTGTTTCCTTAAAGCTTTGCCAGCTGGATGTTGAATACATGTGTTTTGTTTTTGTTTGTGTTCTTTGTTGTTGTTTGCTTTTTTCCTAATCTGATAGATAAGAAAGGTATGTCAGTTTGATTTTAGTTTGTATTACTTGTATTACAAGCTAAGTCTAGCCTCTTTCTTATGCTTACAGTCCATGTATATATCTTTCTTTGTAAATCATCTACTCATGAACTGACAATATTTAACAATGCTATATATACATTTATCTTTTAACCAAGTAATCCTCTTCTAGAAATGTATTGTTTACTTCTAAACACACACAAGACTAGAAAAGAAGAAATACAACTGTCCTTAAGACATGATTGTTTATGTAAAAAAACTCCCTTCTCCCAAAAAATCAAAAGAATATGCCTGGAACTAGGGTGCCTGGGTGGCTCAGTGGGTTAAAGCCTTTGGCTCAGGTCATGATCTCAGGATCCTGGGATTGAGCCCCGCATCAGGCTCTCTGCTCAGCAGGGAGCCTGCTTCCCACTTTCTCTCTGCCTACTTGTGATCTCTCTCCCTGTCAAATAAATAAACAAAATCTTTAAAAAAAAAAAAGAATATTCCTGGAACTGATAAACAAATACGGTAGAGTTTCAGGATACAAAGCTAATATACAAAGGTTAGTTGTTTTCCTATATATCATCAATGAATGATTGCAATTGAAAATACAATTTATTGTGTCATCAAAAAGTAAGCATAAATGTAACAAAATATGTACAAAATCTATATATGAAAAACTACATAATACTTATGAAAGAAACCAGAGAAGATCTAAGTAAATGGAGAGACATTCTGTGTTCATGAATTGGAAGAGTCAATACTTTTCAGATGTCAGTTTCTTCCAAACTTGATCTGTAGATGCAATGCATTTTCCATCAAAATTTCAGCAAGGTGTTCTACAGATATCAACAAATTGATTATAAGGTTTATATGGAGACGCAAAGGACTTAGAATAGCCAAAATAGTAATGAAGAATAACAAAGTCAAAGACTCACATTCCCTGATTTCAAACATAATATACAGCCACAATAATCAAGACAATGTGGTATTGGTGAAGAAATAAACACATGCATCAATGGGGCAAAATTGAGAACCCAGAAACATACTCACACAAATATAATAAACTAGTGTTTGAAAAAGGTGAAGAGCCAAGTCAATGGAGAAAGCATATTCTTATGGTTCTAGGAAAGTTGTACATCATATGAATATAAATGAAACATGACACAGAACTTATAGCCTTCCCACACACATACAAATAAATTAATAGACCTAAATGTAAAAATGCAAAACTATAACTCTCCTAGAATAAAACAGGAGAAAATTTATGGGATCTTGAGTTTAGTCATGAGTTATTAGATGTAAGAACAAAAACATGATACATAAAAATAATCGAAGTTATTAATTTAAAAAATATAAAAATAAAAGCTTCTGCTCTGCAAAAGACACTGGATACAGAATGAAAAGACAGGCCACAGACTGGGAGAAAATATTTTCAAAGCACATATCTGCTAAAGGACTTGGTTCCAAACTATATAAAAGATCTTTTTAATTCAACAATAAGAAAACAGATAACCTAAGTAAAAATAGGCAAAACACTGAAACAGATAGTCCACTGAATAATATATACATATAGCAAATAGCATGTGAGAAGATGCTCAGCATCATTTTTCATTAGAGAATTTGAAGTTCAAAATAAAAGATATACCACTAACACCTATTAGAATGGCTAAAATTCCAAAACTTCAACAATATCAATTACTGGAGAGAATATGGTACAACAGAAACATTCCTTAACTGTGGGAATGCTCAAGAGTACAGGAACTTTGGAACATAGTTTGGGAGTATATTATAGTGCTAAAAAGTCTTACCATAAGACTGGATATTGCTCTCCTATTTTTGGCATTTTACACTTCTAGATATTTACCCAATGTGCTTAAAAACTCATGTACATACAAAAATCTGTATCAAATTTTTATAACAGCTTTTTCCTTAATTGCAAAAACTGGAAGCAAATAAGATTTTATTAATAGGTGAATGGAAAAATAAACTCTAGTACAAGACATGAGAAAAAATGGATGGGTGGATGCATGGATGGATAGTAAATGAATATTGCTGAGTGAATGAAACCACTCTGTAAAGGTTATATATTGTACGATTCCAATTATATGACATTTTGAAAACAGCAAAATTATAAAGAAGATGAAAACATTACTGGTTACCACGGTTTTGAGGACTGGGTTGAAAAGGTGGGCTAAGGGATTTTTAGGGAAGTGAAACTATATAACACTATAATGGTAGATACATGGCATTTGTCAAAAATCCACAAATAAAATAAATAAATTTTATTTATTTATTTATTTATTTATTTATTTTATTTATTTATTAAAATAAAATTTACAGCACAAAGAGTAAACCTTAATTAACCTTAATTAATGCAATTTTTAAAATATCATTCAGGGGCTCAGAGAACCTCATTATGGAATGCAGAATATGACAATATAATCTAACTCTATTATAAAACAACAACACTGGAAGTGATGGGGGAAGGCTATGCTGACTTAAGTTTTTGTATATGAGTAGAGTCTGTAGTCAAAAGTCAAAAGACACTGTACATCAATATTGTACATAAGTACTATACTTGATGAAATTGTTTTCTGGAGGGGCATGGCTTTGGAATCTGATAACACTATACTTGTATAATGGAA
This sequence comes from Potos flavus, assembly GCA_028534135.1. Lineage (NCBI taxonomy): Eukaryota > Metazoa > Chordata > Mammalia > Carnivora > Procyonidae > Potos > Potos flavus. The sequence continues at coordinate 102,180,642 of CM052898.1, read as the reverse complement.
CTGAACAATAAAGCATGTGGGTGGCCCATGGTAGGAGTCAGGTTTCTTACTATTAGAGTGGGAGGGTACATATAAGCACTGGTAATAGGTTACACTGATCCATGTAGTAATGGATTAGAGTTGGAAACATTGGTATGAAGTAATTTTTAGCTTAAGATACTTACAATTAGAAAATTTCATAGATATGTGTGCAGATGTGGGTAGTACACACATATATATTTCTTTGATCTATCAGCTGATCAGTCTTAGAAATATACATACCTCAGTAGTGTGAAAACACCTAGCTCAGATATTGATTTCTAGTATCATAATATTAACGAAGGGATCCTCACTGTTTGAGAAAATATCTAATCTAGGATGTGGGCTCACAAGATGAGCCTGGAACATTTTATAGTGCCAGAAAGTAAGAAAATGCTAAGAAAAAATATCACATTAATGGTCCCTGGCATATGCCAACAGAACACAGGAACCAAGTGAGAGAATTCACAGTGGCCAAAACTGAGACAGTTTAAGAAATAAAGTAGTATTTTATTGTAAATCAAAGGGTAAAATAAATATTCATGACTTCATACTGATATAAATAAATGATCTAATAATTAAATAAATAAGGAAGAATAGACCAATCTCTGGGATAGAATTTCAAATAACTTATACTAATACTCCACTCTCAAGTAGATGGAACATAATTCCCACTCAAGTGTGGGTATTCATAACAACTGGCTTCCCAAGAATAAAGTGTGCAAAGGGAGGAAATAAAGAGTAACTTTACAGTGGAGAAACCTGACAAGTACTATTTTGTTTTGTTTAGTTTTGTTTTCTATTTTTTAATTTTTTAATTTTTTAAATTTTTTATTTTTATTTTATTTGCTTTTTATTTTTTTTATTTTTTCCAATTACTTTTATTTTATTTTTTCAGTGTTCCAAGATTCATTGTTCTGAAACCTGACAAGTACTACCTCAGTCAGGTGATCAAGGTTATGATCGACAGTGATAAGTTATGTTAATAGTATGTACCCTTGATATGATATGATGAAAATTGCACTTGATCTCTGTGGTCTTCCTCCCAAAACATATAACACTAGTCTAATCACAAGAACAACAGACAAGTGCCAGTTTAGGGAGAGTCTACAAAATACATGATCAGTTCCTTAAAATTGTTCAGGATCAAAAATAAGGAAAGTTTGTGAAACAGTTACAGCCAATAAAGGCCCAAGGAAGCATGAGTATTCAATGTCATATGGTATCCTGGAACAGAAAAAACAACATTAGTTAACAAAAATCTATCAGTATTGGTTGTAATGAATGTACCATACTAACATCAGATGTTAATAAGAAGCAAAACTTGGATGTATAGGATATAGAAACTCCCTATACTATCTTTGAAATCTTTTTGTAAATCTAAATCTACTATTGTAAAATAAACCATTCATTTAAAAAAATGGAAAAAAAACTTAAATATTCATCCTTGGGGGGGTGGGAGGGATGGGGTGGCTCGGTGATAGACATTGGGGAGGGTATGTGCTATGGTGAGTGCTGTGAATTAGGTAAGACTGATGAATCACAGACCTGTACCTCTGAAACAAATAATACAGTATATGTTAAAAAAAATTTTTTTTTAAATATTCATCTTTGGGAGATTAGCCAAATAAAGTAACATACTTCAGCACAATAGAGTACTATACAACTATAAAATAGAATACAGAAGATACCTATAAATTAATATAGAGTTATTTTTAAGATAGAAACCAAAACTTGCCAATAGAAAGCGTTCTAGAATCTTTTTCTCCCAAAAATATTTTAGCACCAATAATTTGGGGGAATATAGCAATTCCAAAATTGCTAACACATCCAAAAAGAAAATTGAAGGTAGACTGCAGATTGGAGAAGTATAGAGGAACAAAGGAAGGTTTATTTTTAAAGGCAATTCCTTTAACATTTCCATTCTTCAAATTATTCACTGTTGATTATACATTTGGAATAAAAGCTCTTAATTGCATAAGATTTGTTGAAAACAAATAGGATAAAATAGAAAACATTAAGAAAATAGTGGGGATTATCACGTTCACATGGGTTTATTTATCTAGAAACCAATGTTTTATGTTAATAGGTTGTATTGTATCATTTTTCTTTATTCACTCCCTTGACATTTTCTCACCAGATATGGTTGGAGTACCTGTTGAGCGGCAAACTGTTCTAAAGAGAAGGCTTGCAACATTAAATAACACTGTTGAGACCTGTATTCGTAAAGTATTTATACCCTAAAGTGGGATGAGGGTTGAGAGAGACAATAAACAAACAAATAGAAAAATCCAAGGTAGCGATAGCGCTAAGAAGAAAATAAAACACTACGGAAAACATCACATAATCAGAGAAGCCCTCTCCAAGGACTTTATATATAATCTAAATGAGAGAAAGAAAGAGTCTATTCTACAAAAATTGGAAGCATAATATTTCCAGGTAAAAGAAATAACTAAGATCAAGGCAGGAATCAGCCTGGTCAGTTAGCACAACCGAAAGTACACTAATACGGATGTAGCTTAGTGAGTGAAGGGGAGATGGGCACAGACCAGTGTCAGTAAAGGAGGTCAGGATATGGACTACAACTTGATTATGACTGTATAGTGGTCTTGTTTTCTTTGATGTAAGCTTCTTGTGGTTATAGCCCAATTATTCTCAACTGTAGAGGTTGAAAGTTTGTACCTATTGAGACAATCAATTTTGGTATGGAGTGACATGTGGGGGTTCCACCTCACCAAGAACAATAAAAACATTTTGCAGTGTTATGTGGTCATAAAAGGCATTTTTATTACCTAAACTGTTTTGGTTGGCTTTAGTCACAATGCATAATGTATTGTGAAATGCCACAGTATTCATGTACAGTATGCAATTTCAAGGCTTATCAAAAAGACACATGGGTTTAAAAAAGGTAAGGCACCACATCATAGTCTACCAGGCACCATAGAAAAGATACTGCTTTTATAAAAATACCTGAATTTGTTTGCTGTTAGTGATATTAGCATAGCTGACCTGTGTTCCATGGGCAATAGTGCTGAGATATATAGAGACAGAGAAAAAGGGAGAGAAAGATCTCCTGGTGTGGTTTGGGGAAAATCAATGTTAAATATTATTACAGGGTTCTCTGGATGCATCTGGGGAAATCTGAAAGCATTTACTTCACTTTAGAGATTTAGCTGCTAGTGCTTAGGAGACAGGAGTTGAAAAGTACCAAAAAGACAAATAGAGAGTGTGGCACGAATTTATCAATCTGTTAACTAAATATTAAGCAACTCTTTATTTTCGATTTTATTTAAACTAAAACTAAACAGCATTAACTAAATATATTTAAATATTTTAATAGTAAGATGTCTGAACTGTTCTTTAACTTCCCTTAACTGTATGGAATGACTAGCATTACAACAATTCATTTGCAGCTCTATGGACCAAGGCAACAACAAAAATCTCTCCTGCAACTACATGCAGTGTCACAGAATGTCCCATATACCACAGATACTCTTCCAGTAAAGATGTGGTCTCTGTTTTGCCTCAAAACCTAGACATATAGTTTTTATTTTGTAAAACTGAGTTATTATAGGAAGATGATGTCAAAACATTGCATGCAACTCTGATACAAGAATAAGTGGCTTTGCACAGATCTTAAATGTTAAATCTAAATGCTGAATTACTGTTTATCCATTTGTAATATCATGTTAAAATTAGCTACCTCATCAGATTGCTTTGAGAATTACATAAGAAAAACACAGTTGTCTACAAGATACTCTCCTTATATTCCTTCTTTGGTCCAGAGTAGGGAGACATGCAGTCTTTCTGCAGTAGAGCTTTCCTATGTTTTTCAGGGCCATAGCCACTGTGGTCTGGTTGGTCCTATTAACCTGAGGGGATGTAGACATTTCCAGAAAGGCCAGGATGTAGACATGTCCTGAGCCAAGACTGCAGTTGCCTAGAACTAAGGAGGTTCTATATCCAGTGCTGGGGAGAGCTCCTACATTTTATTCCCCTTCATGGCCAAAGGATATGAAATGATTTGTTCAATGAGGAGTTTAAAGAGGACAATTAACCCTACAGCTCTGTCTCAGGAGCTAACAAGGAAACCTTTGGGAGAGGTCCAGAAGTGCTTCTATGTGCCTCATTTGACCTAGAAGGTTATTTTAATTCAGGAAAAGAAAACTGTGTTCATTGAACATAAAGCCATTTTTTTCTGATCTTGTTTTACTTTAATGTCTTACCCTTGTATGCTTGTGTTCATTTTTCAATTGGCTTAGAATTTAGAGAGTAAATATTGTTATTTGCTGTGTGCAGAAACCCTAATACTTAGAAACAAATATGACCTGCAAACTATAACATGACACTCAAATGCAATTTATGACCACAATCGTGTATTCATGTATAATATCATTGTTTTGCAAGGTACAAGGGTACAATCGTATGCACAGGGGTGAGGCAGGGTGCATAAATGTCTAGGTCAGGCTAAGTATAAAAACATAGAGAGTGGTGGTGCCAATAAAATATTGGTGAGTGCCTGACCTGTGCAGAACATTCACATTCACTAATTTTGACACTCTTTCAGGCAAGAAAATGTTTGGAAATTGGTTTAGTCTAGGGCTGCTGGTGTAGAACCTGCCTGGTAGAATGTACTTTATTCGAGGTTGGAGATTGATTGTGGTTATTCCTTTTAATATTCCTGGTACCCATCACTGGACCTGGTATTCTCTAGGTACTCCATGAATATTTCCTAATTGAATGGATGAAGAGCACAATTTTCTCAAATATATTATTTATTGAATTTAGCTCAAATTGCCCCAGTCAAATGTCCATCTACACTTAACATTAATAAGGCTCATTTAGGTATGCCAGATTGCCCGTCTAAAGCAATTATATAGACCTATAGATGCACATATACACACACACACACACACACACTCTAATTATTTAACACAAAACCAGTAAATGTGAAGATTTGATATTATTGGAGATCTGAACTGTATAAGCTATTAAAATATTTGTTTTCTTAAATAAATTTAGATTTAGATATAAGTTAAATTGAAATCAAAGAACTTTTCTAAAACTGCATGTTACAAACACATGAATATATGTTATTGAATGAAGAAGATTCTGAGAGTCTATTACTTAAATATTTTATATTGAAATACATAAACTCCATTGTGGAGTTTAAATATTTCTTCAAGTTTTTTCAATAATTTCTTTTTTTTATTTTATTTTATTTAAATTCTATTAATTAACATATAGTATATTAGTAGTTTCAGAGCCATAGTTCAGTGACTCATCAGTTGCATATTATATCGCATGCCCTCCTTAATGCCCATTACCCAGTTACCTCATTCCCCTACCCACTTCCTCTCCAGCAACCCTCAGTTTGTTGTATAGTTAAGAGTCTCTTATGGTTTGTCTCATATTTTCTAACAGCTATATCATTTCCAGGAATATCAAGTTTTATGTTGGCAAATCTGAACTATAGGAAGGAAGTTCATCATTTTCAATTTTGCAATGTTTACTTGCCCTGCATACTATCTAAAATCCAAATGCAAACAGAAATATGTCAAACTTTTATTAACAGCATTAAAAACCTATGATAAAAACCATAGAAATTATTGATATATAAGTGAACTAAAAATAAACATTTTGGATTTAGTTTGAAATATAACTAAATCTGAGTTATAAACACAATAACAATCATCTTCCTTGGAATGGTTTGAAGAAACATTTTTGAAGGTTGAGGATTTAAAGGTAATATTTCAAGTTCCCCAAAATTTTTTTCATTCTTCGATTCACCTTTCATATATTAGGCTCCCATATGTTCTAATATTGCTAGGAAACAAAGCTACCACATGTTAGTGTTCAGGAATTTTTTATTCTTTTAGAGTACATATTAACAGAAATTAAAATGTAATGCTAAAATCATGTTTCCCCCTTTCTGTCCTCAAACACGAACATATACATATGAGCAAACACTACCACCCACACGTGCTAAAGCAATACATATGCTTTCAGTTTAATGGCATTCCTTCTTACTTCATTGTGAATTTGAATTTTTGCATCCATGTTCATCAGGGATATTGGCTTGTAATTTTCCTTTTTATTGGGGTCTTTGTTTTGGGAATCAAGATAATGCTGACCTCGTAGAATGAGTTTGGAAGTTTTCTTTCCATTTCAGTTTTTTGGAACAGTTTGAGAAGAATAGGTATTAACTCCTCTTTAAATCTGTTTTAGAGAATCCCTTTAAATCTCTTTAAATCTGTTTTAGAGAATTTAAATCTGTTTTAGAGAATTTAGATGGATTCCCTGAGAATCCATCTGGCCCTGGACTTTTGCTTGTTCAGAGATTTTTTACTCCTGTTTCAGTTTCTTTGCTGGTTATGGGTCTGTTCAAAATTTCGTTTCTTCCTGTTTTAGTTTTGGTAGCTTATAATGTTTCTAGGATTTTATCAATTTCTTCCAGATTGCCCACTTTTTTGGCATATAATTTTTATAATATTCTCTTATTGCATTTCCGTTGTTGTGATCTCTCCCCTTTCACACACGATTTTATTTATTTGTGTCTTTCTCTTTTCTTTTTGATAAATGTGGCTAGGGGTTTATCAATTTTGTTAATTCTTTCAAAGAGCAAGCTCGTAGTTTCATTGATCTTTTCTACTGGGTTTTTCTGTGTTTGTTTATTTCTATATTATTTATTTCTGTTCTAATCTTTAATATTTCCCTTCTTCTGTTGGCTTTAGGCTTTATTTGCTGTTCCTTTTCTAGCTCCTTTAAGTGTAAGGTCATGTCGTGTAGTTGAGACTTTTCTTGCTCCCTGAGGTAGGCCTGTATTACGATATACTCTTAGAACCACCTTTGCAGCCTTCCAAAAGTTTTGGACTGTTCTACTTTCATTTTCATTTGCTTCTATGTACTTTTTTATTTTGTCTTTAATTTCCTGGTTAACCCATTCATTCTTTGGTAGGATGTTCTTTAGCCTCCATGTATTTATGGTCTTTCCAAATTTATTCTTGTAGTTGACTTCAACTTTCCTAGCATTGTGGTCTGAAAATATGCAAAATATGCATGTTATGATTTCAGTTTTTTTTGTACTTCTTGATGGCTGATTTGTGACCCAGTATGGGATCTATTCTGGATAATGTTCCATGTGTACTAGAAATGACTGTGTATTCTGACCGCTTTAGGATGAAATGTTCTGAATATATCTGTCAAGTCCATCTGGTCCAGTGTGTCATTCAAAGCCATTGTTTCTTTGCAGATTTTCTGCTTAGATAATCTGTCTATTGGCGTAAGTGGGGTGTTAAAGTCCCCTAATACTATTGTACTATTATCAATGAATTTATGTTCATTATTAATTGACTTATATATTTTGGTGCTCCCAAGTTGGGGGCATAAATATTTACAACTGTTTGATCTTCTTGATGGATACATCCTTTAATTATGATGTAATGCTAATCTTTATCTCTTCTTACAGAATTTGTTTTAAAATCTTTTTCTGATATAAGTCTGACTACTCCAGCTTTCTTTTGATGTCTATTAGCATTATAAATGGTTCTCCATCCCCTCACTTTCATTCTGGGGGTGTCTTTAGGTCTAAAATTAGTCTCTTCTAGACAGCATATAAATGGATCTTTTTTTTTTTGTTTTTTTTTTTTAATCCAGCCTGATACCCTATGTCTTCTGATTGTAGCATTTAGTCCATTTACATTCAGAGTGATTATTGAAAGATATGAATTTACTGCCATTGTCTTACCTGTAGAGTTGGTGTTTCTGGTGATGTTCTGCATTCCTTTCTGGTCTTCGTTGCTTTAGGTCTTCCCTTCTCCCCAATCTTAAAGAGTTCCTTTAATATTTCTTGCAGTGTGGGTTTAGTGGTCACAAACTACTTTAGTTTTTGTTTGGGAAATTCTTTCTCTTTCTTTCTATCGAAATGACAGCCTTGCTGGATAAAGTATTCTTTGCTGCATATTTTTCCTATTCAGTACGTCGAACATATCCTGCTACTTTCTTCTGGCCTGCCAACTTTCTGTGGACAGACCTGCTGTGGACCTGATCTGTCTTCCCTTATGTAGGTTAAGGACTTTTTTCCCTTCCTGCTTTTAAGAGTATTTCCTTGTCTGTATATTTTGTGAATTTAGCTATAATATACTTTGGTGACAGCTGTTTTTTGTTGAATTTAATGGGAGTTCTCTGTGCTTCTTGGATTTTGATGTCAGTATCCTTCCACAAATTATGTAAGTTTTCAGCTATAATTTGCTCAAATAAGCCTTCTGGTCCTCTTTGTCTCTCTCCACTTTCTGAGACTCCTATGATTTGAATGTTATTCCATTCTAATAAGTCTCTGAGTTCCCTAAGTCTACCTTCTTGATCCATTACCTTTAATCCTCTCTTCTTTTCAGCTTCATTATTTTCCATTTTTTTATCTTTTATATCACTGATTCATTTTTCTCTTTTGTCCATCCTTGTTGTTATGGCATCCACTCAGGATTGCATGTCAGCTATAGCGTTTTTAATTTTGGCCTGACTAGATTTTAGCTCTTTTATCTCTACAGTAAGGGGTTCTTCTATGTTTCTTTTTTTTTCCCCCAAGCCCAGCTAGTATCTTTATAATTGTTTTAAATTGTAGTTCAGACATCTTACTCATATCTGTATTGATGAAATTCCTGGCTGTCATTTCTTCCTATTCTTCCTTTTGGGGTGAATTCTTCCATCTTATCATTTTGGAGGAAAAAAGAAAAAACTAAAAAGGAAAAGAAGGAAAAAAGTTAAAATAAAATAAAAGTTTAAAAGTTAAGAAAAATAAGTAAAGGAAGCTAGTTCCTAGGTGTGTTTTGGTCTGCTTGTTACGAGAAGCTTGACAGAAAAAAAAGATAAAAAATTAAAAATTAAAAAAAATACTAATAAAAAAGTAAAGTAAAAATTGTTCTGTTATATCCAAAACAAAATAAAAAATACTAAAGAAACAAACAAAAAATCCAAAGGAAGTTGGATCCTATTTCCCCTTGAGCTGAAGCTTTGCAGCACTCTATGTAGACCTCATGTGTGGAAAGGATTTGTGCTAGCCTTCTGGGGAAGCTGCTCAGATTCTCAGCTGAACTTGCCCCAGTACCAAAGGGTACAGTGTGTCAGGCTTGGTGTAGTGGCTTTATTCTACACTTGGTGGCACTGTTTTGCTCACTGGGGTCAATTAATGCTCGTGTGTGAGGGGTGAAAATGGCTGCACCTGGTTCTCTCATCTCCAGAGCAAGAAGTTCACCCCCCACACTTTTCAAGATGCACTCACAGACATACAAATAATGACCCCTCCTGTGTCCCTGATTTCTGTCAGATCTCTGCCTTTACTTTGTCTGTGTCTGAGCTGTCTGTCTGCCAAACAGTGCAGCTCTCCAGCGTTTTACCTCAGGTGCAGCTGTGTTTCAAAGTCCCACATTTCAAAGCTGCATGGACCTGCACTGATCATCTGGGGGATGGTCTCCTTGTGCTGTGACCTGTACTAGCTTGTCCCAGAAAACAATCACCTGACCTCACAGTAGTTCAGAGTTTATGGTAAATCACAATACACAGCTGGAACCAGGGTTTGCTATCCTCAGCCAATGGCTTTGTTCCTATGCTGGTGAATGGGGCAGCTCAATGGCGCCTGCAGAGTCTTTTGCCCACATGGCAGCCATATCTCCTCTACCAAATTCACTCCAAGCAAGGAAACTGCTTCTCCCTGTGCAACCCAGGGATCCTCAGACCATGCTGTGTGCTCCCAGGACTCTACCTTTCCTCCCCACCTCAACTCCCAGGTGCAACCCTGGTGATGTCACAGACCTCCAAAACTTCAGACTGAGCTCTGCTGTTTATAAAAAAACTGGCGGTATTGAAACCCTCTCCTTTTTCCCAATGAGTTTGGGGAACGGTTTTCTTGTGCAGTCCCCTGTGCAATAAAAGTTTTCACTTTTATTTTTCCTCATTCTTTCTCCTTCTCTCTCACTATTGTATCCTTATTTAGGGCTTCTCCCCACTCCACCACACCCTCTACTCTTTTCTCCCACAATTCAACTCTCCATAGTTCCTACCTTCCGCAGGTCATTTTGTTTTTTTGTAGAGGTACAGCTTTGTTTGCTAAGACTTCTGATGGATTTCTTGGGTGTTCAGAATGTTTTGATATTTATTTAGCTGTGTTGGAGGGAAGAAGCAAGCTTAGGGTCCTCCTGTTCCTCTGCCACCTTAACTCCTTCTCTCCATATGCCTCTTCTGATCAAAATCTTGCAATGACACCCATACAGTTAAGAGTAAAAGATTAAGCCCATAAATGGTCTATAAGGCCCTACATGACCCAGCCCTCCATTCTTTTCCAGAGCTTATTTCCAGCGCTTTTCCCCAAATTACTTTGTTGCGCTGAAAGTCTTGATGTTCCTTAAATACATAAGTCTTCCCTGCCCTAGTGTCTTTGTATTGCTGTAAAAGCCAAAAATTTTGCCAAATATTTTTATGGCTAAATCTATCATCTTCTTTGAGATTTGCTCAAGAAGTGCTTTAAAAAAAATACAACTATCATCTCAACCTGAAATACCCAATTTCCCTTACCATTATCTACTCGTTTTTCCCATAAAGATCACCTTGTGACATACTATATATGTACTGTTCATTCTCTATTGTCTCTTATTAAACCTATTAAACTATTAAACCATAAGTCTACAAATGTAGGACTTTTTATTTTATTAGTTCACTGAGTGATCCCAAGTGCTTGGTACATAGTAGTTGCTCCAATAATACTTAGTGCATAAATGAACAAAAGCTTCCATGGCATAATTTTATTTATGTCATATTCTTTTTAAAAAAAGATTGATTGTTGATTGATTTTTAGAGGGGGGAGGGGCAGAAATTGAGAGAATATATAGCAGACTTCCCACTGGAATCTGATGTGGGGCTCTATCTCACAACCCCAAAATCATGACCTGAACCAAAATCAAGAGTCAGATGCTTAACCTACTGTTCCACCCAGGCACCCCATTTATGTCATAGTCTTGTGAACTTAATTCCACAAAGTAGAGATTCTTTAAATATGTATGTGTGTGTATGTGTACTTCATAATTTGCCTTATTGCTTGTGTATTGTAGTGGTAATGTTTTTCCTATACTGTGTGAAACCATGCTCAACAAGAAACCCCAGAGTTGACTGGTTTTACCAGCTAGCTGCATTATATACGAAAAAAACAATTTCTATGATGTATTATAATTCATTTTTAGGGCTATTAACACTGTTTATCTTGGACTTTTGGCTAAAACATATATGTGCTTTAACTCATGCCTTATTAAAGTGAAATTGAAAAAGGATTTTCTATCTCTGTCCTCATCCTATATATCTATAATTTTCTATAGATTTTCTACAGATTTTTCATGTTGGTCTATGGTCCTACACATAGTGGTCAAATGTACACTCTAGATTTAGAGCACAGCTTATACCCCAGCCCTCCTTTACTAGCTGTATGTCCTTGGGCAATCTACTCAATAACTCTGTGCCTTAGTATCTATATCTAGAAATAAAAATAATAACTGTACATCTCATGGGATTTTGTTAAGATTAAATAAATCAATAAACTTAAAACACTTCGAAGTGTCTGGCATATAGTAAGTGCTACCTTGTTGTGTGTCACATTTCTGCTAGAGTATCTAATTCTTGCTTCTTTTTAAGTTCTTCTCATTAAGTTCCCAATTTTTTCCCCTGATAGTACTTGCTCAAAGCAAACCTGTAAAAAGTATATCTTTAGATTTATAATAGTAGAATTTGCTTTCTATTTGATAATTTAAAGAAATGTCACTTACGCTTGTGTTATAATATTTGTCACTATCTCTCTCTCAAGCCTATGCAGTCTGTGTTTACAAAGAGTGATTTTCTTTGGTGTCTATATATTTTTCATCGAAACAGTAATTTTTTTTCAGATACTGTAGCTTCAGAGATTTTAAATCTCACTGTTCAGTGGAGCCTTCTTTTTGAGTTTCAAAGTATACAAAAGTTTCTCAATGCTGAGAAATGTAGGTACCTTAACACCTCCTGTAGAGGATCATCAAGCTTCCTAGGTAGTTGTGACCAGAGGCATTATTGTTTAATTATGTCATACCCAATATCACAAGGTTACATTCATTAGGTATAAAGCTACACTGCTGTAATGGTTTGGAGGTTTCTGCAGTCCTTTCTTGTGCACGAGATGACCGTCATATGAACTGCCTTATTCAATGGTATCATTCCTCAGAAACGGACAGTTTGCTTATTAATGCCAGAGCTATGTTCTCTATAAGTAACCAAAATGCCTGAGAAATTTTCTAAAACAAAACTAATATATGATACTCTGGGCATTTTGTTGTTGTTGTTTTTGGTTTTGGTTTTGATTTTTTACTAAATTCTGTGGGTAACATAAAGTATTTCTTTGCAATTATAAACAATGCTATGCAGAAGCCAGCTCATATGCTTACAAATATCTTATCTATAAAGTCTAAATATATTCCTCTGAAGAAAATCTCTTCTCCACTTTATTCCATGTGCTCTCTGTCAGTTCTTGATTGCAAACAGACACGGGTTAAAGCAGATTAAAGCGCAAAAGCAGTTTGTATACTCACACTAATACAAGAAAAACTGGAGAACAAATCTTGGAAAACAGAGAGAAACAAAGGAGGCCTTAAAAATCACAGTTAAAGTAAAAATTAAGTTTCAGAAACATTAGGTTTTCACTGCTGCTGAGGACCTGTGTCTCTAACTTGACCACAGACAGGGCCAGTACTAGACAATGGAAGCTCCACAGGCTCTAGTACAGTTGCAAGTTTTGGAAATGAGATATCACCTTTGCTGCTGATCCAGAGTTGATTCACTGTCCTCAATAACACATCTCATCCAAGTATTTCAATTCAAAGCCTATGAATCTGAGTTTGACTTGCTAAGCAAGAGAGGCCTAAAAAATAAGTATCTGGTTTTTATTGCTTCTGTAGTTGAAGGCAAATTCTACCTAGCACTAAATCTTATGAGGTGCTTAACTTCCCAAACATATGAAGGAGATCAGAATAAGTTACCAAAATAATCAAGTTCGATTCCATTTCTGCAAAATATTTTGCCAATAAAATTAATGTTTCCAAATTAAATCAAGAGATATCTGCATCCTCATGTTCATTCCAGTATTATTCGCAATAGCCAAGATAAGGAAAAACCTAAGTGTCCACTGATGAATAAGTGGATAAAGAAAATGTGGCATGTATATACAGTGGGATATTATTCAGCTATAAAAAAGGAATGATTGTGAAAAGTTGGATGAACTTTGAGGGCGTTATGCTAAGTGAAATAAGTCAGAAAAAAAATACTAGATGATCTCACTTATATATGAGATCTAAATAAGTTAATCTCATAGAAACAGAATAGATTAATGGTTTCCCAAGGTCTGGGAGGTGAAGGAAATGGGGAGATGTTGGTTAAAAGAAATTCCAGTTATAAGAAGAACAAGTTTTGGAGATTTATTGTACATCATGGTGACTATAATTAACGATACTGTATTATATACTTTAAAGTTGTTAAGATCTTAAATGTGTTCATCACATACACACACAGAAATGGTAGTAATATAAAATAATGAATGTGTTGACTAATATTATTATGGAAATCATTTTGCAATATCTATAAGCATCAAATTGTCACATTATACATGTAATATGTAATCTCGATTACTACTAACCTAGCATCAGTTTCTATTTGCACAGTGCCCTTTTAGGGGGTTGTATCCACCCTTTTCCCATGCAGTCACGTTCCGTAAGAGATTGATACCACACTCAACTCCAATTTTGGGTATGAATGTTATAAAAGTGACCCCATCTCTGTTTCCTGGGAATAATACAGGAAGGACATATACGATATATTTTTTTTAAAGAAATCTGCATTAAATTCTAGGAAAGTCATAGTTTTAAGAGCTACTGTAACCCACTATTGATAGACATGAGAAAAATGAATGTAGCACTGATATCATAATTGGCAGTCATCCTGAAACCAAAATTTAAAAAAAAGGTCTAGAATGAAATTGACAAAATAAAGGGGAAAATAAAATCACTGAAAAAATCTAGGCTTATGAAAATATTATTGAACTGCTGGATCAAACCAAAACAGAAACTTTTAGGTTACATTATATATGATCAAATATATTACCTTGTGACATAATTTAGTTTTAGTTGGATTCTCCATTTTTTTCAGCTCAAAGAGCCTTAACAATTAGAGCAAATTAAAACATACATATACACAAGAGAATATTATACTCTACATATGTATGCAATATTTAAACATTTTAAATTACTCTCCCAAATCTCAAAATAAATACATTAGTTAATAAATTGATTTAAAAAGGCATCATTCCAGTTTTCATGAATTTTTAGTAATGCATAGTATGGATATATGTTATTTTATTTCTGCATGTCCTTATTAATGGATGCCTAGAATATTCAGTGTTTTGTTTTATCATTTTTTGGTACTATAATAAATGTACGATCTTGGCATGTCCCTTGTGAAATTATTTTATTAACTCTGTAGGATTATTGCTAGAAGTATGACATGTAGGTCAACCGATATACATATTTTAACTGTTCAAATTTATAGCAACACTACCCTCCAGAAGTTTATAATGACTTACTTATATCCATCTGTGCATGAAAATACTTATTTCTCCACATGCTCATTCAGGCTTGGTATTGAAAGTTTTGTTAAGCATTCCAATGTAAGAGGAGAAAAACAGGCTATCATTTTTTTTTCAGTTTTTATCTCTTATTGTCTATATAAATAATTGTAAACTTTTATATTTGTTTACCATCATTACTTCTTTTACAAAATGTTTTTTTTTTTTATGGCATTTATTCACTTGCTCCTTGTGGTATTCATCTTTTTTTTCTTGTTCCGTGAGTGCTCAGTGCATGTTAGTTATATTAACACTGTATTTCATGACTTGAAGATATTCTCCTTTTTGTGTGTAAATGTGTTTATTGCTGCCTTATATACATAAAATCTTTATGTGGCTGAATCAATTAATCTTCCTTTTCTGGTTTTTTAGTTACTGTCAGTCTTAGCTTATTAAATTTTAATGTATCACTTTCCTTCTCTAAATTGTGATTCTCAACTGTTTTCAGTCCACTGGGCATTTAAATAAATGTGAAAATTCTCTATCATCCCCATGAAAATCAAGTGAACACTAAAAAAGCAAATGTTAATCACTAGAATTAACCTTGATGTATACCCCAGCATGCCTTGGTTTTAAAAGAATTATGAATGGACTGGTGTGTTATGTTTATAAAATCATGATTAATTCATGCCATAACTAAGAAAACAATATTTATTTTGGTTTTAATTTATAATGTTTTAGTATCTTTATATCTTAAATATATTTTAAAATATGTAAGTTTTGTTGTTGGGGAAATACACAATAATTTTGTGATTGTGGAAAGACAAGACTGTATGTGTCACATATAAAACATGCTTAAAGTAAGTAATTTGCAAACTAATATTCAAAGTAACATAATTTTCAATCCTGTTTGATGAGCTTATATGCATTTTCTGTTATTTTTTATATCATCTTCACATAATTCTTACCAGGTACACAAATTTCTCCATCTTAAAAAACATTTGCCATGAGTTTATATAGTTAATATAACAATCCTGATAGGTATAATAACATATCAACATAAGAGACTAATCTGTGACTTTTCAAGCATCACTTGTAGTTTTATAATATTTTCTTGCATTAAAAGAATCAAAGAGGAAATTATTCAAACCTATTTAAATTTATTTTAAATGAATAAAATAGAAAATAGAAATTTTAAGGTTAAGTTGAAAATAATGTGACATTAACCTGATAAATTTATTCTAAGAAACAAAAATGATTTTTAATTATTAATTATGTGGAATCATTGAGATTATTGCCTTACTATGAATGAGATATCTTAAAAATAAGCTGGTTGTTGATGCCAAACTATGTTTTCTACTGATAATCCAACTTCTCCATAGGTCAGGCAACTATCCATGTATTCCACATACCAGTACTGACTATTTTTTGTCTGATAAGTACTGCCTTAAAATTTTCATGAGATAGAAATATACCATTCAGCTATGACATGTATAACAGTTTAGAAGTCCCACCAGCACAAAATAAGATTTAAACAAACTGAAAAACAATGTTTTTCTTAGACTCATCAGAAAATTGAGGTTTTAATGCAAACCACTACCTCAAAATCTGGAGAGATGGGCAACTTAAGAGAAACACAGCTAACCTGGTGCAGAAGCTACCATAACCATAAACTGGTAAGAACGTTTAAATGATAATTTTGATCAATGGATGGAAGCCATATTTGGACAATTTTGAGAGTAAGAAACTCCTAGTGGGATGTAGTATTTTGCAGGGCTTTATCTCCAGGAACCTGTAAGTTTCTCCCATTAAAGAACTTAGAAAAAATAACTCCTATCTTTGTCAAGGGGAAAAGTAACCATTATGAAATATACCTAGCATGTACTCTATTAAAAAAACTTACTCTCTGGTGAAAAAACTTACCAGTGCCTTATCTCACGGAGGCAGAAGTGCAATTACCTAACACAAGCACACACTAGCCTTCCAATCTTATACTAAGTGGGAGGAAAAAACAAAACAAAAGGTGAGAAACACTTATGAAGGTCACAATCACAGAACACAAGTCCACTTAAAGACTAAGAATTACCTAGAAGAAAAATTGTAGAATACTTACCTTTCCAATTCCTTATGACTACTTAACAGGGCTCCAAAATAATAACAGAATTATAACTGGAAATAATGCAAGGCACAGATTATACTTAAAAAGAAGTTCTTGGGGAAAAACAAAGACAACAAAGGAGATACAAATAAAGACACTGGAGAAATTTGAAGTCTCTGACACCTACCATTATAGCAAACACTAAACACAGCTCAACTTCTGGCCAGATTAATATAAACCTCACACTAAAAGCATATTTGCTTCAATTCCTATTATCTGATATATTATATCCAGCTTTCAGCAACACACTGTAAGTCATGATACAAGTCAGGAAATAGCACACAATGAAGACACAAGGCAAGCATCAGAACTAGATTCAGATATGGGGCAAATTTTGGAATGATCAGACAGAGTTTAAAACAACTATTATTGATATGTTAATGATTCTAATATAGAAGGTAAACAATAAACAAGAACACATGTATCATATAAATAGAGAGATGGAAACTCTAGAAGGAATCAAAATGAAATGATAAAAAATAAAAAATGCAGTGACAGAGATGAAGAATGCTTTGATTAGCTTGTCAGTAAACTAAACAGAGCTGGGGGGAAAAAAAAAAAAAAGGAAAGAAAAGAAAATTAGTGAACAGAAACTTCCCCAAACTTGAATGCAAAGAAAAAAGAATTTAAAAATTAAATACTGTAGGACAAATGTGAAAGCTGTAACTTGTATGTACTGGAATTATCAGAAAGAAGAGAAAGTGACAATAGAGAAGATAAATATTTGTTTTTTGTTTTTGTTTTTTTTTTGAGAAGATAAATATTTGAACTAAACTAAGAATTTTCCAAATGGCTAGATTTTCCAAAATTAGTGACAGACACCAAACTATAGATATAGGAGGCTCAGTAAGAACCATACAAGTATAAGTACCAAAAATCTGCATCTAGGCATATCATGTTCAAACTCCGAAAAGCCAAAGACAAACAGAAAATCTTAAAAAACAAAAACAAAAAAAACAAACAGAAAAACAAAACACCTTGTCTATAGAGGAGCGAATCTAAGAATTAAATAAGAATTCTCTTTAGAAACCATGCATACAAGGAAAGAGTTCAATGAAATATTTAAAGTGTGAAAAAATAAAACACCAATCTAGAATCGTATATCCTGCAAAATTATCCTTTAAGAAACAAAGGAAAAGTAAAGACTTTCTTAGACAAACACAAACAGAAAATTCAATCTTAGCACATTTGTCATGTGAAAAACGGCAAAGGAAGTTCTTCAGAAATGAGGAAATGATATAGGTCAGAAAATCAGATCTATATTTTACAAAGGAAAAGCAATTTAAACAGGAATAAATGAAGGTAAAATATTGTACTGTATTTGATTATTCTTTTTTATTGAAATATAATTAACATGCAATGTTATATTAGTTTCATGTGTACACAAATCTATACATTATTCAGTGCTCACTATGATAAATATAGTTACTATTGGTCACCAGCAATGTTAATACAATATCATTGACTATATTCCCTATGCTGTACATTTTCATCTTCATGACTTTTAATTTTTTTAAAGATTTTATTTATTTATTTTAGAGAAAGAGAGTGAGTGAGAGAACACAAGCAGGGGGAGGCACAGAGAGTGAAGAAGAAGCAGGCTCCTCACTGAGCAGGGAGCCAGATGTGGCGCTAGATCCCAGGACCATGGTATCACGACCTGAGCTGAAGGCAGATGCTTAACCCACTGAGTCACCCAGGTGCCCTAATTTAATTTAACTTTAAACTGGAAGTTTATACCTCTTAATTCAATTAATCTAATCATTCAAATTAACAGTATTAACAAGGAATTGTGTGATTATAGCATATAGATAATGGTGAAATGAAATGACAACAATTTTATAAAAGAAAGGAGGGAGGAATTGTGAATACTTGCTTATAATGTACCTGCACTACCCACGAAATGGTATAGTGCTATTTGGAAGTAGGTTTAGAGTAGTTGTACATGTATATTGCAAACTCAAGAGCACCCAATAAAATGAAGAAGCATAATTGATATGTTAAGAGAGGAGAAAAATGGAATCATATAAAATGTTCAATTAACTACAGAGAAGATGGAAAAAGAGAAGGGAAAAAGAGAATTAACAGAACAAGTACAATGAACCAAAGGACATTAAATATATATAATATATATGGGTGTCTATTTTTAAAAAAGGAAATAATTATAAAATTAGTTTTCTTCGATTTTGTGGCTCATAAATTTGGAAGAAAAGACAAAAAGTAAAAACTTTCAGAAAGCAAACTACAATTTGAAGATTGCTCCTCTAATAGATGAGGCATGAAAATCAAGAATACACAAAGAATATAGATTAAAAGTAAAACAGGTGACTTTTTTTACTTTGAATGTGTACTTCCTTTTTATCTTCTAAATATACCCCATTTTGAGCTAATATATAGTTTTCAGTAGGCAAGAAGTTCAATGGTAGAAAAGTCCTAGGCATTTAGGAAAATAATGCAACCTTAGATTTATTTTACATTTTATCTTATCTATCTTATCTTATCTTATCTTATCTTATCTTATCATCTTATCTTATCTATTCTGAGAGAGAGACCAAGAGAGCATGAGCAAGGGGAGGGGCAGAAGGAGAGGGAGAAGGATAAGCAGACTCCTCATTGAGCAGGGAGCAGATGCAGGGCTCAATTCCAGGACCCCGAGATCATGACCTGAGCCAAAGTCAGACGCTTAACCGATTAAGCAACCCAGGTGCCCCACAACCTTAGATATTTTTTATCAAATAATATAATATATTCATTATTTTACTCCCTTAATAATAAGTTATCCCCTTATTTATCAAAATATGTATTTGAGGCATGGCTATAATTGGGCACTGCATATAAGAATGAGACATAGTCCTTGTCTTCATGCTTAGAGACTCAGAATACTCTGTGTAACCTGTGGACAGCCGCGGGCTAGCTGTTAAAGGGACCTGCCGAGCCCGGACTCGTGACCCCTGCCCAAATGGGCGGATAAGTGGTCGCTAGAGAATGGGCTCGTGCCCTGACTCGTGACCCCTGCCTGATTGGGCAGAAAGTGGGCGCTGGAGAATGGGCTCGTGCAAGGGGCCTTGAGGCATGCTGGTCTGTGATTGGTCATGCCCCTTTGAAAAACAAGCTGTACAGGTTGCAACCAATTATCTCGCTGATTTGTGGTAATGTCTCTGAGGTATATGCATGTGCGACTCATAAATCTGCCTTTGTTAATCTTAGTAGTCCTTAGAGAAGTGCTCCGTGTGCTACGTGACTTACGTGTGAAGCTGTTTCCTTGAACTTGTTTTTCACACACTAAGCATGCGCACTCTGAAATAAAGCTGAACACAATCTGGACATCATCCGTTGTGTTCCTCCCGCCCTCGTGCTTCATCTCTCTACTTTCTTTTCCTCATTCTCTTACCCTCAGCCCTGGTTCGAGACTGGTCGGGCCGGCCGCGGCAAGTGGCGCCCGAACAGGGACCTGAGCACAACACAGGAGAATTGCGGATCCGAAAGATGACTTCATTCAGGTAAGGGAACCAGGCATCCCCTGGCACGGCGGGATATAATAATGGGACAGGAACATTCAGCTAAGCAGGTCCTCTTTGTAAGTGGACTTCAGGCCTTATTGAAGGAAAATGGGCATAGGATATCTAGAGAAGCTTTGCACAAGTTCTTTGAAACTGTAGAAGAATATTGCCCTTGGTTTCCCAAGGACGGTAGTCTTGATCTAGAAGACTGGCGTCGGGTAGGCCAAGAGATTAAGAATCAAATGTATCTTAAGGGAGCTGCAGCTGTCCCTTCCGGGACTATGAGTTTGTTCTAGCAGCTTAGACAAGTAATTGATCCTTTGCATAAAATTGAGTTAGTGTCCTTAAAATCTGACACTGGGTCAAAGAAGGGCGAGGAGTCAGAATCGGAGGACGAAA
>CM052898.1:102085194-102159447 GCA_028534135.1 Potos flavus | reverse complement strand
CTGCTAAGGTGGTGGCTCAAATATTAGATAATTTACATGGATTTAATCCTGGCAATATTTTGCGCCACTCTTTCTGGATGTTTATTGTTATCTTTGTTGTATTGATAATTCTCCTGATTGTATGGTGTTTGTTTCAAACTCGAGCATGACGACACAAGCGTAAAATGGAAGCTTGTATGTATATTTTGGATCTTAAAGAAGATGTGGACAGCCGCAGGCTAGCTGTTAAAGAGACCTGCTGAACCCGGACTCGTGACTCCTGCCCGAATGGGTGGATAAGCGGTCGCTAGAGAATGGGCTCGTGCCCTGACTCGTGACCCCTGCCTGATTGGGCGGAAAGTGGGTGCTGGAGAATGGGCTCGTGCAAGGGGCCTTGAGGCATGCTGGTCTGTGATTGGTCATGCCCCTTTGAAAAACAAGCTGTACAGGTTGCAACCAATTATCTCGCTGATTTGTGGTAATGTCTCTGAGGTATATGCATGTGCGACTCATAAATCTGCCTTTGTTAATCTTAGTAGTCCTTAGAGAAGTGCTCCGTGTGCTATGTGACTTACGTGTGAAGCTGTTTCCTTGAACTTGTTTTTCACACACTAAGCATGCACACTCTGAAATAAAGCTGAACACAATCTGGACATCATCTGTTGTGTTCCTCCTGCCCCCATGCTTCGTCTCTCTACTTTCTTTTCCTCATTCCCTTACCCTTAGCCCTAGTTCGAGATTGTCGCGCCGGCTGTGGCAGTAACCAAAGTTTCTTATTTGAAAATAACAGAGACCAACTCCAGTTTACTCTGCAGCAATGCATTTTATTTAAAACATATGTTATAGCTCAAATAATGGTTGGGAAATGGGCAGGAGCAAAAAGTGGCCGGGCAGCCTGATCTACATACAATGCATACTAAAATAAATGTCAGGTTAGGATGCCATCATCATTGCTGCTGAACACTGAGAACCATGCTTTGCATTACCCACCTTCCCTCTCCCGGATCTGGATGCTGTCACCACTATTGCTGGTCTTGCTGGTACAGCTGGTACTGGGCATTGGATGTTCCTCATGATGAAATGAACATTAAAGAACCCCAGATTTTTTGCATTAGTCTTTCCAAGTTAAATTCAGAGAAGATAAGATTATCCTTGATTTAATTCTCTTTCTGTCTCACTCCACATCTAATCTTCAGGAAATCCTGTTGTCTCTTGCTTCAGAATATATGCAGAATCCAGTCACAATTTGCTATCTGCACTGTATCTCAAACCCAATATGCTGTGATCTCTTGCCTGGATTACAGCAAATCTGTTAAATGGTCTTGTTTTTACACTTGATACTCTGCTGTCTATCCCCAGTGGTACATCTGGAGTGATCCTTTTGAATCATAAATCAAATCATGTCACTCTTCTGCTCAAACCTCTTCAAAATCTTGCTATTTCACTCAGAAGAAACCAGAAATTCTTGGCAAATCTCGGTGAATAGCTAAGTACAAGGGCCTACATAATCTAGCCTTGCTTCTGTCCTACTGGTCTCCTTGCCATTACCGCATAAATGCAGGTAGAGTGTCTCACTAGTCTCTCAGCCAAAACGTTCTTCCTCACATACCCACATGACTAACTCCCTCTTTTTCTTCAAGTCTCTCCTGACTACCTCATTTGGAAATGCAATATGCCCTCTTCCCATGACATTCCCAATCCACTCACCCACTATATTTTATCCCAAGGAACACATCAAATAGCAATTTATTCTTTTACATATATTTTTCTATTATTTGCCGCTTCTCTTTTCCACCAATAAACAAACATGTAACTAACTAAATAACTAACTAAATAAAATAACCTACACTAGGATAGATATAGTAGGGAGAGGGAAGGGTAAATAAGCAGGTTGCAGAAGATTTTTAGAGCAGTGAATGATATGATATATGTACATATAGCCACCATATGATACTCTAATGGTGGCTATACATACATTATACGTTTGTCAAAACCCATAGAAAATGCAGCACCAAGAATGAACCCTAATGTAAACTATGGGCTTTGGGTGGTATGAATGTACCACCCTGGTGTGGAATTGCTAGTGAGAGAGGCTATATATAGGGTAAGGGGGATATGAGAACTCTATGTATTTTCTATTCAATTCTGTTGTGAACCTGAAGCTGCTTTAAAAAAGTAGTCTATTAAAAAAATCTCTAAATTAGAGGAAATGATTAGAACAAATATAATTGAAAATATATTAATATCTAGAATATATCCAGAACTTCTAAGTGTAAAATTAAAAATATAATCTCAATAAAAAAATAGGACAAGACATGAAAAGAAATTCCGAGAGGAAATATGAATGAATATAAAAGATCCTATATCTCAAAAAGAAAACGTGAATCAATACTACATTTTTTAAAATGAGTTTCCATGTCATTTGCATACATTGATAATATTTGTAATAATCATAATGGTTAACTGAAAAGTATGTTGAGAAATATCTAGCTTACATTTCTGGGGACATCTAAAAATAAGGGGCTCCTGGAAGGCTCAGTCATTAAGTGTCTGCCTTTGGCTCAGGTCATGATCCCAGGGTCCTGGGATGAGCCCTACATCGGGTTCCTTGCTCAGCAGGAAGCCTGCTTCTCCCTCTCCCGCTCCCTGTGCTTGTGTTCCCTCTCTCACTGTGTCTCTCTCTGTCAAATAAATAAATAAAATCTTTAAAAAAATAAAAAATGATACAGCTGCTTGACATAATAATGTCACAATATCTACAATGTTGCTTCACAGTCTATGTTTAAAATTCTTTAAAATATCTTGGTATTTCTCTTTCCCTAGGTGTAGTTACCTTGGAGAATATCTCTTGGTCACACTGAGTAAAAGCTAAGGGGAAGAAACAAAGTCCATACATCAGAAATTATTATAGGAAAGTCTCATAAGGATATCTGTTATGTAATCAGAATCCCCCCTCTATACTCCCCAGATTTTTTTATAATGTAAATTGCTAAAATAAAACACTGAAAATCTTTTGGTTTAATGCCTCTTTTCAAAGTTGTCTTTAAATTGACAATCACTAGAGAATTTGAAGCTGTTACCTAATTCAATGTTTCTCAACCTTGGCTACATTTCAAAATCAGCTGGGAGTATTAAAGATTCCTGATGCCCAGATCATTTCCCAAACTAATTGTATTAGTATTCTTGGGGAGGAACTCTGGCATCAGGATTTTTTAAACTTCCTAGGTGATTCCAATGTACAAACAGGTTGAAAAATGCTCCTTTAGGTAGAGACTAAAGATGTGTGGTAGATGAGGAATGAAGTAGGCTAACCGATGGCCCTCTGGAAGATGTGTCCAGGTTCTAACCCCCAGAACCTGTGACTATTGCCTTATACGGTGAAAAAAAAAGTGAATATTGCCTTCTATAGTCATATATATATATATATATATATATATGTAAATTAAAGGTCTTGAGAGGAGCAGCTTTTCTTGGATTATACAGGTGAACTCTAAATGTAATCACATGTATCCTTATAAGAGAGGAGGAGGAAAGTTAGGGACAGATACGTAGAGGGGAGGACATCCACAGAGTAGAAGGTGATGTGAAAGAGGAGGCAGAGATTAGGGCTACGTAGCTGAAAGCCAAGGGATGCCAAGGATTGCTGGCTGCCACCAGAAGCTAGAAAGAAGCATAGAACAGATATTTCTATCAAGAGCCCTTGAGGGAATGTGGACCTACTGACAACTTGATTTCAGACTTCTGGCCTCTAGAACTGAAAAGGAATAAATTTATGTTGTTTCAAGCCACCAAATTTGTGGTTATGTGTTAAAGCAACCACATGAAACTAATACGAGAAGGAATAAGAAATTATTTTTCAGGGAAATCCCCATGTCATTAAGGCAGGGTAGATATAGTCTTATCAGGTAATGGCTAACAGGAAACATACATAGCATCTATGTCATGCCTGGGACTGTCTTGTGTACTTACTGGGCAAAGGAACTCACACACTCACCAATGGCAACAGGCAGGATATCCATATATATCCAGCAGAGTGATCATCCCTCCATCATTTCACCATTTGTACAGAGGTGTATTTTGGCCTTGGACCGTCTTGCTAAACCATGGGAGGAACTTCAGAAGAGATTCTAAGCATGGCAAAGAAGTTAAAAAAACATACAGCCAACTATGTAATAATGGAAACAGCTGGCACAGGAAACAATCTTCAGTGACCTGAGGAGCTCAACTAGGGAGTTTGCATATCAATGTTTATGCTGTTCCTCAGAGTCCCTGTTGAGCTAATGATCAAAGGATGAGTGTGTGGTGTTTGTGTGGGGGTAAGCCTCCCAGGTAATCAGTTTATCTCTTTTCAGTGCTTTGTATATTTTAAACTGGCTTAAATCTCTCAACAACCCTATTTTGTAGGTGGTATTATTATCCTCATTTACAGATGGGGAAACTAGGTTCAGAATAGTTACTTAACTTGTTCAGTGCCATGAAAATGTTAATGGCAGAGCTGAGATTTGTGCTCTTAATCACAAGCCTATGCTGCAGCAATGGGGACTCTGAAGTTTTCATGTATCATGTGGTGAGTCAGGGCCACATTTCTGGGCATTGACCTATGCGCTTGCATAGATACCCACATTTAGAAGGGTCCCATAATTGGTTTAATTCATCTTGAAATCTTAATTTTTGACAAAGGGCTCCATATTTTCATTTTGCCTTGGGCCCTACAAATTATGTAGCCAGTTCTACTCTGAATCTTTGGGATTCTCATAAATAGTTTATTTCTATTCTCAAGTTTCCATTCTTTACTATGAAAATTGCTTATGTGCATATGACATCTAGTAATAGATTTTGAAAAACTATATTTCAGAGATTCTAAATGCATCCTTTAATATCATTTTTTAACATACCTGATTTTCAGATGCACCTTTCAAAAACTGGTGTTACATTCACTGTTGGTGAGGTGGCCATCCTGATTTAGTAGCTATTACCGACACTTGTGCAAAGATAATCATTGCTTTTGATATTATCTTTAAATTGAGTTATCTGCATTGTTGGAATAGCGCATGTTGTGTTTAAGTTTAACTGCCACGCAAAATGACATCAAAAAGATTACTCCAAGAATAAAAGGAAAAAAAAAATCTGTGAATTGTTACTGGACTGTTAAAAAGCAAATCTGAGTTTATTTGACCTCAAAACAGGAAGGGAAAATACCACCTTTGCAGAGTCTTTGAACTGTCTTAGGGAGAGTCAGAAGTCACATATATATAAGCATTTTGTGGAGTCTGGGCTCAAGTGGTTTAAGGTGGAACTTTTATTGCAGAAAACTGATGGGAATTAGACAATGTTTGTGAGGCTTTTTTTATGTCATTCATATTGGGTTTCAGGAATTTCCTGAAGCAAGGTGCAAAGTCATTTATGGGTTTACAAATTTATCTTTTTTCCCCCTTTCCTTCATTTTAATTCAGCGTAGTTAACATACAGTGCTATATTAGTTTCAGTTGTATAATATAGCAATTCAACAATACCATATGTTACTCAGACTTACCTTTCTTGAAACAAATAACAAAATCATGGGCTAGAGGTTATCTCAATTTTTTTTTAAAACTAAAGTTTACTGTGTTCACAGAGAGTATATATTTTATACTAATGGAGTATTTTACACTACAATTCTGTATCCTGTTATAGTGCAAAAACCAAATGCTTGACATCCCTGCTACTTGTTACTCAAGTATTGATGTCATCTAGGATCTGTAGCAAATGCAGAATCCTAGCTCTCATCATTCCACCCCTAAGTTTGATAAATGAGAAGAACCTGCATTTTATCAAGGTCCTCATTGTATTAGTCTGGGTTCTCCAGAGAAATAGACCAAATATATATATATATATATTTATATAAATACATAATTATACATATTTATATATGTATATATTTATATATATTAACTTAATATTAACTTAATTATATATAATTAAGTTAATATATATTTTTATATAATTTGTTATGTGTTGTATATATTTATTGTATAGTATATATACTATATATAGTATATAATTCATTATAAGGAACAATTTCATGCCAGTTGGCTAAAAGTCCCAAGATCTGCAATTAACAAGCTGAAATCTCAGGCAAGCCCATGGTATAGCTCCAGTCAAAGTCCGAGTCTAAAGGAAGAACACAGATTTCTCAGCTTTAAGATATTCAGAAAGAGCGAATTCTCTTTTACTCAGCCTTTTGTTCTATTCAGGCCTTCAACAGATTGGATGAGCCACACCCATAATATTGAGGAGAGCAATCTGTTTTACTCAGGCTACTAATTCAGAAATAAAACATTGCTCAAGTAAAAGAAGCTGTTAACTTTTGGCACCGAATTTGTGCAACAGGGTAACCAATCACAGTAAATATAATGCACCTGGAGGCAGTAGAAATTGCCAACTGCTTTATAAGAGAGGAGTTAAATTTTAAAGAAACAAGAAGTTAGTAAGACAGATTCATGTGACAGGCCAGACCATTGTTCAATTGTTGACACTAAGTTTGTCAGAAAATTTGCATTTTGGACAGAGCTGTTAAACTTCCATGTGATTCAATTGAGCAAATGAATAAGAGTTTAATAAATTTAGAACAAACTAGCATCAAAACTTGAAGAAGAGTGTTAGAAGGTTGGAAGAATACCCCAGAGCTATACTAGAACACTTTTTAAAAAGAAATCTTGCTACACCATCAACAGTCTTGGGGACACAGAAAATATTTCATGGAAAACCAATATATCAATGACTCCAAGTTGAAAGCAAATTCAAATTAAGACATCGAATTTAGAGGCACTTTAGAAATACCTTAACTAGTTTATTTCATTACTGTTTCCATTGTGGATTATAAAAATGATTAATACATGATAAAATTTTGTTCTCTATAGTTCTCTAATAAGTATAAAACAATAATTTATACTAAGCCTTATGTCTTAGATTGTTTTTCTTTTTAATTATAAAACTTTTTTTGCAGCTTCTCATAGCAGAACTGAGTTTGCAATGCCAGGCCCATCTCGGAAGCCCCAGAGGAGGGCCCCAGATGCCAAGGTACAGGAGAAGGAAGGAAGCCACTTCAAGCAAAGAGTGACTATCCCTAGGAAGCCAAAATGTCCCTAAGAGATCTTGCTGTGCCACACTAAAGGGGCCCAGAGCCTCTGGCCAGGAGGTTCCTGAGGCAGAAGATACCACGAAGAATGGGCTCTCAGGTACCATGTTTCACCACTTGAAGGAGAAGGGTTTCTGACACGAGTTGGTGCCACAGTACATGGTAAGTGTAGAAGTCATTGATGAAGGTGCAGTGGAGGCCATGTGAGTCTAGCAAGAACTGAATATTCTCGAAGCAATACCAGCCATTGATAATGGGCCCACCGTGCTTGGGGATGCCCAGGTGCTTCCCTAATACCAGCTGTTCCCCATGTTTGGGAAGAAGGCTTTGGCCTAAAGCATTCCTTTGAAGTTCTCCCTGAGCTTGAAGAACTATGAGATGTTGATGGTGCCCTGCTCCATCAGAACCAGCGCCAGCTTCAGCAGCTCTTGGTTCCAGTCAGTGCAGCCTTCCACATATGAATTATGTTCTCTCACTTTCTTGTTTGACAGAATATCCATTTTTCTGCTGTGTGTGTGTTTAAACCTTTTAAACAGCAGAGCCTGCCTTTGGCTCAGCTGCTCCTGCTACAGTTGACCAGAAGCAGCTGAAAGCCTGTTGGGTGTGGGAATGAAGCTCGGGAACACGTGCACTTGGCCCATAAGTAGCCGGCTGGAGAAGCATTTTATAGGGGTTTGTGTTTGGTGGGTATTGAGGAGGTTCTGTACGGTCTGGCTCATTTCCTGGCTCTCCCTGCTGGGGTAACTGCTGTTCCCAAGGAGAATTCTGACCAGTGAATCTTTCTTCTCCCTGACTGTGACTTGGGGGCTTGCTTCCAGGTTCCCAAAGGAGTTGAGGTTAGTAATTTGTATTTCATTTTCATACTGTTACATAATATAATGCTATATTATTTTAATGGTTACTAGTGTCTTCAACTTAGTGAAATGGAGCAGTGAGCTAATTGTAGGACCAAACTTTTCATTTGTTTATTTACCCTATAGCTACATAAGATATTGTTTAGCAGGGTCACAGATACTTCCTGGGTTGATGAATAATATGAGGATTTAAGCATGGTACTTTCTTTCTCTATGTTTTCTGTGTTATTGGTGGCAGTCAATCCACCTCGCAGTTATTAAATTTCTCCTGTTCTTATTTTAGGTAGTAGCTAAGCGAACCCAAGGCTTTAATAAGCACCTCATTCTAGTAAATTCTCTATGTTAATTTAGTTAGCTCTTTCATTAGTGCATTTCTTGGACTGTTAGATTCTAAAACTAAACATGTACTGTGTTCAGTTCGAATTGAGCAAAAACTCCATCTCAAATTGTCTCCACTTTCTGAGACTCTCTTACCAGAGACTTGTACCTCGTTACTAATATATTTGTATCTGAAATCTTGGTTGAATATATCCAAAATCACTACGTAGAACATGAATGTATTAAAAACGTATTACCTAGATAATGTGGTTCCATGTGCCATTTTTATTTGAATTCAGAGTCTCAGATGGTATATAAAATTGGCAAATATTAGATCAAATACCGTGCAGCTGCATCCTAGCAGACTCTAAGCCTAGGGTGGTTAATGGTCTGGTGAGGCCAAAGGAAAGACTGAGAGACAGCAGTTGAGACATAGGTTTATGGGAGGTACTTATGTACAGAGAGTCCAGGAGCAGCTGACTGGACAGAGCATCCGCTTTTGGGATCTATGTGCAGCAAATGTTTACATCCTTGCAACTTAACCTTGGAACTGTCAAAGACGTCTTTCACCTCTTTGCATGGTCAGCATTTACAAGGGGATAAAGCCTGCCACCTGGACATTCTTCATTATAAGAAAGCCACTCTGGGTTGGCTACCCCCAATGCCCCTGACCTTGAATACAAAACAATACCTTCTGTGTGTTCTGCTTGATGGGAATATAGAGGGAAGACAGGATCACTACATTTTCAAGATCATGATTAACAGGGGCATTTGGGGTAATCTTATGCAGCTATCCAGCATATGCCATACAAATACCCATACTCTATACATCAATTGTCACATATCTAGCATCTGAACCATTTGGTTTTGGTAGTAGAAAGCAGCATACTGCTTCCCCCATAAGAACTACACCTTGCAACAAACAAAACAAACAAATACTCCTTGCTATATCCTCAAGTATGGAAAGGGGTTTCAGGTGCAAATCTGAAGGAAGGATTCACTAGGTCTTCAAATTTACCTACGAATTTTCTGAGGTCTGTAGGGATACAGCATAAGGTACCAGCTTGTACACATGTCAGAATTAGAGTTCAGGATTCTAATTTAAGATGACAATTAGCAGCCTCCTATTTCTCCTTCCATCAAAAATCCCACTGAAATGACAAAGGTAAAAAACTAAAATGCATAATTCCATTGAGAATAGAAGAGAAAGAGGAGACTTTCCTTGTTAATATTGGAAGTCAGAATCCCATTGACCAAGGAAAGTGGACAAAGAATGTGCAAACATGTTTGGTATGGAAAGCAAGAAAGTGTCATGTGACAGAAATGCTGGTGATTAAACAAAGGACTGTATAGTGAAGAGCAGAACTGGATCTTTCCCCTTCTCAACATTTTCAGGAAAATAAAACTGGCAACGCCAACGTTGATTCCCAGGTTAAAACCCTAAAAGGCCTGATTGCTTGGGAAGAATCTGGGCTCTGTGGTATTTTTTCTTTAGAAAAAAGCCACCCTTATTGTGGCGTTAAATGCTTTTACTTTAAAAAATTACCAATCAAAAGTTAGTCACCTTCATTAAACAGAATTCTCTATTACTCCTCCATTCAGGGGAGTTACAGAAACAAAACAACATAATTGCTAAAGAAACCCTTGTTGTCAATCCATCTTTATAAAATTTTATTTATAAATTCAAGGCATAACCAAGGGGAATTTGAAAGTCATTGGCTCAAAAGAAAAAAAACTATGGGAGTAAAAATTTAAATATTGCCTTACAAAAAAAATAAATATTGCCTTACTTTCTTACCTATATTCCTCATTGCTTTAGGAAAAGTGTGTGTCTATGTAAAGTGTGTGATAATTAAACCTTGGCTTAATAAAGAAGAGGTAGGCATCTCTCCACTCTGTCATCATAGGGTCTCTTGAGAACACAAGCTATTTTGATTTCCCTTCCCAGCACCCCAATGCAAGGTCCTGAGCCTTCTGATTCTTGGAACTGTAAATACAAACCTCCAAGACTAATTAAGACCCCCCCCCCCCCAGAAGAGGTATTGGAAACAATCACGGGTATATTTTCTTCTCTCTCAAGGAAATGAGAAAAAAATTTTTTTCATACTTTTCTGTACAAATTACATGAAATTCTGTCAAGACACTAACAACTCTTGGTCAACTATGCAATTGTTCTCTGCCTCCTTTTACATTGGTAGAAAGGAGACTCTTGTTGAGAGGATTATTTTTCCCAATAATTTATGTTAGACTGATTCTAGCCACTTTGACTACTGTTTATGGAAGTAGAACCTTTACCTCTAATCCCTCTCTAAGAATTTTTTACTTAGAGTATGCATGTAAGGAGCATTGCACTGAAAAAACAAAGGGCGGAATTTAAGGTAGCATTTCGGCATGTTGTGTGAGATATTTAGGGTAAACAATTTCTCTAAAGTTCCTCAAACCATGCTTATACCTGAAATTATGCAATTTCTAGTCCACTATACGGCTATATTTGTCTATCTTTCTATTTCCTGTGGCACACTATTATTTATACTAGTATTAACTGTGAGAATTGAGAATGAAAATGAACTTGTTAATCTGAGGATAGCCTATTTTGTTCTGGCTTTTTTTTCTAATTTGAAAATGTAGTCAGTGACTCAAGTGACAAGTTGCATTTCTGTAATATAGCTTTAAATATATCCGAAATGTTTTTACATGATGCTTAATGAAGTTTAAGTCCTAATCTGTGTTTAGAAAACGTGATTGTACCATTAGATTCTATTTTTAACCTTATACCTAGAACACAAAGTTCTACAATTACATAGAGCCCACTTTTACTGTAATTCTGAATTTTCATGGGTCCATTGGGAAAGCTTAAGATGTGTGTAATGGTAATGTGAATTTTATTGAGCCTCCTTCCTTAGGAAATAACCATAGTAATTATTTTCTACCGAGTGTACATGCCGGTTGGATTGTCCTGCTCCTCTGTCAGTGGGAATGTATTCCTTAGCTAGAAGCTATATTGTGTGAAACCTCATGTCTCTATATCAGGCATTTTGTAAGTCTCTAGATGGTGGTATTTGCTGGGGCTCTGTGTGTACAAAACTGGGAAAAAGAAAAACATACCTAGGGTAAGTGTCAATTCTTGTGGGAATGACTTGTTACCATTTCCAGAATGGAGGAACCTGATAGAGTCAACTCGCCACCAAATGGATGATTTGTCTTAAGTAAAAGTGCCATACTGGTGCTTCAAAATTAGTCTTGCTTTCTGGGAGATTGAACCTTCTGAGAAGGCAGAAGATAGATTGTGAGAGTCCATGCTGTTGGGTTTATATGTAGTTCCCATCTATAATCCAGTGATTACTCCATTTCTGTACCTGTCAAGCCAGGTCTGATACAGCCCATGAGAAAGGCTGTTTATCAACTGGCTGAGTAATTTTTGTCTTCATGGCCGGTGAGTGCTCTCTAGTGGGCATTTATATCTGACATTAAAATTTTTTGTTGATGCCCATTTGCATATGCCTATCTATGTATGTTTCCCCTAAACCTCTTTTTATGTGCTATCCCAGTCCTTTATCTTTTGGGTCATTCACTGCCTGCAATTCCACATAAATTCTCATCCCTGACCATATATTTTTCCATAAAGTAAATTAACAGTTGTAACAAAGAAGATCTGTCTATTAGAAAGATTTTTCACTCACCTACTCTCCCTCCAAGCTACCACTGAGTGTGACTGTAAGGTAGTCTCCATTTATTTATTTATTTTTTTGGTGGAGGTGGGGGGAGTTGTTTTATATACTGAACTAACTTATCCATAAACCTAACTTGGATTTTTGATTTATAGTCCTTCCACATACCCCTAGATACAAAGTGAGGAAGGGAGCCAAATATGGGGGTGACATGGGAATCAAAGCCATGCGTTTATACAATTGTACCTTCTATGAGCTGTTGCTGGATCTACCCAATTTGATTTTATGAGTTATCAAAATGGGCATCTATATAAGTTATTTAGTAATTTAATCTTCTACCTCCATTTGGCAGCCAGAAGAGAAGGGGAGGACAGCTTCTGAGGAGGCACCCATTGCTTTGCTGGGAAGAGACCTTTGTAGCATATTCCCACATTGGGAAACTGCTAGTACTTCATATGAAGGTGTGAGCTCCCTCTGGAGACTGAGGGTTCAGAGGATTCCTGTGGGAACCTCCACAACAGAGGTGCCCATTATAAGCTTCAATAACCCAGATTTTCTCAAATAGTCCCCTAAACATAGCCTAGCAGACGTGCCTAATCTGAGCATTCAAAGGTCTGTAGCTCAATGATCTTTAAAATATCCTGAATCTGTTCCCCAGGCGGTTCTACCTCACCCTGCCAGAGCTAAGGGCCTCTTTGTAAGCTACAGTGGCAGCTCTCTAACTTGTACCCATAGTTACACCCAGTTCATCAACCTTCCTCTGTAGGATGTCCATGTAACTTTGTAAATGTCAGCCAATTCCACTATCCTTCTATGCATTGTTCTTCCTGAACTTTACAAAAACCTTATTCATTACTCTAGAGGAGGCATTTCCCTCCACCTTTGTACCACTACAACCCTCTGGCATTCTAGGATGTTCCTACGTTCACCTCAAAAGCTAAGGGAGTTTCTGATGGCACTTAAAATAGGAAGCAGTCAGATAGGGATACTTTCTTGTGTGTGTGTGGGAGTTTCTTTCTTAAAAGGAGATATGAGCAACTCCTGTCCATGACCGAAACCGCTGATAAATTCTGTGCTTCCTAAAACATAATCAGTATGTGATTTTAAAATACCATGAAAATGTTCATTCAACACTTTTCATTAGTGAGTGTGTGAAAATTGTGTGATGCATAATCTTTTAATTTATCCTTGGCATGGAAGTTGTGATATACAAATACCTATACTTAGTTGGAAGTAATTTATCCTGAGCAGTATATTAGGAAATAAGAAAACCTCCACATAAGAAATGAGTGAAGTTCAAAGTCAAATCGACTTGAAGAGAATTGGAAGTTGGCAGGATAGATGTGCCATTTAAACTTGAAATTCAAATAACTATAAAGGTGAGAAAATATCCTATAGAGGAGGAAAAAACAGGAAACCATAAGCATAGATGGAGGGAATTGCAGGGTGCTTTCTGGGAAAGAGAGTAAGTACTTTAACTAGGTGAAGTATATATAATACAAAAGGGAATCCTGAGTATGTCTAAGTCCTGCCACATGGCTGAGTATCTTATAGACTAATCTTGGGTAAACACCAGCCTGCAGAAATTGTGGAGCTGCGTTTTTTTGGCCTGGGCAGAGATATTTCTACCGTTGGCTTAGGTATTTACTGAAACTTATTAATTTCATCAAGGGTTACCAATACTTCATGGATGTGGAATCTGTGGAGGCCTAACGTCCTTTGGGGTGTGTATATGCTTGGTATGTTTTACTTTGTTTTTATAGCTTCCCATATACATAAGATAATCTGGTTTTTATCCTTATCTGACTTATTTCACTTAGTATAATAATCTCAAGGTCCATCTGTGTTGTTGCAAATGGCAAAATTTCCTTTTTTATGGATAATAATACATTATATACATAATGTATTAGTGCATATGTGTTTCACATGTTTATTCACTCATCCATCATTGGACACTTAAGTTGCTTCCATGCCTTGTCTATTGTAAATAATGCTGCAATGAACATGGGACTGCAGATATCTTTTTGGGTTAGTGTTTTTGTTTTCTTTGGATAAATACCCCGAAGTAGAATTGCTAGATCATATAATAGTTTCACTCTTAATTTTTTGAGGAAAGTCTATACTGTTTTCCTTAGTGGACCAATTTGTATTCCCACCAACAGTCACAAGGTTTCCTTTTTCTCCACATCAATAATACTCGGGTTTTTTTTTTCTTTTTGATAGTAGTCATTCTAAGAGGCATGAGGTAATATTGTGGTTTTGATTTCCATTTACCTGATGATTAATGATGTTGAGTACTTCCTCATATACATGTGGGTCATCTGTATGTCCTCTTCAGAAAGTCTGTTCAGATCCTCTGCCCATTTTTTAATTGGATTATTAGGTTTATGGTTTTTGTTTTGTTTTTTGTTTGTTTTACTTTTGAGTTGTATGAGTCCTTTATATATTTGGATATTAACCCCATATCAGAAAGAAGATGAAAATATTTTCTCCCATTTGACAGGTTGCTTTTATTTTTTTGATGGTTTCCTTTTGGTATTGGCATAGAAAGACACATAGACCAATGGAAGAGAATCAAGAACCCAGAAACCAACCCACATATGCGATTGATTAGTTTATGATAAAAGAGCCAAGACTGTTTTGATGATCCCAGATTCTAGCTTTGTACTATAGTTTGAAATCAGAAAGCATGATGCTTCTAGCTTTAAGATTGTTTTCGCTATATGGTGTGTGTGTGTCTGTGTTTCCATATAATTGTTTTTGGAATACTCTGTTTCTGTGAAAAATATCATAAGAATCTTGATAGGATCGTATTGAATCTTTAGTTTGCTTTGGGTTGTATGAACATTTTAACAATATTCTACCAATCCTTGATCATGAAATCTCTTTTCAACTTGTGTCTTCCTGACCTTCATCAAAGTCTTACAGTTTTCAATGTACAAGTCTTTCACTTTCTTGGTTAAATTCATTCCTGGGTATCTTATAATTTTGATGTAATTATAAATAGGATTGTTTCTTTTTTTCGATAATTATTGATATATAGAAATGCAACATACCTTATGGGTTTTTTGTATCCTATGAATGTATTGAATTCTAATTTTTAATTTTATTTGTTTTTTTGTTTTTGTTTGGAATTTTTAGAGCCTTCTATATATAATATGTCCTCTGAAAATAGTGACACTTCTACTTTCCAATTTGGATGACTCTTATTTTTCTTGCCTAGTTTCCGTGGCTAACATTGTTAACTAAACTATACCAATTATTTTAATCTCAGATCTTCCCCCCCACCTCTATTGGATAAGTTGCTAAGTAGCTAAAATTGAACTATGTGTTACAAAGGAAACAAAATATCGAAATACTTAAAAGCCTATCTCTTGGTAAGGATTTCTCAACCTTAGCTCTTGTATTAGTCTATTTTGGCTGCTATAACAAGGTACCAGAGACTGGATGGCTTATAAACAACAAATTTCTCCTACTCCTAGAAACCAGAAGTACAATATCAGGGTGTGAGCATGGTTGATTTCTTGTGAGACCCCTCTTCTGACCTGCAGACTATGAACTTCTTGTGTCATCATATGGTGGAGAGCATAGAGCAGCAAGTTTTCTCTTGACTCTTACAAGGACACGAATCCCATTCATAAGGGCTCTGCTATCATGACTTCATTCAATCCTAATTATCTCCTGAAGGCTCCACTTCTGAATACCATCTCCCGGGAAGCCAACGCAGGGTGGGTTTTTACATACAAATTTCCAGAGGACTCAAACATCTAGTCCATAATAGCTCTATTGAATATGG
Source organism: Potos flavus (assembly GCA_028534135.1). Lineage (NCBI taxonomy): Eukaryota > Metazoa > Chordata > Mammalia > Carnivora > Procyonidae > Potos > Potos flavus. Next base: position 102,143,715 of record CM052898.1, on the reverse strand, counting down.
AGGTTAGATGATAATTCTTTGTTATGGGAGGTCAGCCTGCTCATTGCATCAGGTTTAGCAGCATCCCTCTATCCACAAGATGTCAGAAGCACCCCTCAGTTGTATCACCAAAACCATTTGCAGGCCTTGCCAAATATTTCCAGGGTGGGGGAGTCAAAACCAGGTTCAAAACCACCCGGGTTTAGGAAAAACTGCTCTAGGTGAATAAAGGTTTTTTTGTTTGTTTGTTTGCTTTTTTAAACAGGGAAATGTGTACACATACATGCTATACATTCTAAATACATCATACATATATTTGCTTATTATATATTACATATGATAGAGGTAGAAAATAGTTGTTGGTATGCATACTAATGATATAACCATCTTCTTTGTTAATTCATAAATGGATTTTACCTAAAAGAGCTTTGCCTTATTCTACTACAGAATACAATGCCGAAACTAGTTTATCACATTGTTAAAAATAGTAAACATAATCAACTTTTATAATAACATGTATATTCTAATCAGTAGTTTTAGATTTTTAGTTTTACAAACTAAAACCTCAATATACACAAATGAGGAGAGTTTGTGTATTAAAGTGCCTGAATTACTTTTTTTTTTTTAAAGCAAAGTACAAGTGTGCTATTCTCAAGCATAGATACTAACGTAGAAAACATCAACAAAACTTGCCTAAGGTATTTTGGCAAGTTGCTATTCCTGAGACCAGAACTAATGGACTGCTCAGAATAATTCATTGATTCAAGAATGATGTATTGAATACCAACTATGTTCCAGGTATTGTTATGGGTACCAAGAATATTGTGATGAATAAGGCAGGCAGAAAATAACCCAACTATCCTGGAAATTTCCTTTTGAGGGGGAGGGGGAACTGTTGAGACAGAAAATAAGTACATAGTATGAACACATTTTAAATACGTTAATCTAATTAGATAACTTATGAAGCACATAAAGTATATAGGTGATAGGGGCACCTGGTGTGGTTTGAGTAGTATTGCATTAGCTAATTAGAGTGTTCATAATGGGCTTTCCATAGATGATATTTGAATGGAGAAGTGATGGAATGTAGGCAGAATTGTGATTGGAAAAATATTTCAGCCAGAAGAGCAGTAAGAGCAAAGTTCTAGAGGTTCAAGAATGTGGCATATTACAGTGATAGACAACCCACTAGTGTGATTGAAACTTAAAGGAGAAAGTGGCAGGAGATTCTTAGAATTTCCTTAAAACAATTGTTACTTTAAATAGCATATGTATCTTCATTTAAAATGGTGCCCTGCTTTGTAATTCATTTAAACATTTCCTTTTAGATAGCTCAGATTCTACATTTAAATCTAAGCCCTGTTTGAATTTCAAAGACTGATTCTACCAAGTCATAACATTTCTTCCTGAACTTACTTCAAATGTTAGAAACATTTGCTTAAAAACGAAGTGCTCACTCTAAACTTTTGCCATATCATTCCTGATATCTGCTATCTCTATTTTCTTCACCTACCTAAAGGTAATTCTTTTTCTAGTCTTCCCTCAAAACCTATATACTGTTTCAGTCACCACCATTTTTTTTTGAACTTATTTATCAGAGATAGAGCGCAAGCAGGGGGAGGGAGAGGCAGGCAGTGGGAGAAGCAAACTCCCCACTGAGCCAGGAGCCTGATATGGGACTAGATCCCATGACCCTGGAATCATGTCCTGAGCCAAAGGCAGATCCCTAATCCCCTGAGCCACCCAGATCACCCTGGTCACTACTATTTTGATTGGATTTTAGTAACAGTTCTTATTGCTTGCTATACTAATCAGTATTTGTCCAGTTGAAAATACAAAATTACCTCCAGTAAACTAACTGTAAAATTTGTATAATGTATTAAACAGCCTCATTTGCCCCCATCCCCAAAATTGTAGGATCCTTAAAGTTGCTGGTCTATATATAAACTATATATACCGTGTTATTCCATTAGGATCCACTGTAATAAGTTACTCATATATAAATATTTAATGCTAGGGACTCTACAAAGTTCTTGAGATACTGAGTTCTTGTGAATAAATATAAATAATTTCATGTCTGTTATTCTCAAGGAATGAAGCAGATTAAACTCTATAAACATCATAAACAAGTTATGTATAATCTTAGAATGTGTTAAGCGCTATGAAAAAGAAAGTACCCCCAAACTTAAGGTTTATGAGTGTGGGTACATTTGTGCCATTTATTTCAATTAAAATAGCAGTCAGGCTATGCATATTAGAGATATTTGTGCCAAAACATGAAAAACTTTTATTACATTCATATTAAGTTAGATAACTGATCAGTGCAATTGTAATTCAGCATACTTAGCCATTAGAAAATGTGTCTGGAAGGCAAGCAAATAAACACATTTGCAATTATTTTGAATGTTAGTTACAAACTCAGTTTTTGCAATAGTCCTTTCCTCTGCCTGTTAGATCAAGGAAACAAAGGCTATAATTTTCTTAAATTGCATCCCTTGCTAAGAAACTTAAATTTCATGTATCTTATTTTTCAAGAATGAACACTTCGTACTGAAACAAATTGCAATACTTTACCCAATTCTTTCAATAAATTAGAATCAAAGGTACAAGCCAACTTAATATTTAATAGTTATAAATATATATTTAATATTTAATATTGACATTTGGTAAATTTTACAGAAATATTTCAAGCATAGTTGTTACACGTGTGTGTATATGTGAATAGTGAATAATATAAATGTGTATTGAAGCTAAAAACTCAAAACTATATATAGTTTCAGATCTTTTTTTTGGTTTTATTTCAATAACATGTGCAGTCAACCATTAATTCAAGTTGCTTGAAAAAGGTCATTTATCATCTAACTCACTGTAGAAAATGTAGAATTTAACTTCAATAACCTATTTTTCATAAAGTGATTTCTCAACTTGAAAATTCTAATTCACAAAATGTAACAGTCTTCTGAGTCTCTAATTGGAATATCTTTGACTCCATTTTAAGTGAAGGCAACTATCACTAACATTGTATGTTTGGGTAATAGAATTAAATATAAACATTTGTTTAATCTTGTTATAGACAATTGCTGTACATTTCAAATGATCTTAACTCTTCTGATTAGAGTTACTTCCTTAAGCATAAGGATTTCTTCATTAGAATTTAAAGCATTCTGTTTGCTGATTTCAGGTGATGTTAGACGAAATCCTGCCTTGTCTGTTCACATTTGTTTCCTGATTTAGAACAATCACTATCAAATGGATAAAAATTTTAAGATCTGTATTTCCTATCTTAAGAATTTTTTATAACTTTTTAAATCACATTTAGTCAAAAGCTCTAGAACTGAAATATTAAACATTTAGAAATGAGAATTTAAGTGTTTTTATTCCAGTATAGTTAACATACAATGTTCTATTTTAGGTGTACAACATAGGGATTCAACAATTCTATATGTTACTGGGTGTTCATCATGATAATCGTACTTTTAATCCCCTTCACCTATTTAACCCACCCTCCCACCAATCTCCCCTTGGGTAACCATGTTTGTTCTCTATCATTAAGAGTCTGTTTTAGTTTGTCACTCTTGTTTTTTGTTTCTTAAATTCCTCATATGAGTGACATCATGGTATTTATCTTTCTCTGACTGGCATTTTGCTTAGCATTACTGTCTAGCTCCATCCATGTTACAAGTGGCAAGATTTCATTCTTTTTATGGCTGAATCATGTTTCATTTGTGAGTGTGTGTATGTATATGTATACCACATCTTTATCCATTCAACTATCGATGGACACTTGGGCTGCTTAGTTTGGCTAGTTTGTAAATAATGCTGCAATAAACATATGGATGCATATATCCTTTTGAATTAGTGTTGTACTCTTGGGTAAATACCCAGTAGTGTGATTATAGAAATATAGGGTAGTTCTACTTTTAATTTTTTTGGAGGAAACTCCATATTGTTTTCCACAGTGGCTTCATCAATTTGCGTTCCCACCAATGATTCATGAGGGTTCCTTTCTCTATATTTTTGCCAACACTTGTTTCTTGTGTTCTTGATTTTAACCATTTTGACAGGTGTGAGGTGACATCTCATTTTGGTTTTGATTTGCATCATGAGTGATGTTGACCATCTTTTCAATGTCTCCTTTGAAGAAAGGTCTTCATGTTTTCTGCCTACTTTTTTTTGGGGGGGGTGGTGTTGTATGTATTTTAGATATTAACCCTTTATGGGACATGTAATTTACAGATCTCTTCTCCCATTCAGAAAGTTGTCTTTTTGTTTTCTTTGCTGTGCAGAAGCTCTTTATTTTAATGTAGTCCCAGTGTTTTATTTTTGCTTTTATTTCCCTTGCATCAGGAGACCTATCCGGAAGATTGTTGCTATGGATGATGCATCAGAGAAATTATTACTTGTGTTCACTTCTAGGATTTTTTTTAATCACATAAGGTTTCACATTTAGGTCCTTTCTCCATTTTTGAGGGTTTTTTGGGTGTGTTAATGGTATAAGAAAATGGTCCAGTTTCATACTTTTGCAGGTGGTTGTCAAGTTTTTCCAACAGTATCATTGAGACCATCTTTTCCCCATTGCATATTCTTGCCTCTTTTGTCAGAGACTGACCATGTAATCATGGGTTTGTTTCTGGGCTTTCTGCCCTATTCTATTGATCTGTGTGTCTATTTTTGTGCCAGTACCATATTGTTTTGATTACTGTAACATTGTATTATAACTTGAAATGTGGAATATTGGTACCTCCAGCATTGTTTTTCTTTAAGATTATTTTGGCTATTTGGGGTCTTTTGTGGTTCCACAAAAATTTTAGGATTACTCTAGTTCTGTGAAAAATGTTGGTATTTTGACAAGGATTTCATAAAATTTGTAGATTCCTTTGGGTAGTACAAACCTTTTAACAATACTCATCCATTTCATGAGCATGGAATAGATTTCCATTTCTTTGTGCTGTGTTCAATTTCTCTCATCAGTGATTTATAGTTTTTAGAATATAGGTATTCTGCCTCCTTGGTTAAACTTATTCCTAGGTATTTTATTAGTGCAATTGTAAATGAGATTGCTTTCTTTCTTTCTCTTGCTTCATTATTAGTGTATAGAAATACAACAGATTTCTGTACATTGATCTTTTTTTTAATTAAAAAAAATTTTTTTGTATCCTGTGACATTTCTGAGTTCCTTTATCAATTCTAGTAGGTTTCTGGTGGAGTCTTTAGGGTTTTTTATATATAGTATCCTGTCATCTGCAAATAGTGAAAGTCTTACTTCTTTACCAATTTGGATGTCTCGTTGTAACTAGGACTTTCAGTGCTACGTTGGTTAAAAATGAGAGTGGACAACCTTGTCTTTTTTCTGATCTTATAGGGAAATCTTTCACTTTTTCCCTATTGGGTATGATGTTTACTGTGGGTTTTTCCATATATGGCCTTTACTATGTTGAGGTATATTCCCTCTAAACTTTGTTGAGGGTTTTTATCATAAATGGATGTTATACTCTGTCAAATGCCTTTTCTGCATCTATTGAAATGATCAGATACTTGTCAATGTGATCATGTTGATTTGTAAATATTGAACCACCCTTGCATCCTGGGAATAAATCCAACTGGATCATGGTGAATGGTTTTTTTAATGTATTTTTGGATTTGGTTTGCTAATATTTTGAGGATTTTTGCATCTATGTTCATCAGAAATTGCCTGTAGTGTGTCTTTGTTTTGCTTTTTTGTTTTTGGTAGTGTCTATCTGGTTTTGGTATCAAGATGACAGAGACCTCATAGAGTGAATTTGAAGTGTTTCTTTTCCATTTTTTAGGAATAGTTGAAGAATAGGTATTAACTCTTTAATAGAATTCACCTAAGAAGCCATCTAGTCCTAGACTTTTGTTGGGAGTTTTTTGATTACCGATTCCATTTCATTGCAGGTAATTGGTCTGCTCAAGTTTTCTATTCTTGATTCAATTTTGGGATGTTATGTTTTTAGGAATGTATCCATTTCTTCTAGGTTGTCCAATTTGTTGGCTTATAATTTTTCATAATATTATAACCCTTTGTATTTCTGTGGTGCCGGTTGTTACTTGTCTTCCGTGTCAGATTTGGTTTGAGTGCTCCACCTATGCCCACTCATGAACCTGGTTAAAGGTTTATCAATTTTGTTAATATTTTCAGAGAACCAGCTCCAGTTTCACTGATTTTTTTTTTTTTTTTTAAGTTTCTATCTTGCTTTTTCTTTTCTAATCTTTCTTCCCTTTTACTGGTTTTGGGTTGTGTTCTTCATCACCTTTCGGTCTAAGTTTAGATTATTTGAGATTCTCTTATTTCTTGAGGTAGGCCTGTATTGCTATAAATGTCCCTCTTAAATCAGCTTTTGCTGCATCACAATGATTTTGAAACTGTTGGTTTTCATTTTCATTTGCCTCCATGTAGTTTTTTATTTCCTCTTTGATTTCTTAATTGTCCTATTCATTGTTTAGTAACGGTCCTATTCATTGTGTAGTAGCATTTTATTTAACCTCCATGTATTTGTGCTCTTTCCAGATTCTTGTTGTTGATTTCCAGATTCTTGTTGTTGATTTCCAGATTCTTTTTGTTGATTTCCAGTTTCATAATGTTGTCACCAGAAAAGATGCATGGGATGACTTCGAGTTTTTTTTAACTTTTTGAGACTTGTTTTGTGGCCTACTACGTGACCTACTATGGAGAATGTTCTGAATGTACTTAAAGAATGTGTATTCTCTTTGAGGATGGAATGTTCTGAAAATGTTAGATCCATCTGGTGCAGTAGATTTAAAGTCACTGTTCTCTGTTGATTTTCTGTTTGGATCATCTGTTGATTGATGTAAGTGGCCTGTTATTTCTTTTATATTTGTTATTAACTGCCTCAAGTATCTGAGTATTCCCATTTTGGGTGCATAAATATTTACAATTCTTATCTTTCTTTTGGATTGTCCTCTAATTATATAGTGTCCTTCTTTGTCTCTTGTTGCAGTCTGTTTAAAGTCTATTGTCTGAAATAAGTATTGCTACCCCCTGCTTGGTTTTTGGTTCCATTTGCATGACAAACGTTGCTTCACCCCTTTCACTTTCAAACTGCCTGTGTCTGTAGGTCTAAAATTAGTCTCTTTTAGATAGCATTTAGATGGGTCTTGTTTTTTTGCTTTTGTATTTTTTTTAAAAAAATTCATTCCATCACCCTATGTGTCCTGACTGAAATATTAAGCTTATTTGCATTCAAAGTAATTTTAATAGGTATGCATTTATTGCCATTTTGTTGTTTTATGGTTGTGTTTTGTAGTTTTTTTTTTTTTTTTCCATTCATCTCTTTTCTCTCATGATTTCTTGGCTTTGTTTAGCAAAATACTGGGATTCTTTCCTCTATTTTTGCATATCTACTATTGGTTTTTTATTTGTGGTTTCCATTTGGTTGGTATATAATGTCTTCTCTTTAACAGTCTATATTAAGTTGATTGCTTAAGATTGAACCCCATTCTTTATGCCTCCTTACCCCACCACATTTTGGGTAAATGGTGTCCTACTTGATATCTTTTTATTTTTTTTTATTTTTTATTTATTTACTTATTTAACAGATATACTTATCTTTACTGCTTTTGTGCTTCCTGCTTTTCTTACTTCTGCTTATGACCTTTCGTTTCTACTCAGTCCCCTATAACGTTTCTTGTAGGTGGCTTAGTGGTCATCAGTTCCTTTAACTTTTGTCTGTGAACTCTTTATCCAGCAAGGTCATTATTCAGAATAGAAGAGAAATAGAGTATTGGTTGCAAACTTTTTCCTTTCAGCACTTAGAATATATCATGCCACTCCTTTCTAGCCTGCAAAGTTTTTGCCAAAAGACAGCAGATAGCCTTATGAGGTTTCTCTTGTACATAACTGCTTTCTCTCTCTCTTGCTGCTTCTAAAATTCTGTTTATCACTACTTTTACTGTCCTAAGTACTATGTATCTTGTTGTGGACCTCCTTGGCTTAATTTTGGTAGGAGATCTCTGTGCCTCCTGGATCTGAATCTATTTCCTTCCCAAGATTTGGGACACTTTCAGCTATTTCTTCAATTAGTTTTCTGCTCCCTTTTCTTTCTCTTTTTCTGGGATCCCTGTAATGCCAATATTATGCTTGATGGTGTTGCAGAGTTTAAGTCTATTTACATTTTTTTTTTTTTTTTCCTTGCAACTGCTCAGCTCAATTAGCTTCCAATACTCTTCCGGGCCACTGATTTGTTGTTCTGCTTCATCTAGTCTACTATTTATTCCATCTAGTGTATTTTTAATTTCATTTATTATGTTATTCATTCTGATTTGTTCTTTTTTATCTCCTTGTTAAGAGTCTCATGGATAGCCTCCACTCTTTTCCTCAAATCCAGGGAGTACCTTTTTGATCAATACTTGAAATTCTCTATCAGGCATGATAGTTATCTCCATTTAGCTTAGGTCTCTTACTGTAATTTGTGTCATGTTCTTTCATTTGGGACATATTCCTCTGTCTTGTTTTGTGAGTTTGTTTCTGTGTGTTAGGAAAGGCAGTTAAGTCTGCTGAACTTGAAAGTAGTGATCTTATGAAGAAAATATCCCGTAGTGCCCTGCCTCAGTGTGTCCTGTTCACCAGAACTCTCCACTTCAGGGATGTCTCTTATGTGTGATGTGTGTACCCTGCTCTTGTGGTCGAGCCATTTTTTTGAGACCAATTGTCTGCAATGGTTTTCTCTGCCTGCTGTGGGCAATGTTTAGTCTCTGTGGTATTAGTGGGCAATACAGTAGCACCAAACTGCAAGGTGATTTCCCTGAGAAGCTTTCATTGGTGGGTGGGGCCTGCAGTTAGACTAATTGTCTGCCTCCAGCCCGCTGCTAGGGCCTCTGTCTGACTGTTGTGCGTGATTATCTCCCCCTTTCTCTGGGGCCAGAGTCATTTTAGAGTGATGCTGGCTACTCTAGGGGCTGCCTGTATACTGCCAGGCCTGGGGCACTGCCCTGTATGGACTCTGGCTAAGAACATATTGAAAAGGGTGGATCTGTGGAAGCACAGCATGGCGGGGGATGGTGCGGCGGGGCAGGGGTGCTAGCAAGCTTTGTGCACCACCGTTCCTCGTGGGTGGGGCCCTGTAGTACCAGGACTGAGGGGGGCTGTCTAGAGAGGTTTACTGGCAGAAGAACGGTGCAGAGGGGTGGAGTGACAGTGCTGGCAAGTTAGTTAGCAAATCCTAATAGGGAATGGTACAAAGAAACGGTGCCTGATAGTTCCTTTGTTCCTGGAAGAATTCTCCAGCAATTTCTGTGCCTCCGTGACAGCTGGGAGATGAGTAAATAACTCTCCTTCCTGTATGTTCCCAGCACCTTTCATACTGTTGCTTCTGTGCTGTATCTCTCTGGGCTGTTTGCTGTTTGTTACACCATCTTTTTAAGGGCAGGGCTACTTCCTCTTGCCCATGGGCTCCCCAGAGACCAGTCTGCTGACTTTTTTTTTTTTTTAAATCCCGGTTTTAAGTTCTGCTGATAGTAAGAACTCTTGATATTCAGCCCCTCTGGTTTGGAAAGCCAAATGTTATAGGGATTCGTGTTCTTCATGTAGGATCCCCAGTGTGGGAGTCTGCTTCTTCCCTTCACTATGCCTGTGACATTCCTCTCTCCTGTAGACAGTCCTGCAAGTCTGTTTAGTTCCCAACTATATCTCTGCCCTTTCTACCCTCTTTGATGTGGCCTCTTCTCTACATTTAGTTGTTGAATTTATTCTGGCAGTCTTCAGGTAAACTTCTGGGCTATTTACATTGATATGTTATCTACTTTATCGGTGGGGTAATGTCAGCCTAGGGTCCTCCTATTCTGCCATCTTCCCTGGTAGTGGAAATGAGACTTTAATAACATTTTGGGGTGCCTGTGTGGCTCTTAATTTTGGCTCAGGTTATGATCTCAAGATCGTAAGATCAAAGCCCGTATCCAGCTCCCCACACAGCATGCAGAGTCTGCTGGGGATTCTCTCCCTTTCCCTCCCTCTCTGCCCCAGTCCCTGCTCAAATGTATGTGCTCACTCTCTAAAATAAAATCTTTAAAAACATTTAATGTGACAAATAGGAATGTACCTTAAAATACTTATTCCTACTATTAAATACCGTCTAGGAAATTACCCTCAGATTTTAAGGAGTATAAAATCAATCTTTTGTGTTTAAAAAAAAAAAAAAAAAAGGTCGTAGTATGCTGTTGGCTTTTTGACTTCCTAGAATCCTAACAAAGATTGCCTTTAGTTTTTTAAAAGAATGTCTTTAATAAATAGACAAATTTCTCAGCCTATCCCTTTTATCTTTGAATGTACATTCTTCATTTGGCTGTACAAGGCATGGAGTGCCCTTGTTTGTGAAAAGCAATGCCATTAAAATTTATGTAAAATTTGGGGGTTAGGTTTCTCAAAATAACATATATATGAAAGCAAATGGAACTTGTGGTCAGAAAACTTAAGAGCTGTGTTAGTCATACTTACTGGAATTGCATTACATCTATCTTTTTTAAAATGAGGCTAGTTAAGAAGATACTGAAATTCATATGGAGAAATGAACATTGAAGATTGCTAAGTATGTGCCAGAAGGGAAAATATTCACTTATAAAGCTAAGCAGACATAACATAGTATAAAGGATCCATAATAAGCGTGGTCCTGACATAGGATTAGAGTCCAGAAATAGATTGAACTACATATATAAATCCATTATCTGAAAAACTTCAAAGGTATTCTTCTTCAGACATGTGGCATAGCTGTTTGGAAAAAATAAAAAATGTATTTTATTTCCATTAGCTTTCCATATTTCCTATTCTAAGTTGATACATTGATTGTTCTTTCCTTTTCCTTAATAAATGCTTTTTCCCTTAAGTTTTGCTTTAGCTGTTTTACATTGGTTAATATGGACAGTACTCAACTCACTTTTTCTAAACAATCTGTTGTTACATCATACTGGAGACTGCAATTTTAAAACTTGTTTCACCAACCCCTTCCGTGGAAAATAGTTAATTGAACATTGTTTAGGGATATTTTATTATATGACATTATATAACAGAGCTGGACAGGGTAGGAAGGAACCAGTCCTCGTATATCTTATGTTTTCTAGTTAAAATTCTGTACTTACTATTTAGATGCTGTAGCACAATTTATGTTGAAAAGCTGTTACTTTCAAATAGATTCTAAACAATACAGATGTAAAATTGATAGTACCTTTGACATGTCTCTCTGAAGGGTATGCTCTTCCCCCTATTTACCTCATACTAAGAAAAATATTAATGTTCATATACTGAATGTGATGTATGGCTACACTTGTCATCAGTTCTATTTGGTTGATATTAGACATGTTTTTACATTCTCAATTTTCTGAAATAGTAACAATATCGTCATGCCACTGCTAAAACTAATCTAGCACTTTAAAATGAGATGTGAATAGTTACATTATCAAGATAACCTTATGTTATTCCTTAAAATGTTAACACTATACTTCATTTTCACTCACTGCTGAAGGTTAGAGTTGAGAAATCAAAGTACAAGATTTACACTATACGTAGAGAAGTTGTTGAAAATATCCTTGAAAGCCATCACTGAAAACCATCATTAACATATAAGAATATGTTTCTGTTGAAGACACCAAGTTGAAGCAGTTTGCCTTTTTCTGCTAACTTAAATTACTGCCTTTGTGAATATCATTATAAGTGCCAAATTTTCAAGTAATGATGTGTTCTTTGATGGCATTCATCAGGTTGTCATTCATTTTGTGAAGTTAAAACTAATTGGCAATATTTTTAAGAGTGATTTTTTTTTTTTTTAATCCTTTAGACATGTTAGCAGTGGGGGTTGGGGGAATCTCAAAGTGCCTAGGAAGCAGATGGTTCAATATAAATTGCATGTTTGCCAAGCTGCATGCATTGCTCTGCTATGTGAAAGCAAAACAAATCCTTACATACACAACTTTTTTGAATTCAGTGCTTAAAACAAATTCTGAGTTTCATAATTTAACAAACATAATGTAGACTTCTCTGAAGATAAAACAACTGTATACTGAATACATTATGTAAATGTCATATAGATATCAGGAAGTTCTAGAAGATTACATATAATCATTTCTTAGTACTTAACATGACTGTTCACAACTCTGGGTTTATAAGTTACATGGATACATAACAGATCCATAACTGACAAATGAAGGCATTGATTAGTTAATTCAGGTTACTGATTAATACATTATACTACTCTGTCTGGGAAAAGAGATATGTGAACCCCACAGGACAGAGTTAGATAGGGTGGGGAGTAACTAGCCCTCATGTATGTTCCTTATCTCCCTCAAACTCAAGATGCCTAATGTGAGCTCAGTTTTCGATCAAATTCACTCTACTAATCAATAATAAGAAACACTGACGTAAAACAAATCTTTACTTGGAAATTAAGGAAGACACTACTAGGCAATCCTACAATGGTGGTTCTCAAAGTATTCCCTGAGTCAGGAGCATTAGATCACCTGGGGACTTATTAGAAATGCAAATTTGGGGGCCTCAGTTCAGACATACTAAATTAGAACCTGGGAAGAGTCCCAGCAATCTGTTTTAATGCCCTTCAGGTGATTGTGATATATACTAAAATCTGAGAGTAACTGCCCTAGTGAAACTAAAAAAAATACTCTAGAAAGTTATGAAAATAACATGCATACAAGTAACAGTGAAATCTGTACTCAGATTTATAAACTTAAATATTTTCAAAAGGCCAAAATTGACATTTTAAAGCTATGATTCATATTATAAATATTAAAGGTCATATAAAAGGATAGTTATCTCCCCAGTTCTTTTTAGAAATTTAGTGTAACATTAATACCAAGTTAAATAACCATATACTCACAAGCATACGTGTACATGTGCTCCACATTCAACCTGGAAATAAAAACCTGAAAAATGGTTAATCCATAAACAAATGTTAAAAATGCCATTTGTTTGTGGAACGTAAGGACATTAGGAGAAGGAAGGGAAAAATGGAGGGGGGGAAATCAGAGGTGGGGACAAACCATGAGAGACCAGGGACTCCTGGAAACAAACAGGGTTTTAGAAGGGAGGCAGGTGGGGTGATGGATGAGCCCAGTGATAGGTATAAAAGAGCCCTGGGTGTTATATGCAGACAATGAGTCATGGAACACTACATCAAAAACTAATGATGTAATGTATGGTGACTAACATAATAAAAAAATGCCATTTGTTAAAATGGAATTTGCACAGGCTCAAAATAAATACGATTCAATATTAATTGACTTAATTTTTTTTCTGTGCTATGCCCTCCTAATTAGATACTGTATCAAATTATAATACATAATCCTCGTTTTCCTGAGAACTAGATATTTAATGATTGGTGAATAACCTGGACATACTCAAGAGTATGGTTAATCTGTGAAAATGAATTTAAGGTATTCCTCATTCAATTTTTTAATAAGAAAATAATTTGGAATGAGAATCTGATTATCATTTATTTATTTTCTGACTTCAAAAGAAATTGCAGCATTACAAAATATCTTTATATATGATATACACTTGAAGCAGTGTATACAGAGGCTGACTCATGAGAATAGACTGCATTAATATCAAAAGATATACTTTGAGACCTAGAATATAAATTTAATTTTGCCTCATTACTAGCCTTTTCCTATTTTCATCAATTTGTTACTAGTACTTAGTCACAAAGTTTAATTATATAGAACATAATTATACCAGGTAAATATACTCCTAGGGGGAGTAAATGGTTGAATATTACAAATCTTAAATGATCTTTTGAAAAAAAAATTTTTTTTAAGATTTTATTTATTTGACAGTAGAGAGATCACAAGTAGGCAGAAAGGCAGGCAGAGAGAGGGGGAAGCAGACTCCCCAGTGAGCAGAGAGCCCAATGTGGGGCTGGATCCCAGGACTCTGAGATCATGACCTGAGCCGAAGGCAGAGGCTTTAAACTACTGAGCCATCCAGGCGCCCTTAAATGATCTTTTGAATTATACAAAGGGCAGACTACATAACTTAATATCTAAAATAATGGATAGAATTCAAAAAACTTATGGAGTATGAATAATAAAGTTCTAAGAACAATTTAGGTATTGTAATATTATGACATGTTTAAATTATCTAAGAACTAGAATCTAAGAACTACAGCTAGGTATTTTACTGATATAGTGTCAAAACAATGCACTTGAAAGAAACACCAAAGAAATGGAAAATGAGATGGAACTTAACCTGTTTTTAGATGTATATTTTCTTTTGGTCTCTATATAATATTAAATTGCTTGCACAGTTAGTAGAAGTTCACAAAATAGTCTGAAAGTAAAGTAATTTTTAGGACTAGTAATGTTCCACACTATTTCAGATAAGACAATTGTGAAGACTAAGTGCTAGTCTCTGTTAGTAATTGATGCTGGCTGTGTATAGGTTTAAATGCACTGAAGCTGTTGTAAAACATTTTTCAGAAGTTTCTAAAATTATATATCTAAATCTCAAGTGGTATCTTTAGGATCCCTTGTTCAAAAGAAAATATAAGTTATTTTGAAGTTTATCTTGTATTGAGGATTAGATCTTGAATTCACTTCAGGTATAAACGCCCTAGAAATATAAATGCTTTCAAAACAAAGTATCAGACGTTAAAGTTTCAAATACAAGAATATTATCTTACATGGATGTATGAGGAAGATATTTGTATGTAGTTTTAATTCAACCTATTTGATTTAACGTTAAAGTTAACCAAATCCTTAAATTTAAATAATTAAAAGTAAAAATGTGTACACATATGATTTATACATATGTGCGTGTATATATATATATATATATAGGATATAAGAATTAACATCTTTCAAACATTAATACTGAAATTAATCATATCAATATTTTATAACTTAAATATAGCCAGTTACAAAAGTCTATATATAAAGTTTTTTCCACAGCTTAAACTAAACTTTGCACATTGAATTCAAATTAATGGTCAAAATTTATGTGCCATTTTCCTAGGGTTGATAAGCATCATATGCCCATCATAGATGGTAGTAACAAGTATTATCAAATGACAGTGGAGTCACTTGATGACTGAATATTAGGTCGAAGCCACCAAGCAAACTAAAGTGGCATCCTGTCAATTTCTACAACTCTTCAGATATGATCAACAATAGGCTACTACAGAATAATTATTCATAACTCATCACTGAAGTGGTAATGCTATTAAATCTAGACAGGAAGGGGAATGTGATATCATAAGGCTACAAATACGATACTTCAATTAGGAGTTGGATGTTAAAAGACCAACTAAGGTAATATAAAGGACCACAATTCTTACATAATGTTAAACAATTTACAGAAGAATTAGCATTAAAAATAGTTTAGATTCCTGTTGTTTTAATATAATTTCTAATGAATTTTAATTGTGTAATTTAGAAATATTTTCACAAATGACTGGTTCAAATTTGGTTTCAAATAAAAGTAATTAAATGAACTTATATAAGTTATTATCTATCATATCCTTGCACTCTATGATGAGGGTTTGATAAAGTTCTCACTCAAAAAAATAATGGAAGGAAAAGCCGGGGTTGGGGGGAGGGGAGTGTTATGTGAGCATAGCCTATTAAAATGATCAGTGAACATTTGCTGAATTGTATTTATGTTAACCTCCAGTATAATGGCGATTAAGCTCAGGTATTTATCATAATATATTCCACCTTAAAAACTTATGTTGCCTTTATCAGTTGTGAAACATTACAGGTCATACCACCACTAGGTACATGAGCCAGTGTCACAAGTTCTCAGTGACAGTCACCAATCACTATCAAATAGTCAACCCACACTTTGTACTTTCTGAAAAGAGAAAATTACTTAGGTCGGCATTGAGGTAACTTAGTCATAAGTGAAATACCGCATTTTACATAGATGTATGTTTTGGTATCAGGGAGGTATTAACATCTTTATGGAAGAAATTTTAGTATGCTAAGTGTTGGACCAACCTTTTTCAGTTTTTATCATTTAGGCACTTGGCGATCCTCTGAATCCTGTCTTTCACCTGATAATCCCATATCTGTGTTGCCAAATCTTGTTGGTCTTATAATTGAGGAGTGATAGCATCTTATCCATACTACTAAAGTGGCCACAATGTCCCTGCGAGTCTCCATTGTAGCTTTATTCAGTTATCCCCCCACCTTTATATGTCTAGGGAGACTCCTCTAAAACAAAATACATCTTTAGATGGTATTCCATTACCCTGAGCATGGTATGCATATAATCTCCTAGATCAGTGGTTCTAAAACTTGTGCATACAAATCACTTGGGGAGCTTGCTAAATATCTTATTTGCTGGTTTCCAGAGCCTGACCCGTAGAAAGTCTGACCCAGCGGGGTCTAACTGGGGTCAGAAATCTACAATTAGCATGCCACTGTGCCCTAAATGACTTGGCTACCTTCTCCCTAGTCATTTCCCACCACTTAAAAATTTTAGCTTAATAGTTGAAAAGGGTTTATAATAGTATTTCCTCCTTCATGCTGAAAGATAAGGGAATAGAGTATGACGGGGTGGCTATATTTTTTATAAGGTGGTAAGGGAAATTCTCCTTGGTAAGGTGACTTTTGGGTTGAGATCATAATGAAGGATGGAAGAAAACCAAGTTAGCATCTGGGTTAAGACCATTCTGGACAATGGAAAGACAAAGGTCCCGAATTTGAAGTTCAGTGGGAAAGGGGTTGTGGTATGAGGCACAGTTTGAAATGCAGGCAGGGACATCCTCTTCTAGGGCTGGATGAAATAGAGATTTCTGGTAAAGAATAATTTAGGGTGCTAGGTAAAAATGTATACTCCATAAGCCTTATGGAATTTTTCTTAGAGGAATGCCCCAGAGAATACATTTTAAACAAGTTTCCAAAGGGATTATGACCTATCATATAACTTCAATGTTTTTTCAATAGAAAGGGAAGACATTGTAGTGGGAGTGCCTCTCAAACTTTAGCGAGCATCAGAATGCACCCCCCCAAGATGATTAAAACATTGCTAGGCCTCAACTCCAGAATTTCTGATTCAGTAATTTGGGAATTGGGCCTAATAATTCACATTTCTAATAAGTTCTCAAGAGCTACTGATGCTGTCAGTCCAGGGACCACACGTTGAAACTGACTGTGAAGAAGTTTAGAGCCAGGTAATAACAAATATCAATTTATAATTTCAAAGTGCCTAAAGGTTGATTACGAGGTAATTAAGGCTTATGGGGGGTCAAGGACAATTTCTGGTGAAAAGAATAGACTTCCTGACATCTTCAAGTGGCAGGAGATTGATTTCTAATTTGAAGCTAAGAAAGGCTGGTGATGAGGCTGCAGTATGAATAATGAAAAGGAAGGTGGTTAAGAGGAGAGCTCAAAGGCTGGCAGGAGACAGATCAAGGTGGAACAAGGTCCTTCGGGGCCTTGTAGGCCATATTAATTAAATTGATCCTATTCAAAAAATATGAAAATCCATTGGATGGCTTTAAATGAGGAAGTTACATCAGAATTTTTTAAGCATTTGAGGGAAAACAACTTACAGGGGCCTAGTAAATAAAGGAGTGGAAAACATAACAATTTCAGATAGATATAGTGATCCTAGTTTCATCTATAACTATACAGAAGAGTATTAACAATAACTTACATGTTTATGGTACCTTAAATTTTGCAAGCTGTTTTCATATACCTAACAGACTTAAAATGATAATTTGAAATAGATGGGAATCAATACTTACATGGGGGAGTTTTTACTGAAATGAACTGGATTCTTGACACTTTGTCAAATAGATTTAGAGGCATGTTGGAGAGAAGGATGAATTTGCCTTGTCTTTAGGCCTCAAGTTAGCAGAGGATCATAAGCACAAAGTACCCCACAAGCAGAAGAGAGAAGCAGTTAAGGACAGAAACCACAAAATAGTGGTAATCCCCAAAGAAGCATTGATGTGTCACATACCATTTAAGTAGCTTCAATGCCTTTTGTCAGGAATTGGTATGGTGGGGGGAAGGTAAAAATGATCAAATTAACATGAGACACGTTTTATTGTATGTACATAGACAAGCTTATTAGTCACAAGTTCATTAATGTATAATATTATGCAGTTCTTTTGGGAAAAGGTGTATAAAAATAGGCTGAAAGAACCACAGGTACCTACTGGGTTGATGGAAGGTCATGTGTTTTCATATGTAACTCAAATGTGTGATGGATGGATATTATCTTTTCAAAACCATAAAGGGAAATCTGAAAAATAAAATTTTCCCTTAATAGAAAACATCAGATGTGTTCTTAAGGTATTTTAATTCACATAGTTTGGACAGGGACTTTGGGAGTTTTGTGTTATTGCACTTATCCAGTATTCTACTACCTGGTGATCTTTACACACTTGCATATTAGTGCTTGTGTATTTATGTATCTACGTTCACTACATTAATTACATTTATTGTATGGGGAAACAAGTTAAACCAAAAGAATACCCACAAAAGAACAAAAAAACAGGAAGGAATAGGACATTAAAAAAAAAGCTCATTTAAAGATTATGACAATTTAAGAAATGAGGTAATTTTTGGCTATTAAAGATTAATAGACATTATTGCCTGATTTTCCAATAGTCATTAATTATACCATCTTAGTATAGACTCCCTATCTTATATTGAAGGACAAAGTG
The DNA here is from genome assembly GCA_028534135.1 of Potos flavus. Classification (NCBI taxonomy): domain Eukaryota; kingdom Metazoa; phylum Chordata; class Mammalia; order Carnivora; family Procyonidae; genus Potos; species Potos flavus. Next base: position 102,125,080 of record CM052898.1, on the reverse strand, counting down.
ACCTAATGGGCCAACAGAGCCTAAACTTGATTTATCTACTTACCCAAGTTTTATTAGTGTGTCCTTAATGGGAACTTGCTTGCTTTACCCCTCTCACTAATACCCTCTGAATCCATCTTGTGACTTGGGTGCATTTTTAAGTGTCTTAGAGTGTTCCTCACCATAAAATCTACCTTGTAATCAAGCTGATGACCCAAACTTGGTTAATACACTTCTCCATCATAGCAGTTACACAATATATAAATCAAGATATATTAAAAAAAAAAAAAGGACACAAGTGGATCTATTTAGGATAGAGCTAAGAGTAATTGGCAAATGTGTATATGGCTAAATACTTAACAAGACATTGTTATTTTGTAATTCTATGTAATTTATGTATATAAATATATGTAATTTATATATTTTATTTATATATTTTATATAATTATATTGTAATTCTATGTTAATTCTTAAGATAGAATTACCCCAAAATTGTTACTTCTATAACAAATGTGTCAGATCATTTTGCAATGAGTATTGCAAAAAACAACTCATATGCTCTCCTACAATGTGACTTTTCTAGTTTCCCAACAAAAATTAGATCTAATCTCTCAATTTGTTTTTTTATCAGAGCAAGAGTAGGATAAAAATTTTGACTACATAGACCATTAGAATAATTTCAGGAATGATGCCACGTCAAATATACTCCTTTACTGGCCTAGTAGCATGCATCTGCTGCTGCTGCTTGTCTCATGGAACACTCATATTTGGGACATTCTTATTCAGAAATCAACCACCCTGCTGTGGAAAGAGAAGCCCAACCCATGTGGCAGAATCACATACAGGAACTCTTTTCTACAACCCCAGTTTAGTTCCCAGCCAACAACCAGAAACAACTGCCAACCAGGGTTGGGACACTTCCTTTGACTGACTCTCCCAGGAGAACACAAGTGAGGATCATTCACATGAGCCGTCAGCCCACTGAACAATAAGGATAGTTTTTGTTTGCTTCAAGGCAGTAAATTTGGGCCATTTTTTAGGAACAAATAAATGGAATACCAACAAACACCCCACCCTAGAAAATTGTAAGTCTTTTATTAAACAAGTTAATAAAGTAGCCTAAGGAGGTCTCTGGAACTTTCTATGGGCTTTGGAATACAGTACGTTCTGCATTCTATTCTAAAGGATGTTAATTATGAGGATGCAAATGAACTAGTTCAAAATTCTGGAAGCCTGGTCCTCTACATGATTGGCTGAAAAAATCTTAAGTCACATGCAGATGAATAAAAAGTGAGTGCAAGATCTTTCTTTTTAAAACATTTTCTAGCTTCCCTTCTCCCTCATCAACTTCTCTTAAAAGAAATCTGCCTCTATACTTTCCAAAACATAGCACTTTCATTATTATAGATAAGTGTTTCCACAAGAGTTTACCCTTGATTTTGGTGGGGGTGGGGTTGGGAAATGTTTGGGCCCTCCTGACCTGTCTCAAGTCATATTCCCACTGGTTGGACATCCTCCCGTCTTAAACACAAGATCTTGCTAGTCTACAATGAGGTAAAAGAATTTTAGAATTTTAAAATTTCTTATGAGTCAGAAACACTAAGCTGAATGAATATATTCTGTCACCTATTATCTCATTAAATCATACACCGTCACCACCCCTAAAAGGTACAATCAGAGGTTAGAAAAATGGCCTCCAAAAGTTATTCTTTTAAAAAAATTTCCCTCTCTCCATGGCATTTGAACATTGTTAGGTTCAGAAAATCTCTTGAATTATTCATAACAAATGCTGTATAAAAATAATTTTTGACTTCTACAGCCTTCACAAAACTCCGTGATCAAAAAAAAAAAAAACAACAAAAAAACACAAAAAACTCCGTGATCACATTTGGACTTCTCTAATAAAATACCTGCATTAAATGTATTCCATAAACTAATAATTTTTTTCAATAACAAACCATGATCACTAATTACACAGGTTAATTTGTCGTAGGGATGAATTATAATCAAAGAAACAGTGGAAATTTCAAATCTTTTTAAAACAATGGAAATTATCAATAAATTATAAGTCCTTTAACTGAATGTTTTGTATTTTGGTAAACTTAAGCCTGTCATCTAAAAGATAGCTGTCTTGTTCTTAATATTTTTAGGGTTTTATTTTACTTTTTATTAATCTCCTGGCTTCTGAAGTATATCAATAAACACAACCTGGGTCGTGAATATTGTATAATCATTACAAGCTATTGGAGAAATACAGCTATAGAATTATGAGACACAAGAGACAAGCAAAGTTTTCAAAAACCCAAAAAGGGTGATAACTTTAAAACATTTATTATGATATAATATTTGAGGTCAGAGATAGATGTTATTCCCTTTTAAGAAGCCAGTGAAATGTTCTTTTAGCTTAGCAACTCATTAATTGTTATAACCATCTGGAATTTGAACACATTTCATATCCAATTATTTTCAGAGGGATAATTATTCGATAGTATTTGTGCCCCTGAGGTATTATAATGCTTACATATATCTGGAGTAGTTTAATAAGCTATTGAAAGTAACCTCCTAGCAGCTAATCATATGTTCTTTGCCCTTTGCAAAGAGTTATCATAAGTATCATAAGTACATAACAGAAGTTATGTTCTGTTCATAACAGAACAAAACCACATTGAACCTTAGAAACTTCTATTTAAAAAATGTTTAGAGGGGCACCTGGGTTGCTCAGTGGGTTAAAGCCTTTGCCGTGGGCTCAGGTCATGATCTCAGGGTCCTGGGATCAAGTCCCACATGGGGCTCTCTGCTCAGCAGGGAGCCTGCTTCACCCTCTCTCTTTGTCTGCCTCCCCCCCTCTCTCTGTCTGCCTCTCTGCCTACTTGTGATCTCTCTCTCTCTGTCAAATAAATAAATAATCTTAAAAAAATAAAAATGTTTAGAACTTATAGTGAAAATGCAAGGTACCGCCACTATATTTATCAATAATTAGCTACAAATTAAGCAAACACTTAAGAGTATGTTATGGATCTAGATAGCATGTTAACTGAGTGCCTTCTGTCTTTCTAAATTGTTCATAGAAAAATAGTATATTTAGGTCATTGGACCTTAAAAATCTCAATTTCCCTGTGAGTATAGACAAGCAAGTCATGATAAAATTTAAAAACATTTAAGAATCTCTTAATACTAAGTTTTAAAATGTACATATCTTTAATATAGCACCTCATTTCTTGCTGAATTCTATTTTGGTATGAGAAGAGATTGCACTCTTTATATTAACCTTACAGAAATATGTTGTTGCCCGATATAGATGGAACAGGCAAAAGCAAAAGCAATGGAGGGGACCATATGGAGGTTATTTTATTCACTTAGTAATAATCTGAGCTAGAGCAGTAGGTGTGGGGAGGATGAGAAGGAGTTTGCAAGCAATTTAGGGTAGAGAATTGGACTGTTAGAACATAGAAGTGACAAGATTAATAGGCAAGGTTCTCTAAATAATTTGTGAGATAATCAGATAAAAATACTTTTAAAATTAAAAAATGAGGTCAAGTATTTTCCAAATACTATCAAATAGCAGTAAGGGATAAAAACAATGCTAAATTGCAAATTAAGTAGAGAGAAATTGTTTTGCCACAAATCTAAGATTCCATGATGCTCACTGTGTGTCACGCACATCTATGTTTGCAGTGAATCTATGCTCTCTGAGCCCCAACTGCTATTGCTGCTGAAGTGACTGTTTTTGAGCCATATTTCTTATCACTGCAAGTACTGTAATATGTTCCTTTTTTCCTGTTCCAGAATATGTGATGAGATTCTGATAGTTCTTCCTATCTTCCCATAGATTTTGTTCTTTCTCTTTGACAAGTAATTTTACTAAGTCAAACTTTCCCCTTTCCTTTGGCTTTATTAATTCCTTTGCTAAAACTTCCTGATCAGATAATTATTTTGCATAAAGCATATCTACAGATCATTACTTAATACTTTTTTTCTTTTTGGATGTTATAGCTTAGAGTGGCAATCGATGGTACTTTTCCTGAGAAACTAAAAAGTTCTGAGTCAGATATTCACATTTCTGAATGTATAAAACAGTGGATTTTGAAAGAGTTAAAATTGCATCAGGCTGAGAAAGAAAAAAAAGCAGCCCCATAGTTTAATCATGTTGGGAGGATAGAGATAGAGCCATCTGCAAAGTTAACAGAAAACAGCTTTTCTCAAGGTCAAATAGTGGTTATAACCAACCCCTCTGAATAATGCTTTTTTTTTTTTTTCCTTTAACTTATGGTTCCCTGGATCTGTTTATTCTCAGGACATCACCCCATTCTTGTTTAATCTCCATTTCTGATCTGCCTCAGACACAACAATCAATCCACAACCCATCCCCACTTCCTTAGATCCTGCTCAAAATTCTTCAGCAGGAAACTAAACCTTACAGAGTACAATTAATTCAGGGCTCCTGGGTGGCTCTGTTGATCTCTGCTCAGTGGGAGTCTGCTTCTCCATCTATGCTCTGCACCAGCCCCCTGCCTCTGTCTCTCTAAATAAATAAATGAAATCTTAAAAAGAAAAAAAAGAAAAAAACAAAAAAAACCTATATATTGGGGCACCTGTGTGGCTCAGTCATTAAGTATCTGCCTTTGGCTCAGGTCATGATCCTGAGGTGCTGAAATTGAGCCCTGCTCAGCAGAGAGTTTCCTCCTCCTCCCTCTGCTTGCTGCTCCCCTGCTTGTGCTCTCTGTCAAATAAATAACCCCTTTAAAAAAAACTTTATAAACAAAGTACACTTAACTCTCCTTGTTTTTCCACAGTTTCTCTGAAAAGGGCTCTGCTACTACATTGAGTCAATAAACCCAATATTGTCAAACTACAGGCTTAGTCCTATGATAACTGCATTTACAGTAAACTTTTCAAATATATATATCAAAAACTTAGGTAGTAATATTAAGTTCCTTTTCTAAAGGTTAAGATATATATGATTGCCAGCTTTATGCTTTTTGGCGATAAGAATACTCTATTTTAGGTTTTTCTAGAAGTCAAAGCAATTATAAGCAGAAATTAGGAAACTGTTAAGTGAATGTTTAAAAAGTACAAAAAATTTAGTACTTAAGTATTTCAATATTAGAAAGGGAGTTACTTTCTTTTTTCAAAAGAGGAAAAAAAAACACCCTTTCTTTTGAATATTTCATTGTCTTCCATTTCTCACAATCAATATGTTCTATCCAAGTTGACCCAAGTTGTGACCCAAGTTGAAGATATCCTGCATTGGGACAGTAACAAGTATGGACAGACCCGATAATTTTTCTGTTCCTATATCTTTTCTGAAAAAAATCAATAATGAAAAACAAAACACACAAGTGTAATTTAGCACATAAAGATATGGATCAGAATATCTGAAGAACATTGAAGTAGAAGTAAAAATGGAGTTGCATTGAGAATTGAAAACACTGAACAGAAATGTTTATGAAAATAAAATTTAAAATATGACCTTCAGAAAAATATATTTGGAACTAAAATCTGTCAAAATTCTAGATTAATATAACAACCGAAATAATTAAGGATGAAGGAAATATTTGCTAACTTCCTCATTTTTACTTAGAGTGGTGCTACAGTTTATAAGTTGTATCTTAATAATCAGGAAATATTGTTTTTTATGATGTGTTTTCAAACCGTCACTAGTAAAAGTAAAGTCAAATTCAAATCTGCCTATAGAGGCAGGAAAGCAACAACAAAAAATTAGAAAGAAAAAAAAATAGAAAAAACATTTTATAAAACATCTTAAAGAGAATAAGCAAGAACAGTGTTATAGAAATAAAATGAAATAATGCAAGAACAGTGTTATAGAAAAGAGATTGTACTCAGAGTAGAGTCTATTCAGGTTTATTTAAAATAGTCAACATCCTCCCTTGACAGGATTCCAAGAGGAGCTATATTTCTAAGAAAGCAACGTATTGGGCACCTGGGTGGCTCAGTGGGTTAAAGCCTCTGCGTTGGGCTCAGGTCATGATCTCAGGGTCCTGGGATCGAGCCCCGCATCGGGCTCTCTGCTCAGTGGGGAGCCTGCTTTCCCCCCCGCTCCCACCCTCTGCCTATTTGTGATCTCTCGCTCTCTGTCAAACAAATAAATGAAATCGTAAAAAAAAAAAAAAAAAGGCAATGTATGCTTAGAAGTGAAAGGCATGCAAAAAAATAACATGCAAAATCAGACTCCTCCTGGAATGTCTATAAAAAAAATTCTCGTTACTACAGCTAAATATAAGAGATGGAAATTTTTTGCAACATAAATATAATACCTCTGGAAAAATTCTAACTAACTTAACATATTAGCTTTGAAAATGTAAGTTAATTGTCTTTTAAAAGCAATAGTCTCAGGGTGCCTGGGTGGCTGAGTCAGTTTGTCCCACACTTGATTTCAGCTCAGGTCATGATTTCAGGGTTGTGAGAGCAAGTCCTGCCTTGGGCTCAGAGCTGGGCATGGAGCCTGCTTGAAATTCAGTCTCTCCCTCTCCCTGTCCTCACTGCCTCTTCCCTCTCAAAAAAAAAAAAAAAAAAACTTCCCCCCAAAAAACTCCAATACTCTCCTATTAAATATATGGGCTAGTCACAAAAGGTCTATCTAAATATAAAATAAAAACATTAAAAATATGTCAAATAAGTACAATTATAAAAAACAAGCTTTTATAATATCAGTTATGAAAATTGAAATTCGAGGCAAAATTAATTTAATGTAGCAAACTTATTTTTGTAAGTATTATGGTTTCAAGTAAGATAAAAGTAAAAAATTGTTTTTTAATACAAAATAACCTAGTATTTGAAAGAAGAGTTGTTGGAAACTTAAGCATATATTGGGAAAGGTTTTAACAAACTCTCTAAAAGAGCTTATTAATCCTATAATTAAGAACAATATTTATTTTGTGAGATGGAATTTTAATAAATGTTTACAAGCTATTAATAATGCTGGAGAAGGAATAGGGAGATTTGCATAGAAACTAGGGTTAAATTTGCTAGACCTTTCCATCTAGGAATCAAAGATAATGAAAACTTCATGTCAAAAGCCCAGCTTAATTAAAACAAGGCACCCAAAATGTTAGTATCAACGAAAAGACAAAACCAATGGGCAGACACTTGCACCATAGGTATTCACCAAACAAGATTTTGGGGTCTGAAATCTGTTTGACTGAAACTGAGAATTTTGTCCCAAAAATAATGTGCAGCTAAAATGCCAGTGGGGTAGCAGAGTGGGTAAATTTAAAAGCTGCATGTTGCCAATTTTGGCTGAGCAAAATGTTGAGGGAAGCCTTATCCATTCTTGTGTCCTGAAGAACCAGTTCAGGTTTCTGAGCTGTGGCTATTGAAAAGCGAGTGCTGCTCAGTTTCTGGGTTTCTGTCTGGCCTACAATTAAGCCCAGCATTTGTGCTCAGAAATCCCTAGGTTTCTTTCTTTTTCTTTTTTTGAAAGCCCTAGGTTTTGATCCAACAATCTGACTTGTGAAATGTGACACCTTGAACAAATTATGTTAACTCCGAATCCTAGTTCCTTATCTATAAAATGGAAATAATGCTTTCTGCACAATGTGGTTCCAAAACTAATATAAGATTTTCTTCTTAAGTTACTTAAAACAGTGTCTGGCATATGACTATTGCCAATCATATTAAGCACAAAGAACCTCCACTAAATTTCCATAACTCTCTTGAATTGTGCATAATATATTATTGGATAAAATGACAAAAAATTAATTCTTTAGAGCTCTAAATATTCCTGTATAGGCACATATACATTTAAAACTCTACATAACAACTGAGTAAAAAATGTAGTCAAAGAGTAAATGGAATATTAAATTTAAATAAAACTGCTAACACTGAAAACTATGGCCAAAGCTTTGTGGGAAGCAAGTACAGAGCATATAATTTCATTGTTAGACAATAATTACTAGAAACATACTAATTTCAAAGTCAATTAAAAAGGATAGAATAGGATGGCCAGAAAATACTGGATACTCCGTTCAATTTGATTTCAGATAATCTTTTCAGTGTAAGTACATTCATTGCCTTTTCTCTGAAATTAAAATTAGGCGTTCTATTTGATATATCTGTTAACCTTAAAATACTAAGGATTATAAAAATAAACATGCAATAAAGATTCTAGAAATTAGAAAAAAATTCAATAACCAGTTAAAATAACATAAGCGTCAACTTGTCAATTTCTTGTGTTTTTTTTGTTTTTTCTTTTTATTTGAATTCCAGTTAGTTGACATACAGTAGAATATTAGTTTTAGGTATATAATACAGTGATTCAACACTTCCATATAATACCAGTTGCTCATCACAAGTGCACGCCTTAATCCCTGTCACTTGTGTAACCATCCCCCCATCCACCACCCCTCTGGTAATCATCAGTAGTTGAATCTATTTCTTGGTTTGCCTCTCTTTCTTTTTCCCTTTTGCTCGTTTATATAAAATTGCATTAGAAAGTGGAAATCAGGGAACTAGCACAGGTATTGTTGTGTAATACTTGCAAAATATTCCCATATTATTAAAACAAATTATTAGAAAGCACGTCAAAGACCTTTAAATCACCTATGGTGAAGTCAAAATCAATTTTAAATTGCTGTTTTACAAAAGAATTCTAAATATGCCTTTAAGTGTGTGTTTGAATATATACAGAGTCAAAACATAGTAAATTTTCTCTTAATTCACCTCCACTTCTATCAACTAATTTTTCTAATTTCCTATAAAATATACAGAAAAAGACTCATTCTAAATGATCTAGGATAGTAAGTTTACGCTTCACTTAGCCAAGAATGTGATATGTTTGAATTTGCACTACAAAAATATTCCTGTGAAAAATTGTTTCCAAAAGGGGCACCTGGGTGGCTCAGTGGGTTAAAGCCTCTGCCTTCAGCTCAGGTCATGATCTCAGGGTCCTGGGATCAAGCCCCACATTGGGCTCCCTGCTCAGCAGGGAGCCTGCTTAAAAAAAAAAAAAAGAAAAGAAAAAATGTGATCAGGATGGAGACTAGAACTAAGCTATGTGCCAGATTTAGGGTATATATTGATCTATTAGAAGAAATTGTATCCCAAAATTAAAAAAAAAAAACCTATATGTATACAAGAAATAAAGTTAAATATAGTGCAGGATAAAATATGACTAAAGCAATGAAAATTAAAAAAAGATTTTTAAAAAGGTATAGATAAGCTAGTTAAATGTTAGAAAAGTGGAAAAATTTAAAAAAATAGAATAAGAAAAAAATAGAAACATTTAACTTTGAAAGACTAAAGGATCATGGGAAAATAGCCATGAATACTATGTGTTGCTTTGGAGTTCCGCAGCTCTGGAGTTCCACAGTTCTCATTAATCAGTGAACTTGGTCTTGGCTGGATGTTCTTGCTGATCTTCTGGGGGAGGGTCCTATAGCAGTGATTCTCAAATGCCTTTGCCTGAGGTGGATTTGTGCCACCCGTGCCAGGGGTCAGGCTAAGTAATCTGCTCGGATTCGCTCTCTGTAGCTTTTGTTCCTCAACACTTTCCGTACAGCTTTGGAGGAGGAGAATGAAGATGGCAGCCTCCCAGTCTGCGGCCCTTAGGAGCCGAGAGCTCAGGGCCCCACTCCTCAATGTGCTCTCAGAGAAAAGCAGTCAATCCCTCCCATTTCCCTGGTCTCCGGTCGCACTCTGAGCTCACCAGGCCTGTGACCGGGGATTTCTATCTCTGGTGCACAGCCCCATTTGGAGTCTCCAAACCCAGCAGATTCCTGCAGTGCGCTCCCCCGCCACTCCTCCCGGATCTGCTGCTTGTGGTGTCCCAGTTCAAAGAACAGTGACCCGACTGTATTTCGGATCATAGTTCAAGGTAATCCTGAACTGAGAGCACACTGCTCATCTCTGTCTCTGTGGCCTGCTTCCTACTCTGGTACCTGGGAGCTCTGCCACACTCAGACACCCCGGGACTTTTTGTGTCCCCACAGGTCCTGAGACCACACTGTCCCCACAAGTGCTCCACCCCTCACTTAGCCTCTGGAGAGATGTCCCTCAGTGAAGCAGACTTCTAAAAGTTCCAATTTTGTGCTCCATTGCTCTCTCACTTGCCGGGAGCAGGCCCCTTTCCCCATGGTGGTTTATCTTCCCATTGCTTTGGATTCACTTCTCCACACATCCTGCCTTCTGCAAAGTGGTCGATTTTCTGTTCCTAGAATTGCTGCTCTTCTATCTCCTATTGAGTTTGTAGGCATTCAGAATGGTTTGATAACTATCTAGCTGAACTCCTGGGACCTGATGACTTGGGTCCCTCCCGGGACTGGTCTCCTACTCCTCCACCATCTTGCTTATAACAGCTCTTCTTTATCCATTCATTAGTGGATTGCCATTTGAACTCTTTCCATAATTTGGCTGTTATCGATGATGCTGCTATAAAAATGAGGGTGTATGTGCCCCTTCAAATCAGTATTTTTGTATCCTTTGGGTAAATACCTAGTAGTGCAATTGTTGGGTCATAGGGTAGTGCTATTTTTTACTTTTTGAGGAACCTCCATACTGTTTTTCCAGAGTGGCTGCACCAGTTTGCATTCCCACATACAGTGTAAGAGGGTTCCCATTCCTTTGCCTCCTCTCCAACATCTGTTGTTTCCTGTGTTGTTAATTTTAGCCATATTGACAGGTGTGACTTGATATCTCATTGTGGTTTTAATTTATATTTCCTTGAATATGAGTGATGTTGAGCATCTTTTCATGCATTTGCGATCATCTGGATGTTTTCTTCAGAAAAATGTCTATTCATGTCTTCTGTCCATTTCTTAACTGAATATTTGTTTTTTGGGTGTTGAGTTTTATAAGTTCTTTATATATTTTGGATACTAACTCTTTATCAGATATATCATTTGCAAATATCTTCTCCCATTCCATAGGCTGCCTTTTAGTTTTGTTGATTGTTTCCTTTGCTGTGCAGAAGCTTTTTATTTTGATGAAGTCCCAGTAGTTTGTTTTCACTTTTTGTTCCCTTACCTCCAGGGACATGTTTAGTAAGAAGTTGCTATTGCTGAGGTCAAAGAGGTTGCTGCCTCTGTTCTTGAGGATTTTGATGGTTTCCTGTTTTGAATTTAGGTCTTTTACACATTTTCAATTTATTTTTGTGAATGGTGTAAGAAAGCGATCCTGTTTCATTTCTCTGCATGTTGTTGTCCATTTTTCCCAACACTGTTGAGCACATTGTCTTTTGTCCATTGGATGTTCTTTCCTGGTTTGTTAAAGATTAGTTGACCATATAGTTGTGGGTCCATTTCTGGGTTTTCTCTTCTGTTCCATTGATCTATATGTCTGTTTTTGTGCCCATACCAAACTTCCTTGATGACTACAGCTTTGTAATATAACTTGAAGTCTAGAATTGTGATGCCTCCAGCTTTGGTTTGTTTTTTCAAGATTGCTTTGGCTATTCAGGGTCTTTCGTGGTTCCATAAAAGTTTTAAGATTGTTTTTTCTAGCTCTAAGAAATATGTTGGTGGTATTTTCATAAGGATTATATTAGATGTGTAGAATGCTTTGGGTAATATAGACATTTTGACAATATTTGTTATTCCAATCCATGAACATGGAATATTTTCCATTTCATTGTGTCCTCTTCAATTTCTTTCATAAGTGTTCTATAGTTTTCAGAGTATAGATCTTTTTTTTTGTTGTTGTTTGGGTTTTTGTTGTTGTTGTTATTATTATTGGTTTTTTTTTTTTTTTTTTGAGTATAGATCTTTTGCCTCTTTGATTAGGTTTATTCCTAGGTATCTTATGGTTTTTACTGCAGTTGTAAGTGGGATCAATTCCTTGATTTCTCTTTCCACTTCTTCATTACTGGCATATAGAAATGCAACAGGTTTCTGTACATTGATTTTTATATCCTGTGACTCTGCTGAATTTGTGTCATTTCTTGCAATTTTTTGATGGAGTCGTTCAGGTCTTCTGCATAGGATATCATCATGTCATCTGTGAATAGTGAATGTTTGATCTCTTCTTTGCTTATTTTGGTGTCTTGACTTCTTTTTGTTGTGTGATTGCTGAGACTAAAACTTCCAATGCTATGTTAAATAATAATGGTGAGAGTGGACACTGATGTCTTGTTCCTGAACATTGAGAAAAAGCTCTATTTTTCCCCATTGAGGATGATATTAGTTGTAGATTTTTTTGTATATAGTCTTTATGATGTTGTGGTATGTTCCCTCTATCACTACTTTGATGAATGTTTTTATCAAAAATGGATCATGTAGTTTGTCAGATGCTTTTTCTGCATCTATCGAGAGGATCATAGGATTCTTATCCTTTCTTTGATTAATGTGATGAATCACCTTGATTGATTTGTGAATATTAAACCAACCTTGCAGCCCAGGAATAAATCCCACTTGATTGTGTTGAATAATTCTTTTAATGTACTATTAGACTCTATTTGCTAGTATCTTGTTGAGAATTTTTGCATCCATGTTCATTGGGGATATTGGCCTGTTATTCCCCATTTCAATGAGGTCTTTGGTTTTGGAATCAAGGTAATGCTGGCCTTGTAGAATGAGTTTGGAAGTTTTTCTTCCATTTAAATTTTTTGGAACAGTTTGAGAAGAATAGGTATTAACTCCTTAAATGTGTGGTAGAATTCCCCTTGGGAAATCATCTGGCCCTGGATTTTTGTTGGGAGATTTTTGACTACCATTTCAGTTTCTTTCCTGGTTATGGGTCTGTTCAAATTTTGTATTTATTTCTGTTTCAGTTTTGGTAGTTTGTATGTTTCTAGGAATTTATCCATTTCTTCCAGATTGCCTAGTTTGGTGGCATATAATTTTTTATAATATTCTTTGTACATTTTTTGTCTGTATTTCTGTGGTATTGGCTGTGATCTCTCCTCTTTCATTTATGACTTATTTATTAGTGTCCATTCTCTTTTCTTTTTGATAAGTCTGGCTAGGGGTTTATCAGTTAGTTCTTTCAAAAAAGCAGCTCTTATTTTCTTTGATCTGTTTTGTTTTGATTCTATCTTATGCTTTTCTGCTCTAATCTTTATTTTGCTTCTGTTGGGTTAGGCTTTATTTGCCATTGCTTTTCTAGCTCCTTTAGGTATAAGGTTAGGTTGTGTAGTTGAGACGTGTCTTGAATCTTAAGTTAGGTCTGTATTGGTATATGCTTCCCTCTAATGTCTGCTTTTGCTGCATCCCAAAAGTTTGGACTGTCATGTTTTCATTTGCTTCCATATATTTTTCTTTAATTTCCTGGTTAACCCATTCATTCTTCAGTAGGATTTTCTTTAGCCTCCATGTATTTGTGGTCTTTTTAAATTTTTTCTTGTGGTTGACTTCAAGTTTCATAGCGTTTTGAAAATATGCATGGTATCATCTGAGTCTTTTTATACTTATTGACAGCTGATTTTTGATGCAGTACGATCTATTAGATCTATGGATCTACTGTATCTATACCCAGAATGTGATCTATTCTGGAGAATGATCCGTGTGATCTTGAAAAGAATATATTTTCTCATACTTTAGGATGAAATATTCTGAATATATCTGTTAAGTCCATCTGGTCTAATGTGTCATTCACAGCCATAGTTTCCTTGTTGATTTTCTGCTTAGGTGATCTGTCCATTGTTGTAAGTGGGGTGTTAAAGTCCCCTACTATTACTGTACTATTATCAATGAATTTCTTTCTGCTTGTTATTAATTGGTTTATATATTTTGGTGCTCCCAAGTTGGAGGCATAAATATTTACAATTGGTTGATCATCTCGTTGGATAGACCCCTTAGTTATGATGTGGTGCCCTTCTTTATATCTTGTTACAGTCTTTGTTTTAAAGTCTAATTTGTCTGATATAAGTATGGCTACTCAAGCTTTCCTTGGAGGCCTTAGCATGATAGATGGTTCTCCATCCTCCCACTCTTAATCTGCAGTGTCTTTAGTTCTAAAATTAGCTCTCATAGGTAGCATATAGATGGGTCTTTTTTTTTTAATCCATTCTGATACCTTATGTCTTTGATTGGAATATTTAGTGCATTTACATTCAGAGTGATTATTGGTGGGTATGAATTTAGTGCCATTGTGTTACACATAAATTTGGTGTTTCTGGTGATGTTCTTTTTTTCCTTTCTAGTCTTTGTTGCCTTTGGTCTTTTTTTCCCCCTCAAAGAGTCCCTTTAATATTTCTTACAGGACTGGTTTAGTGGTCATAAACTCCTTTATTTTTGTTTGGGAAACTCTATATCTCCCCTTCTATTCTGAATGACAGCCTTATTGGATGGGGTATTCTTGGCTGTATATTTTTCCCATTCAGCACAGTGAATATATCATTCTTCTGGCCTGTCGGGTTTGTGTGGAGACATCTGCTGTGAATCTGATTTGGCTTCCTTTTAGGCTAAGGTCTTTTTTTTCCCCTTGCTACTTTCAGGAATTCTTCCTTGTCTGTGTATTTTGTGAATTTTACTACAATATGTCTTGGTATTGGCCAGCTTTTGTTGATTTTAATGGTAATTCTTTGTGCCTCTTGTATTTCATTGTCTATTTCCTTCCCCAGATTGGAGTTTTCAACTATAATTTGGTCAAATGAGACTTCTTCCCCTTTTCTTTCTCTCTTCTTCTGTAACTCCTATGATACAAATGTTGTTATGCTTTATGAAGTAACTGAGTTCCCTGAGTCTACATTCATGATCCAATATTTTCCTTTCTGTCTTCTTTTCAGCTTATTTTCCATAATTTTATCTTCTATATCACTAATTTGTCTCTCTGCTTCTTCCATCCTTGTCAGTATATCCAGTCAGTTTTGCATCTCAGTTATAGCATTTTTAGATTTTGACTAGTTTTTAAGTCTTTTATCTCTGTATTTAAGAATCTCTCTGGTTTCTTCTATGCTTTTCTGTAGCCCAGCTAGCATCCTTATGATGGTTGTTTTTAGTTCTACTTCAGGCATATTGCTTATATCTGTTTGGCTAGATCCCTGGCCATGACTTCTTCCACCTCTTACTTTTGGGACGAATTCCTCTATCTTAGCATTTGCCTATACCTCTGTCTACTGTGTATTAGGAAAACCTGTTACATTTCCTGCTCCTGAAAGTAAAGGCTGCAATAAGAATTCATATATTGTCCAGGGCCTGGCACTTCAGAAGGTTGTGTGTGTGTGTGTGTGTGTGTGTGTGTGTGTGTGTGTATGTATGTGTACTCTGCTGTCATGTTTTGGCTGCTCTTTCCATCAGATCAGTCCTCTGCAGAGTTTCTCCTTCCCTGCAATGGGCAGTGTTTGAACCTTGTCCAGTGTGTGGCAAGTTTTAACTAGGTGTGTTTTGGTCTGCTTGTTAGAAAAGGCTAGATTCTATTCCCCCTAGAGCTAAAGTTTTGCAGCACTCTATGATCAGTAGAGTTGGTACATGCTGGGGATTTGTACTGGTCTTTTGAGGAGGGGACCTTTTGCACTAGCTTTCAGGACAACTTGCCCTAGTAAAGATTAACCTGCAGGGTGAAATGGGGTGGGGCTTGGTGTAGGTGGCTCCAGCTCCACTGGGCGCACTATGTTGCTCATTGAAGTCTGTCCCTGCTGATAGGCAGAGGCAAAAATGGCATCAACCCATTCTTTCCTCCCCAGAGAGGGGAGTTTGTGCCCCCTGCTATTCAGGAAGCCCTCACAGAAGAGCAAACAATCTCCTTTCTTGTGTCCTCAGATTCTACCACAACCTTGCTTTCAGCCTATCTCTGTTCACACTGTCTGGCCACCAGGCGGTGCAGTACTTCTGTGTTTTATCTCCAGCATGTGGCTGGGTTTCAAAACTCCAAATTTTAGGGAACAGATCTAGTGTGGATCTGTGTTGATCCTCTGAGGGAGGGTCTGGTTGCACTGTTGCTGGTTTTGGTTTGTCCCAGAAAAGGAGTCACATGACCATGTGGGGCTCAGAGTTTATGGTAAAGTGCAGCCAAAAGCTGTCTTCTAGGTTAGCTGTATTTAGCACATGCCTCTGCAGCTATACTAATTAACAGGGCTACTCAGTGGTTTGTGGACAGTTTTGAAGACTTGTTTGGGATTATGTTCCTTGAGAGGATTTGAATCTGCTTCTACCATATACTTATTGCACTACAAACTCAGGATAATTTTCAATTTTATTATAAGCCTGGGGTTTTTCTTTTTCTTTCTTTTTTTTTAATAAAGTCTTTATTTTAGAATAGTTTTAGGTTCACGGAAAAATTGCAAATATACCACAGAGAATTCCTGTACTTAGGTTCCCATTGTCAACATCATATTACCATGGTAAATTTGTTCTAACTAAAAAACCAACATTGGGATGTTAAACTCACTCATATTTCACCAGTCTTATCACTAATGTCCTTTTTCTTTTCTATTATCCCACTCATGATACCATAACACTTTAGTTGTCATGTGTCCTTAGTCTTTTCTGTTCTGTGGCAGTTTTTCCATCTTTCATTGGTTTTGATGATCTTGACAATTCTGAGGATTACTGGTCATAAATGTTATAGGATTTCAGTCAGCTAAGGTTTGGATGATGTTTTCCTTATGGTTAGACTGGGATAATGTGTTTGGGGAAAGATGATCACAGTGGTGAATTGTGCTTTTCACCACATGATATCATGGGCATTAATAAACCCTATCACTTACTTTGTTTTTAAATTACTGCACAGATAGTATGAATTTAAGTCTCTAACTCACATAACGAGGTAATTATCATTAGGAATTCTTGAGTGGAGATCTCTTTTTATATTTTTCCTCTTGTGTCTACCTTTGTTTGTGGGGGAAAAGTAACTCCAAACGCACCTATTTTCACAACTTAAGAATGAGGGTAAAATTTTCTCCAAAAAATTGTCTTCTTTGGAAACTTAGATTTTAAAATTAGATCTCTGAATATATAAATTTTATGTCTCCTGCTTGGATAAATATTCTTTAGTAATTATCTTTTAGTAATTATCTAAGATAATTTAGTAATTATCTTAGTTCATGTTGCTGTAACAAAATATACATATACTGAGTAGTTTAAACCACAAACATTTATTTCTCTCAGTTCTAAAGTCTGGGAAATTCAAGATTAAAGGGCTGGTGTCTGTTAAGGGCCTACTTCCTGGCTTATAGTGGACTATCTTGTCATTGTATTCCAATACAACAGAGAAGGAACAAGTGTTGTCCTAACTCCTATTAGGGCACTAATCCCATCATGAGGGCTCCAACCTTATAACCTCATTTAATCCTAATTATCTATCAAAAGCCCCACTTCCCAATCCTATCATATTGGGGGTAGCGTTTCATCAAATGAATTTGGGGAGACACACTCTGTCCAGAAGAGTAATCATCATATTTGGTTTAATGTCTTTCAGTTTCTTACTAAACAAAACTTAACTGGCTTTGAAGCCTTAATTTCCTTCCCTTTCTTGGTGAGGTTAAAGTATAATAACACCTATAATTTAGCATGATGCTGAAACACTGTATGTGCTTAACATGTTTGAAGTTATTATTAAAATGGAAAAGTCCAATCTGATAAAGATAACAACCTGATACCCTTGTCTTGAAACCAAGGACAAAAAGGATTTATTTAATAGTCTTCTGTGACCTTTAGGATATAACATTCCTTTGAAGTAATGTACATGCAGAATAAATAAGGATCAAATTAGAAATAAAAATGCTTTAAACACCATTGATTCTTACATGTTGAATGTCTTTTACTAATTACTTAGTTTATAGATTCATAGAGATGTATTAATGTAACATAACTGAGCTTTTGGTAAATGAGAAAAGTAAGAAGATAAAACAACTATAGCTTTGGCCCCCATTTTAGTTTGGTAGAGTATATATTAAAATGTACATTTATGTAATTGCTATCTTTCCAAATATTTTCTAACTTGTTCATATTTTAGAGAGGCAGACATTTTTCCAGGTGTGGGTAATGAACTATGACTCTTCCTGAGATCTCTTTCAATTGGTAGCTTATGCCATTGAAAAGTGAGAAACTAAAAATAACCTCATTATCTTTATGCAATTACAATGATTGGGTTTTTCTGCAGCCTTTTCCATCAGATTTATCATAAAATACCTATTTTTCTTTGCTGAATACTTATATGTGTTACTTGAAAAACTTGCTGGTTTACATTGGTTCTTCCATTCCTACACTGAGTTTATAAATAATAAAATATTTGTAAATAGCTACCATTAATGCAGAAAAGAAAGCCAAAAACCTAAAAAACTGAAAACCTATTTTACAATAAAAGAATATACCAAACAGTTGAGCTGATCATTTGTAAATAGAAAAAGTTAAGTCTAGTTATTCAAATACTTTAATGAGCCATGGCTTGTTAGTATTTTGGTTCCTGGTTCTGGATGTTATTGATATAATAAATTTTTTTAAAGATACTAAATATAAGGCCACATAGTTCCAGCATTATATCATGGAAGCTAAAGAACTCAACTGTTATTAGCATGAACAGCTACAACTTGGAAGCTATCTTTCATCCTTTTCTACAACACTGTACTTTTCTACTTCTAAAATCAATATCTAAAAATATACTTACAAGTAAGAGTAATTTAACTAAATGATCTTAACAGCGAATATACCTTTCTCCCATATTTTGAGAAGGGTCATAAGTAGGTCATAAGCAGTATCCAGATGGAAATTATGAAAGTGTTCCTAAAAATCCTCATTCCGAACTGTGATAGCTGCTTGCCTGTAATCAGGAAAGAGTGTAATTTTCTCCTAGTTTTACATGGCTGAACATCGTGAACAGTAATATACTTTTTAGAATTCTCCTTTGAGCTTAAATATTTTTTAACATGTTGGCATTATATAGATTACATGAAAAAAAATCATTTGCCATTTCTAAGGATATCTTTCCAAGTAACAAGATAATTAAATATGTAGAGGTAGAGAAAGAAAGTTTTATTAAATTGTGTGTATGTGAATGAGCACGTGCTGTATATGTGTAAACCATACTTTATTCAAACAGCATTCATGGAAGTTCACTTCTCTACATTTGCAAGAGTAAAATTTCTCGTGGTGACACTTCCCTTTGAAAATCTGGTGCTCCTTAATATGTGAATCTGTGGGAACATTTTGAGTGTCAAAACTCAGAGAAGAGCTTCATATACCAGTACTGATATTCAGCTATTATACTAAGCACACTTCTTACTTTCTGTTGATGCTATTCGCATTTATCTGGGGGAATATTCTAGATGGTAT
This sequence comes from Potos flavus, assembly GCA_028534135.1. NCBI lineage: Eukaryota > Metazoa > Chordata > Mammalia > Carnivora > Procyonidae > Potos > Potos flavus. The sequence goes on along the minus strand of CM052898.1, from coordinate 102,105,941 downwards.
TCCCTTTAGAAGTATCTACTTAAGTCTGTGAAACAATTTATATGGCTTTACTGGCTGAACTATTTAGTTAAATTATTAGACATTTAAAATTGGTTTAGTAATGAAGCAGTGGTAAATTCCTGTGCCTGATCCATGCCTATTTCTGTTTGTAGTTTAAAATAAATTCTTATATATATTGTGTTTAATAGTCAAAGAAAGGCAAGTGGATTATTAAATCTTAAAATGTCCTCTAAATTGGAATGATCATGCATATGGGTCTGCTCTAAAATATGGTTAATGCATTTTTTTAATTGTGATAAAAACCCATATTTACCACCCTAATGATTATATTTCCCCCTCACTTTTTCTAACAGGATTGATGGGAGCTTGACTTTCCTATAATATAATATATATATATATATATATATATATATATATATATATATATATATATATATACACACACACACATATATACATATATATATATTTTTTTAAATAACCACCTTTGGTATTTATTACTTCAATATTTTTTATTCTAATTTATTAATTTCAATTTTATTATCCTAAATTGTATCCTTTTTTATCTTACTACTTTCAGGTGTACATAATAGGATTTAATATTTTTACACATAACTGAATGATTCCCACAATATGTCTAGTTAGTCTGTCACCATACAAAGTTATTACAAGATTGACTATATTCCCTATGGTGTACATTACATTCACGTGATTATAACTGGAAGTTTGTACCTCTGAATAAATCGCACTTGATTGCGGCATGTGATTCTTTTATTGTATTGAATTGGTTTGCTAAAATTTTGTTCAGGATTTTTACATCTATGTTTGTCAGGGCTACTGACCCATAATTTTCTTTTGTTTGGTATCTTTGTCTGGTTTTGGTATCAGGTTAATTCTGGTCTTGTAAAATGAGCTTGGTAGTATTCTCTCCTCTTCAATTTTTGCAATGATTCGAGAATAGGTACTAACTCTTTAAATGTTCTGCATGATTCCCCTGCAAAACCCTCTGGTCCTGGACACTTGTTTTGGGGGGAATTTTTAAATTCTTGATTTAATTTCATTACTTGTAATCTATTCAGATTTTCTATTTCTTAGTGATTCGGTCTTGGAAGGTTGTGTGTTTCTAGATGTTCATCCATTTCTTCTAGATATTCTAATTTGTTGCCATATAATTTTTGTAGTAGTATCTTATGATCCTTTGTATTTCTCTGGTGTCAGTTGTAACTTCTTTCATTTTTTTTTATTTTATTATTGGGCCCTTTCTTTCCTGCTTTTAAATTTTGTTTATCTTAAAAAAACCCAGCTTTTAGTTTCACTGATCTTTTCTATTGTTTTTTGGTCCCTATTTTGTTTTCACATTGGTCTTTATTATTTTCCTTCTTGTACTAACTTTGGGCTTTCTTTATTCTTTCTCTAGCTCTTTTAGGTGTAAAGTTAGTTTATTTAGAATTTTTCTGGTTTCTTCATGTAGGCCTGCATTGCTATAAACTTACCTCTAGGAATGGCTTTTCCTCTGTCTTTAGATTCAATAGAGTGTGTTTCATTATCACTTGTCTCAAGTTTTTTTTTTTTTAATTTCCTCTTTGAATTCATTGATCCATTGATTGTTCAGTGACATGTTTTTAGTCTCCATGTGCTTTTTTCCCCCCTCATTTTTTTTTCTTGTACTTGATTTCATTTATTATTATTTTTTATTTTTTAAAGTAAGTTCTAGGCTTGATATGAGACTTGAATGCATGACCCTGAGATCAAGAGTTGCATGCTCTACTGACTGAGCCATCTTGTATGTGATTTTGTTTCACACCCTTGTTGGAAAAGATGCTCGATATAATATCAGTCTTCTTGAATTTATAGAGATTTCAGTCTTCTCATTTCAGTCTTTCTTGAATTTGTAGACTTGTTTTGTGGCCTAACATATATGATCTGTCCTGGAAAATGTTCCACGTGCACTTAAAAGGAATGCATGTTCTGCAGATTTCAGGTGAAATGCTCTGTATATATCTATTAAATATGTTTGGTTTATTGTGCATTTAAGGCCATTTTTTTATTTATTACTTTTAAGGCCAATTTTTTAATTGATTTTTCTACCTGTATGATCTATCCATTGATGGGTTGTTAAGGTCTCCTGATATTTCGTCAGTTTCTTGCTTTATGGCTGTTAATATTTGCTTTATGTATGTAGATGCTCCTATGTTGGGTTAATAAATATTCATAAATGTTATATTCTGTTCTTGCAATGACAACTTTACCATTGTGTAATACCCTGTTTTTCTTTTGTTACAGTCTTTGTTTTAAAATATATTTTCTCTGGTATGAGTTTTACTTTCTTTTGGTTTCCGTTTGCATGAAATATCTTTTTCCATCCCTTCACTTTCAATCTGTATGTGTCTAGATCTGAAGTGAGTCTCTTATGGGCAGCATACAGATGGGTCTTGTTTTTTATCCATTCATCCACCCTAATTTTTTTTTTTTTGATTGGAGCATTTAGTCGTTTACATTTGAAGTAATTAATAAAAAAATAAAGTAATAATTGATAAGTATGTTTTCATTGCCATTTTGTTTTCTGTTTGTTTTGTAGTTCTTTGTTCCTCTCCTCTGCTCTTGCTTTCTCCCCTTGTGATTTGATGGTTTTCTGTGGTGTTATGTTTGAGTTTCTTTCACTTTATTTTTTGTGTTACGTATTACAAGTTTTTTGGGTTGTGGTTGTCATGAGGCTCATATCATATATATCATTTCATACACATGTATAGCAGTCTACTTTAACCTGATAATCACCTAAGTCAAATATATTCTAAAAAACACTACATTTGTACCCCCTCCATGTTTTATGTTTTCAAGTCCTGACTTACAACTTCTTTTTTTTGCATCCCTTAACAAGTTATTGTAGTTATAGTTATTTTTAGTATTTTTGTCTTTTAACCTTCTTACTAGCTTTTTAAGTTGTTAACTCACTGCCTTTACTATATATTTGCCTTACCAGTAAAGTTTTTCTATCATATTTCCTTCTAGTTATGTCCTTTTGTGCTTAAAGAAGACACTAAAATTTCTTGTAAGGCTAGTTTAGTGATAATGAACTCCTTTGGTATATATATACATATGAAATATATATATCTCCTACCACTTCCTTCTGGCCTGAAAATTTCTGCTGAAAAATAAACTCATAGCCCTATGAATTTCCCTTGTATGTGACTATTTGTTTTTCTACTACTGCCTTTAAGATTCTTTCTTAATCATTAATTTTGCTATTTTAATTATAATGCATCTTGGTTTCAATCTCTTTGGGTTCATGGTGTTTGGGATTCTGTCATTTCTAAACCTGGATGTGTTTCCTTTCTCAAGTTAGGGAAATTTTCTGTAATTATTTTGTCAAGTAAATTTCTGCCCCTTTCATCTCCTTCTGGGACCCCTATAATGCAAAAGTTTGTCAGCTTAATGTTGTTACTGGGTCCCTCAAACTAATTTTTAAATATTTTTTTTTTCCTTTTCCTTTTCTGTCCAGGTGATTGCCACTATTCTCTCTTGCAGATCACTGGTCCATTCTTCTGTATCATCTAATCTGTCATTAATTCCTTGAGGTGTATTTTTCATTTCCATTATTGTATTCTTCAGCTCTGCTTTGTTCTTTCTTATATTTTCTCTTTGCTGAAGTTCTCACTGTATTCTTCCATTTTTCTCCTGAGTTCATTGAGCATCTTTATGACCATTACATTGAAGTATTTTTCAAGGAACTTACTTTTCTCATTTTTATTAGAGTTTTAAAAAATTTTCTCCTGGGGTTTTTCTTGGTCTTTTATTTGAAACATATTTATGTCTCTTCATTTTTTTTTTTAACTTTCTGTATGTCTACTTTCTGTAGACAAGCTACTTCTTGTCTATAATGAGTGGCCTTGTGTGGGAGCATCCCCCGGGTAGACTATATATACCTGGCAGTTTAGCAGGTTGGCTGTAACTGGATCAGGCATGAGTCAGGGAGACCCCAGGGTGTGTTACACCTGGGCCACCTTGACAGGAAAGTTGGAGCTAAAATGTGCAGGAGCCAGGGGCTGGGGGGGGGGTTGTCCCTTAGATGTGCCTCTGCAGGGTTGCCTTGGTGGCTCAGCCAGAGTTGGTTCAGGTGCAGTCCAGGATTTCCTTGAACAACATGTGATATTCTGGGGCTGCCTTGGTGTGATGGTTGGGCCTGGAGTGGTCTTGAGGTTCCAAGGTGCTCTTCACCAGGGCCACTGTGGTAGGATGGCTGGAGATGGAGTGGACATTGGCCAGGAGATATCAAGATTTTCCACTTGTTGGCTGCCTGGCAGGATGGCTGAAGCTGGAGCAAGTATGCAATGGTTGGGAGGGGTTGGGGTGGCATGGCATGCTGTGCTGGAGCTGCCTTGTAAAACTGCTGAGGCTGAAGCAGGTGTGGGCCAGAAGTGTCCTGTGGCATGATGTGCTGGCCACCTTGCCAGTATAGCTGGATTTGGAAGTCCCGGAGCACGCTGCTTCAGAACTGCCTTGGTAGGATGACTTGAGCTGTGGTGATGGAGAATCTAAGGCATATCATGCTAAGTTTGCCTTGGCATGGCTGGAGATGGTATGAGTCAAGGGCCGAGGACAGCCTTAGCAGGGGGGAAAAGAACACCTGGACCTTGCCCTGACTGCACTACCAAGATGGAACAGTACTGTAAAAAATGATACAAGTCAGTTCCTCCAACTCCAGAAGGAATTCTAGCAGTTCCTTGCTCATTTGGTGGAAGCTCTTGGGTTAATAAATTGATTTCCTTCACTTACAAAGTTGCCCTTTAAACCACTGCTTTTTTGCTGTGCCCTAACTGGGTCAATCTTTTCACAGCCCCTCAGTAATTTCTTTTCCTTCTTGTAGGTCCCTGGGTTGGGGGTGGGATTGATGTCATTACAGTGTCTCCACCCCTCCTACCCTTCTCTATGTTGTCCTTCTATCATTTGTTGTGCAGAAGCTGTACAATCAGCCCTCAGTTCTTCACGAAGATTGTTTCATATGTAGGTGTAGATCTGGTGTGTCCATAGGAGGAAGTGAGTTCAGGGTTTTCCAATGCCATCATCTTAGACTATCCTTCTCTATATCATATGTTTCATATTTTTTTAGGGGGAGGTTGAAAGAGAGAGAGAGAGGGATTCACAGGACACTTGCCAACAGTTACTTTGTTTGATAGTGGCTATTTTAATGGGTATAAATTAACACCTCATTGTGGTTTTGACATATTTCTCTAAGCCTAGTGATGTTCATTATCTTTTCATGTTCTTATTAGCCATTTATATATCTTATTTGGAAAAATACCTATTTAAGTGCTTTGCCTATTTTTAAATCCAGTCTTTTTTTATTGTTATAGATGTTTCTTATATAATCTGGATATTAACTTCCTGTCAAATACATAACTTAGTTATTTTTTCAATCCTATAGGTTGCCTTTTCACTATGTTCATTTCTTTTGCCATGAAGAAGTTTTTAATTTTTTTGTAGTCCCCTTTGCCTGCTTATTTTTTTTGCCTATGCTTCAGGTATCCTATCCAAGAACTCATTGCCAAATCCTATGTCACAAAGATTTTCTCCTATGTTTTCTTCTAAGACTATAATAGTTTTATGTCTTAGTCCCTTTAGTTTTTAGTCTACTTTAAATGCATTTTTGTATATTGTACAACATAAGGGTCCAACTTCCTTCTTTTCCATATGGACATAACTTTTTTTTTTAAAAAAAGTACTTGATTATACTTATGATATTTAAGTCTCTGAAATAAAGATAGGGCACCTAGGTAGCTTGGTCAGTTGAGCGTCTGACTCTTGATTTTGGCTCAGATCATGATCTCAGGGTTGTAAGATCAAGCCCCTCATCATTCATGTTCAGCGGGGAGTTGGCTTGTCCCTCTCCCTCTGCTCTCCCCCCACCCCTGCTCCCATGTGTTCTCTCTCTCTCTCTCATAAATAAATAAATACTAAATAAATAAATAAAAATAAAATGGTGGATCAAGAGATCTGATAACATCTTTTACTTTCTTTTCCCCTAAATGTATACTGGAGAGTATTTAAAAACAAAAGACTTAGAACACAATTTTCATGAAAGTAGCTTCTATGCAAAGATATAGGTTGTCAGCTCCTCTAGAGTCTTTGGAGATTGGCTCTGTTGGCATGCCAACACTTTTCTGGATCCAGATTGCTATTGTGTTTTTGGGTAAGTATTCAGTAGGCCACTTTGCTACATTTCCATCCCTCCTTGTTGTGATAGCAGCATTTAGGTCACGTGGCAGGGGCTTTCAGCATCACCCTTTCACTTTTATTTTTCTCCATAGCAGAGTTAAGAAGAAAGCAAACCACTACTTGTACCTGTATCTATTTCACAAGTAGGGAAAATAAAAATTGACCCAGAGGGCTACATGTTTCAAGAAAAGATAAGGAGTATTTTTTTTTTTTCCTGTAAGTGAAGAATATTTTTCAACCTGGCATATTTCAAACATTCACTTTATCTTCCCACCCCCTATAGGCATTTTAGTTTGCAAACCCTGTTTTAAGCCGTAACTCATGGTAACAGTGAGAAGTGTGCCATAAATATTCTCAAAAGTTCATCATTATATATCTTGCTCCTGAGGGAAGTATAAATGATAAAAGGTTTTATTAGGGTAGATTGGAGCACTTCTCCCTTCTGTTCAGTGAATAGTATTTTTTATTTTTTTCCTCAAAATTGAATAAAATCCTCCTGGCATGTGAATCCATGAAGTAGGATACCTGATCACAAATTCTCCAAAATATTCAAAATTGACCTTTTGAGCAAAACTTTTTTTCTCCATTGTGAATTTGGTAATGTATTAAACTGCTTACTGTTAGTAATTAGGAGTAGATTTAAACTGCCTATAGACTTCCAGTCTGTTTCAACAAGATTAATTACTTTTCACACACATATTCACATGAACAATAATAAGATTAGTAATAATAAACTATATAACAGATAAACAGGTTTCAACAAAACAATTCTATAAGGCAAATATTTAAACTTAAAAAGAAATCCTTTCAAGTCTTTTAAAGTTCTTTGTGGAAATGCAACATGAGAGGGGAGAATTCTGGTTATTGTTTAAATATGAAATATTTCATTCATTATGGTAACAAAAGTGGTTTTAACAACTATTCTTGCATTTCTTTAAAATTTCAAAGTTCTTTGGGTCCTTCTAAGATGAATGCCCTTTCTTCCTTAGCTCTCATTACTTGAATTATTTTCTGAAGACAGCAATGTTTGCTGGTTTAACTGACTCAAAATTTAGGCATTATTTCATTTCTTACTTTTCTTTCCTTACAAATGGACTTCAAATATTTTTCCCTCCCAAACATTGTCCCTCCTCCATGCTTCCCTGGTATTAGCAGAGTCCACTGGGAGCTACACTTCTACCCCTCTGGACAGCACCCTTTGGTGTCCTTCCTTTTGTCTCTTTTTACACTCTGTCCACTCACAGGAATTCAGTTTCCAATTCACAGCAATAGGACTTCGGCTAATACCATTATAGTAATCCAGGAGTTCTTTTTTTTTTTTTTTAACATTTTAATTTTAAAATTCAATTAATTATCATATAATGTATTATTGGTTTCAGAGGTACAGGCCTGTGATTCATTGATCCTATATAATAGCCAGTGCTCATTGCATCACATGCCCTCCTTAATGTCCATCATCTGGTTACTGCATCTCTCCACCCTTTCCCCTCCAGCAACTCTGTTTGTTTCCTATGATTCAGAGTCTCTTATGGTTTGTCCGCTTCTCTGTTTTTGTCTTGTTTTATTTTTTCCTCACTTCCCCTATTATTCTGTTTTCTTAAATTCCACATATCAGTGAGATCATATGATAATTGTCTTTCTCTGATTGACTTATTTTGCTTAGCATAATACCCTCTGGTTCCATCCATGTTGTTGCAAATGCCGAGATTTCATTTTTTGATGGCTGTATAATATTCCCTTGTGTGTGTCTATCTTTATCCATTCATTTATTGATGGACATCTGAGCTCTTTCCATAGTTTGGCTATTGTGGACATTGCTACTATAAAATTGGGGTTCAGGTGCCCCTTCGGATCACTACATTTATATCTTTGGGGTAAATACCCAGTAGTGCAATTGCTGGGTCACAGGGTAGCTCTATTTTCTACTTTCTGAGGAACCTCCATACTCTTTTCCAGTGTGGCTGCACCAGCTTGCATTCCCATCAATAGCGTAAGAGGGCTCCCCTTTCTCTGCATCTCTGCCAACATCTGTTGTTTCCTGACTTGTTAATTTTAGCCATTCTGACTGGCATGAGGTGGTATCACATTGTGGTTTTGATTTGTATTTCCCTGATGCTGAGTGATGTTGAACATTTTTTCATGTGTCTGTTGACCATTTGTATATCTTCTTTGGAGAAATATCTGTTCGTGTCTTCTGCCCCCTTCTTGATTGGATTATTTGTTCTTGATTGGATTATTTGTTTAATCCAGGGGTTCTTAATCTAGAGACTGTAGCAGCTGATAGCCTCACATGGGAGAGGTGCCCTCCCCCCAACAGACTTGGGTATACAGCCAGTACATTGCAATCTCTGAAGAGAGTTGTAGTCAAGAACTCCTTTTATTTTTTTAATGTATAAAATTATTAGCTTTATTCGTATTTGGGTGTTTATAAGTTAAATTATTTGAAAGTTACAGTAAAATAAAAAAACACTTAAAAATGCTATAATACAACCTAAAAATTTATAGGAAAAAAAAAGAAAATGCATAAATACATCATCATAACTATCAAAGTATTTATGTGGTGATCCCATACTTATTACAGAGCCTTCTGAATTATTAGTTTTCTAAGTAGTTCAGAACCAGAAAATGATACTCTGTTTCATGTTCAGAATACTAAAATGTGACCTATCACTCTAATTTAATTCTATTTGTTTTAATGAGTCATTGTAAAACTATTTAACATGTGAGTGTGGATATCTCTGGGATACTTGATAAAATTCCTAAAATGCCAGATCCAAGGAAATGAATCTCAACCATGAGAAAGTCACAAGATTATAGACACCTGGAGTAACTGAACTACCATTCATTTCTTTATTCTTTTAACATATTTCTTTTCTACATGTTTTTTTTTTTCAGGAATTCTTCTAGGGGATGAATTACAGGGTGAGGAAAGACAGCCTAACTGCCTGCCTCAATATTTTATACACTGTAGTGAGAGAGACCCATAAAATATAATCTGATTAAGTAATAAGAAAATTCTAGTCCAAGGGTTCTCAAAGTCAAGTGCACACTGCAATCACATAAAGGGTATTTAAATATTACTGATGCCTGTGTCACTCCACTAGAGGTCCTGGGGAGCCCTCTGTGTTTGAATTTTTTAAGCCTCCATATGATTCAGATGTACAACCAGTATTAAGAGCCATTTGCCTTGAGAATTAGGTTATCCAGAGAGTTAAAGTAAGGAAACGTGATAGAGCTTTGAATTTCTGTGTTTCTAAAGGCCATTGGATGCCTCTAACATCACCTTAAAATATATTTAAGGCTTTCCAAAATTGAAAATGCCTAAACTTTATTAAAGCAGGCATGCAGTTTAATGGAAATGCACAGGATATCTGAGGAAGATTAAAAATCTAAAGATGGCTTGCAAAAGATAAAAGAAATTTCTGAAGATCCTGAGAATTAAATTGAGAATCGAAAATGCCCATATGTCAAAGACAAACATATGAGATGTAATGATAGAAGGAAGGGATTGGAAATGAGTACCAGGGTTATGGTGAAGGCTGAAATAAAATAGAAGAGATTAAAATTCCACAGATGATTGAAAAGACCTTGAGTGAACAAAATATTCACAATAAATTTTTGTAGCTCTTTTTATCATCTGTCTGCATCAATGCAGATGCTTTATACATCTACTATCTTGTATTTATATTGGCAGATTCCTTGGGTCAGGTTCAATTTATTCTTGACACTATTCCTAGTGTTCTAAAGGTACATATCTCAACTCCAATATGCAATTCAACTTAATTGGATGTTTTAATGTGTAACAAAAACTAAATTTTCCACTAAGTTTTATCTTGGACAGAAGACTTTTATTAGAGGTATGACATAATAAATTGTTTCTAATCCTTTTATTTATCTTATTCATTGAATTTTAACATCTAAATGAGTGAGATAAGTATTTCAAAAAACATTGTAGAAATAATATATTTCTAAAAGTTATTCACAGAAAATTTTACCAGCATTATGTTTTTACAATTTTTTGTGAAGGTATTTGATTTAGGAAATTCCCACAAACCCAATGGGGAACAGAAAATATTAAATATGCAACTTGAATTCTAAAATACATAGTTAAAATTTTAAATGCTTTGGATTATTGCAGCTCTGAGCCAACCAGGCGCCCCAAGGACCATTATGTTTTCATTTTCATTTGTTTCCATGAACTTTTTTGTTTATTTCCTGGTTGACCCATTCATTGTTTAGTAGCATGTTATCTATCCTCCAAGTATTTGTGGTCTTTCCAGACTTTTTCTTATGGTTGACTTCTAGTTTCATAGCATCGTTGTCCAAAAAGATGCATGGTATGACTTTGATCTTGAATTTATTGAAGCTTGTTTTATGGGATAATATGTAATCTATTCTGGAGAATATTCTGTGTGCCCTTGAAAAGAATGTGTATTCTGCTGTTTTTAGATGGAATATCCTAAATGTATCTGTTAAGTCCATCTATTCCAATGTGCCATTCAAAGCCATTGTGTCCTTGTTGATTTTTCTGTTTAGATGATCTGTCCATTGATGTAAGTGGGATGTTAATGTCCCCTACTGTTTGTATTACTATTAATTCCTTTATCTTTGTTATTAACAGTTTCATGTATTTGGGTCTTACATTTACAGTCTTGGTTTTGAGGTTTATTTTTTTCCAATATAAATATTGCTACTCCAGCTTTCTTTTGACATCTATTGGCATGATAGATGTTTCTCCATTCCCTCACTTTCAATCTCTAGGTATCTTTACATCTAAAATAAGTCTTTTATAGGCAGTATATAGATGGGTCTTGTTTCTGTAATCCATTCTCTCACTCTGTCTTTTGATTGGAGTATTCAGTCCATTTACATTCAAAGTAATTATTGAAAGATATGTATTTGTTGTTATTTAATTGTTTTGTGGTTGTTTCTAAAGACTTTCTCTGATCCTTTCTTGTCTATCTCTTTCATGATTCACTGATTTTCTTTAGTGATATTTTTTATTTCTTTCTCTCTACTTTTTGCATATTAGTGTTTTTTGATATATGGTTACCATTAGATTTGTGTGTAACCTCTTTTGCATATAGGAATCTTTAATAAGTTGATGGTCACTTAAGTTTGAACCCATTCTTTACTTCTCTCCTCCCCACATTTTAGGTATATGTTGTCATATTTTACATCCTTTTATTTTGTGATTTCCTTGACTTGTTTATTTTTAATAATTTTTTAAAGATTTTATTTATTTATTTGACAGAGAGAGATCACAGGCAGAGAGGCAGGCAGAGAGAGAGGGGAAAGCAGGCTCCCTGCTGAACAGAGAGCCCGATGTGGGGCTCCATGATCCCCTGAGATCATGACCTGAGCCAAAGGCAGAGGCTTTAACCCACTGAGCCACCCAGGTTCCCCAACTTGTTTATTTTATAGAACTGTTCATTTTTACTGATTTTGTTTCCTACATCTATACTGTCACTTTTGGCCTCTCCTTTCCACTCAAAGAGTCCCCTTAATATTTCTTTCAGGGCTGGTTTAGTGGTTATGAACTTCCTTAGTTTTTGTTTGCCTAGGAAACTCTTTATCTCTCCTTCCATTCTGTTTTTTTTTTTTTTTATTAATATATTCATCTGAATTTTGAGGCATAGTTTTTAAATATAAATTCCACATCCAGTGTGGGGCTTCAAATGTTGATCCCAAGATCAGAGTCACATGCTCTACTGACTGAGCCAGCCAAGTAACCTTTCTTATACTCTGAATGATAGCCTTGCTGGGTAGAGTATTCTTAGCTGCAGATTTTTCCCATTCAACACTTTGAATATATCATGCCACTTTCTTCTGGCTTGGAAAATTACTGCTGAAAAATTTCCTGTTATCTTTATGAGATTTCCCTTGTATGTTCCTGTCTTCTTTTGTCTTGATGCTTTTAAATTTTTTCTTTATCATTTTGCCAATTATAATATGTCTTGGTGTGGATCTGCTTTTGTTAATTTTGATGGGAGTTCTTTGTGCTTCCTGGGTCTGGTTATCTGTTTCTTTCCCCCAAATTAGGGAAGTTTCAAATATTATCTTTAAAAAAAATTCTCCCTTTTCTCTCTCTTCATTCTGGACTCCTATTGTATGGATGTTATTACATTTGAAGGGGTCACTGAGTTCCCTAAGGTCGATTACCTTCCACTATTCTATTTTCTAGGTAATTAATTCTTCTGTTTCTTCTAGTTTGCTGTTCATTCCATCAAGTGTATTTCTCATTTCTTTTATTGAGCCCTTTGTCTCAATTATGTTATTCCTTGTCTCTGTGTTAAGGGTCTCACTCATGTCTTCCACTCTTCTTAAGTGAGTATCCATATGTTAATTATTTTAAATTCTCTATCAGGCATGTTACATATGCCAGTTTTGCTTCAATCCTTCTTTGTGGCCTTGTCCTGTTCTTTCATTTGGGATAAATTTCTCTGTATTTTCATTTTGTCTTAGTGTCTATGCCTCTCTATATGTTAGGAAAGTCCACTACATCTGTTCTTGAGGGTAATGGCCTTATGAAGAAGAGGTTCTGTAGTGTCCTGCTGTGTGGTATCCTCTCTTCCCCAGGGTCTGATGTTTCTAGGAGTCTCCAGTGTATGCTGCCCGAGCTCTGTTGTGTTCTGGCTGTTTTAACCTTTAAGACAGTCACCTGCAGAGGCTCTCTTTGACTGCTATAGGCAGTTTTTGGTCCCTGTCCTGAATATTGTGAGTTTTAACTGGTTGTGCTCTGGTCTGTTTGTGAAATGAGACCTTGTGGCCACTGTTGCCTGAACTGAGGTTCTGCAAAACTCCCATTTTGGGAGATGTGGTGTGAGGAGGGGTTTGGGCTGCTCTGGGGAGAGGCAGTCCACTGCTCTGGGACTGAGGCAAGTGTGACATAGAAGTGTTCCACTGGAGGGTCAGGACTTCATGTAAGTAAGTTAGCTAGTGGGTGTCAGCACTGCACTGGTTTCCTTATGCTGAGGGGTGGGGACGGGAAATGGCACTGGGCAGTTTTTTTTTTTTTTGTTCCCAGAAGGGTCTGTCTGTGAATGCTGCCTCTCTGGGATGTGCTCCAAGATGAGTGAATAACTCCCCACTGTGTGCTTCAGGTGCTCTTCAAATTGTTGTTTCCATACTGTATGTTTGTGGATTGTTGGCTTGTTTTGTCTCCAAGAGCAGCACAGTGCCCTCCAGGCTTGATCCCAGTCAAGCCCACTGACTTTTAAAACTCCAAGTTTAATCCCTGTTGGTTGAAAGAACTCATGAAATTTGGCCCCTCTCCCTTTCCATACCAATTGCTATGGGGACTTGTTTTCCTTTATGGGCTCCCCAGTGTGCTAGTCTGTCTCTCACCCTTCTTTGTCACCATGGCTCCCTCCTCACTACAGTGGCTACGATCTGTTTCTACCAAGCCTTGTCACCACACTTCCTATTTCTTAGTTATGGCTTCTTCTTTACTTTTAGTTGTGGAGGTTTTTCGTTTATTTGTTTGTTTGTTTTTGTCAGTCTTCAGGTCAATTTCTGAGGTATGCTAGTTATCTGGTTGTATTCATGGGATGAGGCAAGCCTAGGGTCCTCCTACTGCTCCCCTACCTTCCATTCTCAACATAGGATAATTTTTAGCCATTGATAGGTTTTCTTTATTCTGTAGTTTATAAGAAAAACAATGGTTAATTGTAAACAAACTCATTTAAATTCAAATCCCTATCTATGAAGATAGAGTTTATGCATATCCCCCAAATCCTTTCTTGAAAAATAATTACATATTAAGTGAAGTAAATAAAAAATTGCTAAAATGTCACATAGTCTTGGTTTTAACTTCCAGCTGGTACTAAAGAAAATGTCTGTCCTAACACTATTCAGATCCTCGCTCAGCATCAATTGCTTCATAATAATACCCATGGAAACTAATTGGAGATTTTTTAACATATTAAAAAGTCAGAGTTTTTGTTTTTGTTTGTTTTTAATTTTATTTAGAATACCCTTTAGCTTTGTTCCCAGGCCAGTTTGCTTACCTCCACTTTTGGCTCTCACCATCTGTAGGAAGGTATCTCTAATTGCCATACTCTCTGGTTTAGTTGCTCCATTCCTTGTCATAAAGTTTGTAAATGCAGGGCCAGGATTATATCCCAAGTCTACAGAACCTGAATCCATTACTATTCCAAGGTACCAAAATGACTTACTTGAGAGACTGTGGACTCTGAGAAACAAACTGAGGGTTTTGGAGAGGAGAGGGTGGGGGGTTGGGTGCACCTGGTGGTGGGTATTGAGGAGAGCACATCTTGCCTGGAGTGCTTGGAGCACTGGGTGTGGTACATGAACAATGAATCTTGGAATATGAAAAAATAAAATAAAATTAATTGAAAAAAATGACTGGCATTTTCATAATGAAAATAACAGACTGATTCCCCATTTTAAAAAAAGAAAAATCAACTCACTAAACACATCCTTGATTAGAAATAATGGCCAGTACTTATTTTCTTGCCATTGGAGGTCTTTCTAAATTGTACCAATTATTGTTTTAATAATTGAGGTTCTAATTCTTAAAGAACTTATATAGTAGTAACTTTGGAAAGGAGTATTTGGGGCAAATATTCCCTTAGTTATAAAAGAGCAATCCTGTTCTAACTTAGAATTTAAACTCTAGATTTAGTACTATTTAAAAACACAGTGCAAGTTACAGATTGTTTCAGAGCTTCTTTTTTTTTTTTTTTTTTAATGAATCCAATGGGCAATTTCTTCAAGGCCCCAAATATATAAAATTACTTAACAATCACAATGTGATAATGGCTTTTCTCTCTAGGAACAGATATAGGAGAGTGTAGCTCATTACAAGTCTTTAGAGTTGCTATCCTCTCAGCAGGACAGTGTTCTGCAAAGTTTATAAATATGCTAACCCTTTCCCAATATTTGTCATTGGTTAATAAATTATGCTGGTTAATATAATATCTAATAAAATATTTATTTTAAACATCAGGAGGCATAGTTTCAGCTAAGACTTTAGTTAAAAATCTATGGGTCATTGGCTTGATATATTCTCTTTAATGAAAAATATTAATGAATTGAGTCACACACAGTAGGACACAGGTTCAAAACCTACAGTGAAAGTATCTTAATTTGTTCTACCCCCATGCTATTAACCTAATTACTATACAATTTAAAGTTAATAATAAATACAGCTTAAATGAGATCAGACTGAAATGTAGGCAATTATGCCAAAAACTTTAATAGAAGACACAATGAGTTTTATCAATTAATTTCAATTCTATTTGACTTCTTCTGAAACTTAAATTGAAATAAATTAAATTTCAAATTAAAGAGTAGAATTTTTGATAGAGTCACAATAAGATAATATTAATCACCCCTGTCTTGTTGCCACATTATAGTCCTTTTGATGAGAAATTCCTAGCACAGTTTGAGTTGCAGTTACAATACACAGCAATGCATTAGCAGAGTAGTGTAAAGCTTCTTCCCTGAACCATAGTTTTAGTCCCTTAGTTACACATCAGCAGAATACCCAGCTTTATCTTCTTTTTGGTTTTTATTTGAATTCATTTGTTAACCTACATTGTAGTATTAGTTTTCAGTGTACAGTTTAGTGATTCAACAATTATATAACAACACCCAGTGCTCATCACAAGTGCCCTCTTTAATGCCTATCCCCCACCCGCCTCCCTCTAGCAACCATTAGTTTGTTCTCTAGTTAAGAGTTTGTTCCTTGTTTTGCCTCTTTTTTCCCCCTAGATCGTTTGTTTTGTTTCTTAAATTCCACATATGAGTGAAAACATACTATTTGTCTTTCCCTGACTTATTTTGCTTAGCATGATGCACTCTACCTCTATCCATGTCATTGAAAATGGCAAGATTCATTATTTTTTATTGTTGAGTAATATTCAATTATCTATCTATCTATCATCTGTCCCACATCTTCTTTATCCATTCATCATTTGATGGACATTTGGGCTCCTTCCATAATTTGACTCTTATATATAATCCCAGCTTCATCTTCTGTATATCTCACTTTAACTGAAAACTGATTTCACAGAATAACTGTAATTAGTACTAAAGAATATATATGAATATGCCCAGTATTTTTAATCTGAGAACAGTTAGAAGTAAAATTATGGAATGCGTGTTGTTTTTTTTTTAATGGACATCAGCAAATAAAAATAGTGTGCATTCAGTTGTTTTTCTTTCTTACAGAATCAGACTGTTTCATTTGATTATCTCAATCTGAAAATATGTGGAACTCAAGAATCACATGAAAGGGGGCACCTGGGTGGCTCGGTTGGTTAAGCACCTGCCTTCAGCTCAGGTCATGATCCTGGAGTCCTGGGATCAAGCCCCATATTGGACTCCCTGCTGATCAGGGATCCTGCTTCTCCCTCTCCCTCTGCTACTCCCTCTGCTTGTGCTCTCTCTCTGTCAAATAAATAAAAATCTTTAAAAAAGTAATAAAAAAAAAAGGAATCACATGGAAAAAGCATGCTAACACATTTTTAAGTGAAGCAATTGGAGTTAATTTAGCAATTTGAAAAAGGTACATATAACTAGTTGAGATCCACATAAGGGAATTTAAAAGGTGTGGGGAAAGTACCTTGATGAAATTTCCCAGTACATAATTATTAACTGCTTAATTTGCAGAACTGTTATTAAGATGATTCCTTTTCTGACATTTTTATATCCACAACAAACTCCTTTTGATTTAGGAGTTTAATATACAACATTTATTTTCAAGTCATTATCACAATATATACAACCAGCAAACAAATCCACGAAGAGTATAGGACACTCTGAAAGAGCAACCAGTATATGTGGCACACAAAAATAAACCTAATATAAAAAGAGAATGTCAAGTAACAAAGTATATTTGAAAAACAAAGGATTATTTACTATTTAATAATTCAATTTTCTTACAATGATAATAGAATTAAAAAAAAATTTTCCCAATTACTTTTATTTTATTTTTTTCAGTGTTCCAAGATTCATTGTTCATGTACCACACCCAGTGCTCCATGCAATTTTAGAAGTTGTAAATCAGCAATTGTAAATGAACCAGTCTTACTTGTTTACAGTTAATTAATGGAATATGAGGATTTTTTTCTTTCTACTGTCACATAACAAATTACCAAAAATTTAGAGGTGAAAAAACAACACTCATTTATTATCTCACATTTTCACCAGGCTAACAGTCCAGGCATAACATAGCTCAGGGCCTTAGAAGGCCGACATCAGATGCCACTGGGTTGTGTTCTCATTGGGAGAGTGGGGCCCTCTTTCAAGCATATTCAGGTTGTTGGCAGAATTCAGTTTCTCTTAAGAGTGAACTCTGTTTTCTTGCTGGTTATAGAGAAGGAGTCACTTTCATTTCCTAGAGGCCACCCTTTGGTCCTGGCTCTCTCAAAACATGGCAGTTTCCTTCTTTAAGGCCAGCAGGAGAATCTCTCTCACACTTCAAATTTCTTCCTTCAGAGAGACAGTCCTCTCTGTCTCTTAAAGGGTTTACCTAATTAGTTCACCCTCCCTTAAAGGAATCACCTAATTAGGTCCTATCTACCACAGTAACTTCCCTTTTCATAACCTCAAAGTCAACTAGTTTGGGACCTTAAGTACATCTGATTTTTTTTTTTTTTTCATTTTTGTCTTGTAACTTACCTTAGTTATGGGAGTGAAGTCCATTCTATTCCTTACTGTACCCACACAGAAGGGTAGGGGATTACATAAGATTTATACATCAAAAAGAGTCTTGGGAAACATCTCAGAATTCTCCTTACTACAAAAATCTATGATATTTTTAATGTAAAATTCTTAATGTAAAATTCGTAAAACACTAGAGCTTGAAGTGTCCTCAATCCTTCATTCTTATGATTAGGAAAAAAATGTTTTTGGAAGATGGAGCAACTGCCTTATTTTCTGTTTTGTGTGTCTGGTGTTAAAAGATTTCCTTTTAAGCACAAAATTTAAAAATGATTGATTTTGTCTGTGTCTAGGAATGTAGAAACAGTTGGTAAAAAAAAAAAAAAAAATTGTCCAAGATAACTAATTTAATGGTAGAACTAGGATTGCCCCTGTATCTGATACCCATCAGTGCTCTTACCAGTATTTAATTGTTCTTCTTGCTATGTGAACAGATAATTTTAGTACATATTTTCTGCATCTATTGACGTAGTCATTTTCCCCTTTATTTTGTTAATGTGGCTGGTTTTATTGATTTTCAACTTCTTACCCACCTTGCATTTACTTTTTGTGACATCTTTGAAGATTTTCTTTGTACCTATGGTCTTCAACTATTTGATCAGATTTTTCTTCATGGATTTCTTTTTATTTATCCCACTTGATGTTTGTTGAGTTCCTAGAATCTATCAGTTGATTTCTTTCATCAGTTCTGAAGAATTCCTAGCTGTTATCTTTTAAAATATGGCTTCTATTCTCTTATTCTTTTCCTGCCCTGAATCATGTTGAAGATATTTTAGATTTTCTGTACATTTTCCACATCTCTTACTTTGTTTTGTTTCCCAGTTACTTGCCTGAGTACTTCTGTGAGTTTTTCCTCTAACCTACTTTTTTTTTTTTTTTTAAGATTTTATTTATTTATTTGATAGAGAGAGAAAGATCACAAGTAGGCAGAGAGGCAGGCAGAGAGAGAGGGGGAAGCAGGCTCCCTGCTGAGCAGAGAGCCCGATGTGGGGCTCGATCCCAGGACCTGAGATCATGACCTGAGCCGAAGGCAGAGGCTTTAACCCACTGAGCCACCCAGGCGCCCCTCCTCTAACCTACTTTATGTTCACTAATTTCTTTCAGTATGTCACATCTACTGTTAAGGGCTTCCCATGAGGGTATGTCTCTTAGATTTATATATAATACATTTTTAATGTGCAGATTAATGAGTTTTGTTATATTTTTACATTCAGGCAAAGAAAATTCACACACAAAATATTTTCCATCATGTCAGAAAATTTCACATGCTCCTTCTAATCAATCCTCACTCCCATAGTCAATTTAGATTTTTACCCTCATGCATTAGTTTTGCTTGTTTTTGAATATTACATAAAGTGAATCATACAGTAAACACTTTTTATCTTCTTTTGCTCAAAATAGTTTAATGATTCATCCTTGCTGTTGCATCATCATTAGTTCATTCTTTTTTTATGGCTATATATCATACTTTTGTATGACTATAACTCGACTTCTCCATTCTCTGGGTTTATTGGCATTTTGATGTTTTCCAGTTTTTAGCCATTGTGCAAAGTTGCCTATAGATGTTTTTGTTAAGTCATGTTGTCTATATAAAGGTCTTCATTTCTCTTTAGTAAAATATGCACTGTGAAATTGCTAGATTATAGGTAAGTGCATGGTCAATGTTAGAAGAAATCACTTTTTCCAAGTGGCTATATCATTTTACATTTCCTCCATAATATGTGAGAATTCTAATTTCTACACATCCTTGCCAACATTTGGTATTACAATTTTTAGTCATTCTAGTGGGTGTGAAGTGATATATCCTCATGATGGTATCAATTTGCACTTCACAGATCAAGGTGGGGAGCACTTTTTTTTTTTTTTTAAAGATCTTATTTATTTATTTGACAGAGAGAGAGATCACAAGTAGGCAGAGAGGCAGGCAGAGAGAGAGGGGGAAGCATGCTCCCTGCTGAGCAGAGAGCCTGATGGGTGGATGCAGGGCTCCATCCCAGGACCCTGAGATCATGACCTGAGCTGAAGACAGAGGCTTTAACCTACTGAGCTACCCAGGCGCTCCAGGGGAGCACATTTTTATGTTTGCAGGGCACTCCTATATCTTTTTTGGGGTAGGACTTATTCAACCAGTTTGCCTGTTTTGTCAATTGGTGTATTTGTCTTCTTAGTATGGAATTATAAAAGTTCTTTATACATTCTAGATAAAAGTTCTTTAAGACATAAGCATTGAAACTTTTCTTTCTCCTATGATGTAGCTTGCCTTTTCATTTCTGATGCAGTGTCTCCTGATTAGGAATAATTTATAATTTTTGTTAAGTCAATTTGTTTTTATTGTAAATGATTTAAGGTCCTGTGTAAGAAATTTCTTCCCAGAGGTTTCAAAGATACTATAAAATGTCATCCAGAAGTTTTAGATTTAATTCAGGGTTTCACATATAGAACTATAATGTATTCCAAATTAAAGATTAGTTTTTTTTCTATTTAGGTTGATATGTTGATTCTTCTCATTCATGATAATGACATATCTCTGTCTCCTTTAGTTACTTTCCTCCATGTTTTGTAGAGGTCTAAAATCACATTTTATTTCTTAGAGTTTTGATGGATTTGATTCTATTTTATTTATTTTTATTTTTTTATTTTTTTTTCCCCAAATACTTTTATTTTTTCAGTGTTACAAGATTCATTGTTTATGTACCACACCCAGTGCTCCATGCAATACGTGCCCTCCTCAATACCCACCACCAGGCTCGCCCATCCCACCACCACCTCCCCTCCAAAACTCTCAGTCCCTTGTTCTGAGTTCACAGTCTCTCATGGTTCTTCACCCCTCCGATTTCCTCCAA
>CM052898.1:102062510-102084694 GCA_028534135.1 Potos flavus | reverse complement strand
TTTCCTTCTTTGTTTCTAATATTTATGCCTGTTTTGATTTTGCTTGCCTTCTTGCACAGATTAGGGCCTTTGGCACAACATTGAATAGATGTGGGTGGTAAGTAGGCATTCTTGATTTGTTGTTGCTAGGCTTAGGGATTTGTTTTCAACATTAAGTAAATGTTAAGTGTATGATTTTTAAATAATAAAATTATTTTCCAAGCAAAAGTAATATATTCATTTACTTAGCAAATCTGTTATCGTTTTATACTCAGTAGATACAGAGACAGAATAGGCTCTTATCCTCACAGAGCTTATAGATAGTAGGAGCCAGAGATGGGACCACAGATAATAAACAAGTAAATAAGATACCTAAGTTAGAAGGAATTACTGGTATAAACAATAATTGAGTAGTTTTTCCCAATTACATTACAACTTGGTTTTATGAAGAGTGTTAGTTCCTGTCTACTGAAATACTGGCCTTGTCATATAAGTGCCATGTTGAGAAGAGTCTTTTCTATCTCTGTATCTGACTTATATATTTAATGAACGAATGAGTTATAGAGTGATTGAATGACTGACTAATTAATTTTGCTTGAAAAACAATTTTTTGACTTGATAAAAAATAATTATTTTTCAAGAAATAGTTAAAGCTTTCCAAAGATTAGCAATTATCGTGCCTCGGATAAACCTCATTGGCTACAATACTGCCACTGAGCAAAACTAAAGCTTTCCAAAGAAATGGAAAATAGTTTATCTGAGAAAGCATTGCTAGCCACTCACTCTTTACAGAATATTTAGTTTGTACCATCAATCACTTTTCAGTACAGTTTTGCACATGTCTACTTACCAGCATCTGGGTTCTTTGACATTTGAAACTAGACAATGCTTGTAAAATAGTGGATGTTCCATTAATACATGTTCCAGGAATGAGTGGATTAAAAACTATAGACATTATTGATCTGCTAAGCAAAATGTTCAAGATATTCTACATTTTGTTATACTTAGATACTAGCAATCTAATATTTATCAGGTTTGCTCTATTATGTCAAGATCTCATTTCATGGTAAAAATGGAACTTTATAGTGTGTATGTCAAAGAACATTATTTTCTATTTGATAAGGACACTGCTTGCATTTAGAGACAATAACTTTTCTTTCTATTAATGCCATCATTCCATCAAGAGCCTAAGGCACTGACATATATTACAAAACAATAGGTCACAGAGAAAAGCACTTGAAAATTTTCAGCATAAATTCATAAGTTAAATTGATTTATACCTACAAGTGACAACTTGTTGCAGAAATTAGATGGATGCGTTCATAAGGCAACAGTTAAACTGAAAGCTGTGCCTATACCCAACATCTGTGCAATAGCGTACTCTTCACAAAGCTGTTGTGGAGGAGAGTGTGGCTGAAAAACCAAACATCCAAATGTCCAAATATTAAGATTCTACTAAGAATAAACCTCTGGATTAAAAAGATACTTAATTTTTTTCAGGGCACTAGGAATGATCTCAGGGGTCTCACACAAACAACTATGGTTTCTGTACGTGTAAAAATAAGCAGAAATCAAATTCAATATAGCAGTAATACAGTTTTAGTTTCCTTAAAACAAGCTGTGTCACTAATTAAAAAAAATCTGTTGTTTCTTCTTTAATTCAATATCCTCTCATATATCCAGAATAAATTTTTGGATTAAATTTCCAAATTTTATTTCATATTTTCTCCTTTCTCAAAAAAATCCATCATAAATGAAAGTTTGGAGATTCAGGATTTAGTCACACCTAACTATAGCTTCAATCTGAAATTTAATCTCTAAATTTTCATTTATTTTTTCCACTAACATTGAATATTACCCTTTACTTGCAGGTCTGTGCTCTCTTCAGTATGTTATTGCTGAACAGGATTATTAAAAATAATGTACTTTTTTAAAAGAAAAGCTTTTAAAAAACCATATTTATAATCACAAACCTAACAATTCAAGAATATAAAGAGACAATGAAAAGACATTGCTAACTGAAGTAGAATCAGTTATCTTTTACTGAAAGTTAAAGGTCTGAATAAACTATACTGGTGATTCATTGAAATGTGAACAATAGTTTCAGTTTCATGGTAAAGATTATGACTAAAAATATGGTCATTACTGATAGTCATTCAGAATTTTGGAAAGAGAACAATGGAATGTCCTAGGCAACTTGGGTTGAATTACATGAAATTACTAATATTTGATTTTTAAAATCTAATAACAAAACAATTTCATATGGCTCAAATTAATATTATTTGTCCAGGACTGGGGAAGTAATTTTGCTTTGATAACTGATCTATAATAGGCTACATCAACTTCTGAATATAAATAAGATCACATTAACATTTATCATTGCGTTAAATATTTCCCAGGGACAAAACCTCTCAATCACCAATCCCTGAGTGACTCCTCAAATGGAGAGGCTCTACACCAAATATTGGAGAGATAGTGAATTCTTATATATTGCTGGTGGGAATATAAATTGGTTAAGTCTTTTAGGGAAAAATCACTTGGCATTTTCATATAAAATTAAGCATTAACATGTCCTAAAACCCAGCGATTTCACCCCCAGATATATGTTCAAGGAAAGCTTTTGCACAGATATTAAAGAGGAGATAATTTTAAAAGGTTTATAATCACAAAATATTTAAACGAACTCGTGTACATTGACAGGGGGATGGCTTAATACATTGTGGTATATTTGTAGTGAAATATTATATAGAGGTAAAATTATAAATAGCTACATGCAGCAATATTGGTCATGGAAACATAAAAAAACTGGGACTCTACATCTTTGGTTTTCTGATGAAGTTTATACAGTAAAGAATTCCAACCGGGGAAACTGTATACTTTATACTTGTATATTTAGCAACAAAGTCTTCATCATTGTTTTCCTTGACAAGCATACCTGCCTAGTAATTGGCAGATTTCAAGAATGCATTTTTGCCATGTGTTGCCTTGCCCACACACCATATCATAAAATTGCTATTGGGAGAAGCAGCATGAGAAGTAGATGACCCTACAAATAGATCTTATGTTATTTAAGTATCTGTTTGGTGCAAATATTGAACTATAAGTGTCACCTTTTATCCTGAAAATTAAGATACTTGGAAGATTGTTCTCTGTTTTTGCAGTTTTCTCAGAAGGTTTCTCATCAAATTCAATGCACTGCAGGAACTCATTCAAATAAATTTATACTGACTTGAATTCAGCTTCGTGTGTTGCTTCATTAGGAGCAATAATGAGGCTTGAATAATGACACTTGCTAATGGAATAAAAATACTATGGAACAACACCAGCAGTTTTCCCTATCCCTCACTCCTGATGGAGCAATAAATGTGGCTTTAAAGTTTTAACATACAGGAGGATATCATATATGCATTGGGTCAGGTTTCTGCTGTGCTGTTTCTGTTATTACTAATGATAGCTTGCTGTTCAAACTGCATTTTATCCAGTCAGCATTTCCCCATAATATAAACTGTCTAAATTATAGCAGCTGAAATGTGTACAGTCTAGATTATAGGACAAAAAATACAATTCATAGCAATGCTGAAAACAACTGTGACTTGTGTATCTGAGTTCTAGTTTCTCTTGAATAATACTTGTTTAGAAAATTAAGGAAACTTTATTCACATTATTGTGTCAACTATAGTTTATATTTGTATAAACTGTTGCCTTTTTAGTCTCCTTTCCAAAAAAACATTGATTAGATTTGTAGGTGGGCTTTTATTCTACAAATAATTCTAAAAAATCATATCTAGGAGAGAATTTTTGAACTGGAAATAAATTATTTTTCCTTCATTTTTTTTACATTTTTATTAAATTTTTATTTTAATTCCAGTTAATATACAGCATTAAATTAGTTTCAGGTGTACAATATAGTGCTACAACAATTCGATACATCACCCAGCTCAACATCACAAGTGTGTTCCTCAGTCCCCATCAACAATTTCACCCGTCTCCTTACCCTTCTTCTCTCTGGACAGTTTGTAGTCTATAATCAAGACTGTTTCTTAATTTGTTTCTTGTTTCCCCCTTTACTTGTTAGTTTTGTTTCTTAAAGTCCACACGAGTGAAATAATATATTTGTCTTTCTCTTACTGATTTCTCTTAGCATTATACAATCTAGATACATCCATGTTACTGCAAATGGCAAAATTTCATTCTTTTGTAAGGGCTGAATAATATTCACATACATATATTTATTTTAGGGCTGAATAATATTCATACTCATATATATCTCAAAATTTTTTCATTCGTAAGTCAGTGGACACTTGGGCCACTTCCATATCTTGGCTTCTATAAACATAGGGGTGCTTCTATAATGCTTCTATAAATGTAGGGGTGCTTGCATCCCTTTGAATTAGTGTTTTTGTATTTTTAGGGTAAACCCCTAGTAGTACAATTGCTGTATCATAAGCTAGATCCATTTTTGAGGAACCTCCATGCTGTTTTCCAGAGTGGCTCCACCAGTTTGCATTCCCACCAACAGTATGAAAGTGTTCCTTTTTCTCCACATCCTTGCCAACACCTGTTGTTTCTTGTGTCTTTGATTTTAGCCATTTCTGACAGGTGTGAGGTGGTATCTTATTGTAGTTTTGGTTTGCATATTTCTGATGGTAAGTGAACATTTTTTCATGAGTCTATTGGCCATCTGGATGTCTTCTTTGGAAAAAAGTCTGTTCATGTCTTCTGCCCATTTATTTAATTGGATTATTCATTTTTGGGGTGTTGAGTTTTATAAGTTCTTCACATATTTTGG
Source organism: Potos flavus (assembly GCA_028534135.1). Taxonomy (NCBI): domain Eukaryota; kingdom Metazoa; phylum Chordata; class Mammalia; order Carnivora; family Procyonidae; genus Potos; species Potos flavus. The sequence goes on along the minus strand of CM052898.1, from coordinate 102,079,926 downwards.
ATACTAACTCTTTATCAGATGCCCATATCTTCTCCCATTATGTAGGTTTCATTTTCATTTTGTTGATTGTTTCCTTTGCCATGCAGAAGCTTTTTCTAATTTTGATGTAACCCCAAAAGTTTATTTTTTCTTTTGTTTCCATTGCCTCAGGAGACCTATGTAGAAAAAATTGCTATGGCTGATATCAAAGAGGTTACTGCCCATGTTCACTTCTAGAATTTTTATGGTTTCAGGTTTCACATTTAGGCCTTTAATCCATTTTGAATTTATTTTTGTGTATGGTATAAGAAAGTGGTCCAGGTTCATTCTTTGGCATGTTGCTGTCCAGTTTTCCAAACACCACTTGTTGAAGAGATTGTCCTTTTCCCATTGGAAAGTCTTTCCTACTTTGTCAAAGATTAAATGACCGTATAATTGTAGGTTTATTTCTGGGTTTCCTATTCTGCTCTATTGATTTATGAGTCTATTTTCATGCCAGAATCATAATGTTTTGATTACTACAGCTTTGTAATATAATATATCAAAATGTTAACAATGATAACCTTGGAGTAGAGGCTGTATTTACCTTTTAAAAAAATGTGCCATATTTAGTGCATTGGCAGAAACAAATAGCTATCTTCCAGTATCTATTCTCTTTTAATTCTATAGTAATGGAACCTCCAGTTTTAGCTGATTGCTAGAATAAAAAGCATATTTCTAGGCAAAAAATAATAATAATAATAATAACTTGAAGTCTAGAATTGTGATGTCTCCAGCTTTGCTTTTCCTTTTCAAGATTTCTTTTGCTATTTGGGGTCTTTTGTGGTTGTATACAAGTTTTAGGATATGTTCTAGCTCTAAAAAAAATTCTGGTGCTATCTTGATAGGGATTGCATTAAATGTCTAGATAGCTTTGAGTAGTATAGACATTTTAACAATATTCTTCCAATCCATGATCATGGATTGTCTTTTGTTTCTTTGTGACATCTGCAATTTCTTTCATCAGTATTTTATAGTTTTGAGAGTACAGGTCCTTTACCTCCTTAATTAGGTTTATTCCTAGGTTTCTTATTATTTTGGGTGCTATTATAAACGAGATTGGTTCCTTAATTTCTCTTTCTGCTGTTTCATTATTGGTGTATAGAAATGCAACAGAATTCTATATGTTGATTTTGTATCCTGTGACTTTACTGAACTCCTTTATCAGCTCTAGCAAATTTTTGGTGGAGACTTTTGGGCTTTCTATATATAGCATCAAGTCATTTGCAAAGAGTGAAAGTTTTACTTCTTCCTTGTGAATTTGGATGCTTTTTATTTCTTTCTGTTGTCTGACTGCTGTGGCTGGGACTTCCTGAACAATGTTGAATGAAAGTGCCAGGAGCAGAATCCTTTTCTTGTGCCTGACGTTAGGGGACAGAGTTTTTCAGAGGATGGTGATAGCTGTGGGTTTTTCTATATGACCTTTATGATGTTGAGGTACATTGCCTCTCAATCTACTGTGAGGAGGGTTTTCATTATGAATGGATCTTGTACTTTGTCAAATGCTTTTTCTTCATCTATTGAAACAATCATATGGTTCTTATCCTCTCTTATTGATGTGGGGTATCAAAATTGATTTGTGAATATCGGGCCACCCTTGCAACTCAGGAATAAATCCTGCTTGATTGTGGTGAATGATTTTTATAATGCATTGTTGGATTAGGTTGTCAGTATTTTGTTGAGGATTTTTGCATCCATGTTCATCAGGGATATGGCCTGTAGATCTCTTTTTTAGTGATAATGTTGGCCTCAAAATCATTTTGGAAGTTTTCCTTTTCTAATTTTTGGAATAGCTTGAGAAGAATAGGTATTAACTCTTTTTTAAATATTTGATAGAATTTCCCTGTGAAGCCATCTGGAACAGGACTTTTTTGGGGGGGAGTTATTTTATTATTGATTCAATTTATTTGCTGATTTTTGATTTGTTCAAATTTTCTATTTCTTCCTGTTTCATTTTTAGCTGTTTATGTTTCTAGGAATTTATCCATTTCTTCTTGGTTGTCCAATTTATGGGCATATAGTTTTTTATAGTATTCTCTGATAATTGTTTATATTTCTGTGGTATTGTGTTATTTCTCTTATCTCATTTGTGATTTCTATTTGGGTTCTTTTTCTTTTTTTTCTTGATAAGTCTAGAGTTTTATCAATTTTTTTTAATTTTTTTTAAATTCTCCCCAAAGAACCAGCTTCTGGTTTCATTGATTTTTGTTTTGTTTTGTTTTGTTTTTGTTCTGTTTTTAGTTTCTGTGTCATTTTTTTCTGCTCTAATCTTTATTTCCTTCTGCTGGTTTTAGGTTTTGTTTTTTTCCAGCTCTTTTAGGTGTAAGGTTACTTTGTGTATTTGAGATTTTTCTTGCTTGTTGAGGTAGTGTTGTATTGCTGCAAATTTCCCTCTTAGAACTTCTTTTGGTGAATCCCAAAGGTTTTGTACTATTGTACTTTTATTTTTATTTGTTTCTGTGTACTTTTTTATTTCTTTATTTCTTGCTTGGCCCATTCATTGTTTAGTAACATGTAATTTAACTTCCATGTATTTATGGTCTTTCCAGATTTTTTCTTCTGTTTGATTCCTATTTCAGTCAGAAAAGATGCATGGTATGACTTTGGTCTTCTTAAAGTTGTTGGGGCTTATTTTGTGGGATGATATGTAATCTATTCTGGAGAATCTTCTGTGTGCACTGAGAAGAAAGTGTATTCTGTTGTTTTTGGATGGAATGTTCTGAATGTATCTTTAAGTCCATCTGGTCCAGTGTGCCATTCAAAACCACTGTTCCTTGTTGATTTTTCTGTTTAGATGATCCGTCCATTGATGTAAATGGGATATTTATGTTCCCTACTATTATTGCATTATTATTGATTAGTTCTGTTGTTTGTTATTAACTATTTTATGTATTTGGGTGCTCCCATGTTGGGTGCATAAATATGTATAATTGTTATATCTTCTTGTTAGATTGTCCCCTTTATTATCATATAGTGCCCCTTTTTTAACTCTTGTCTATTTTTTTTTTCTGATATAAGTTTTGCTATTCCAGCTTTCTTTTGACATCATTTGCATGATGTTTCTCTAGTCCCTCACTTTCAGTCTGCTGGTGATTTTAGGTCTAAAATTGGTCTCTTATAGGCAGCATATTGATGAGTCCTTTTTTTTTTTTAACCCATTCTGTCACTCTGTCTTTTGACTGGAATGATCAGTTCATTTATATTCAAAGTAATTATACATTTATCGTCATTTTGTTATTTGCTTTGTTGCTTCTAAAATTTTCTCTGATCCTTGTCTTTATCTTGCTCATGATTTGCTGATTTTCTTTTGTGATATATTTTGATTTCGTTCTCTATATTTATATTTTTAGTGTTTTTTTTTTGTTTTTTTTTTTTACTATTAGGTTTGTAGATAACATCTTCTGTATATAGCAGTCTGTACTAAGCTGATCACCTTTTAGGTTGAAACCATTCTTGACAACTCCTCTCCCCATATTTTAGGTATATGTTTTTATGTTTTACATCCTGTTATTTTGTGAGTTCCTTGACTATTTTTTTACAGAAATATTCATTTTTACTGCTTTTTTCCCTACCTTTGTACTACCTCTTTTGGTCTCTCCTTTCCACTGAGTCCCCTTTAATTTTTTTTTACAAGGCTGGTTTAGTGGTCATGAATTCCCTTTGTTTTTGTTTGGTAAACTCTTTCTCTACCCTTCTTTTCTGAATGCTAGCCTTGCTGTATAGAGTATTCTTGGATACAGATTTTTCCTATTCAACACTTTGAATATATCATGCCACTTTCTTCTGGCTTGGAAAATTTCTGCTGAAAAATTTTCTGCTATCTTTATAGGATTTCCCTTAAGTTTCTGTCTTCTTTTGTCTTGTTGCTTTTAAATTTTTTATCATTTTGCCAATTACAATATGTCTTAGTGTGGATCTGCTTTTTTTTATTTTGATGGGAGTTCCCTGTGCTTTCTGGATCTGGTTATCTGTTTCCTTCCCCAGGTTAGGGTGTATTCAACTATTATATCTTTAAAGAAATTTTCTGCCGCCTTTTCTCTCTCTTCTTCTGGGACTCCTATAATATGGATGTTATTACATTTGAAGGAGTCACTGACTTCCCTAAGTCTGTTATTATTTTGCATAATTCTTTCTCTTTTGTTCATCTTGATTACTTTCCATTACTCTGCTTCTTCCATCCTGCTGTGCATTCCATCAAATGTGTTTCTCATTTCACTTATTAAGCCATTTATTTCTGCTGTTATTCCTTATCTCTCAGAAGTTTCTCATTCATGTCTTCCACTCTTGTAAAGTCCAATAAGTATCCTTATGATAATTATTTTAAATTCTCTGCTGCATGAAAAGACAATAAATCTTATTCTTTAAAAAAAAAAAATTCTCTATCAGGCATGTTATATATACCAGTTTTGCTTAGATCTCTGATTGTGGCCTTGTCCTGTTCTTTCATTTGGGATAAATTTCTCTGTCTTCTCACTTTGTCTAAGTCTCTATGCCTGTTTTGTGTTAGGAAAGTCCACTACTTCTCCTGTTCTTAGGGATAATGGCCTTATGAAGAAGAGGTCTTGTAGTGCCCTGCCATGTAGTATCCCTTGCTTCCCAGGGCCTGGTGCTTCTGAGACTGTCTCCAGTGTGTGCTGCATATGCTCTGCTTTTGTGTCTTGCCCACTTTATCCTTCAGGCCAGTAATCTCCAGAGGTTCTCTTTGTATGTTGTGGTCAGTGTTGATTTCCTGGTCTGAACGTGGTGAATTTTTAACTCCATGTGCTTTGGTCTGCTTGTGAAATGAGACCCGTGGCCACTGTTGCCTGAACTGAGGCTCTCTGTTGGGAGATGTGGTGGGAACAGGGGTTTGACCTGGTCTTCGGGGGGTGGAACTTGTCACACTGGGCTTCTGGCAAGTGTGACTGGGAAGGATAGTTCCACTGGAGTGCAGTTGTTTGGTTTGGTAAGCAAGTTAGGTAGTAAGTGTCAGCACTGCACAGGTTCCTATAGGTGGTCTTGTGCTTGTGCTAAGGGGTAGGGGAGGGAAATGGTGCTGGCCAGTTCCTTTCATCCCAGAGGGTCTCTCCATGAATGCTCTCTGGAATGTGCTCTGAGATGAGTGAATAATCTCTCAACTGTGTGCTTCAGGTGCTCTTCTGATTGCTGTTTCCATGCTGTATGTCTGTGGGTTTTTGGCCTGCTTTCTTTCTAAGAGCAGCACAATGTCCTCTGGGCTCTATTACAGCTGAGTGTGCTGACCTTTCAAATTCCTAGCTTTAAGCCACACTGGTTTCAAGAACTCATAAAATTGATGCCTTCTCACTTTCTATGCCAATTGCAATGGGGATTCATTTTCTTTCCGCACTAGTCTGTCTCTTATGCTTCTTTGTGACTGTGGCTCCCTCCCCACTGTAGTGGCCATGATCCATTTCTCTCCCAAGCTATGTGTCCTCATTTCCTATATTCTTTGATGTGGCCTCTTCTATACCTTTAGTTGTGGAGCTTGTTCTGCCAGTGTTCAGGTCAATTTATGGGGTATTTAGGATGATTTGATAGTCGTCTAGTTGTATTTGTGGAACAGGGCAAGCCTAGGATTCTCCAACTTTGCCAGTATGTCCAACCATCAAGGTGAAAATAAATTTAAATGATTTTGTTCCACTCTCTTTTTATAGAGTAGGCACCTATATCAGTTTTGTTTTCAAAGTGGGATGATCCTCTGTAGTCTCCTTATGTGACAAGAAAATGCATTTTCTTTTCAGTTATACATATGCATAATTAAGCCAACTGGGATATTTTACATATTCTGAAGTTTAACACCCAACTAAGATCTTTACAGGAATATTTTAAAAATACATTTTGTGATAATTATATCTTAACTATTCAACATTTCTGTTGTTCTGTCTCATACTTGTGGATAAATACCAAGTAAATAGCATTTTTAAAGGAAATAAATATGGAAAAACTTCACTGATTTCAGGTCATATGTGAAATATTGAAATCATTTCATAGTAATTTAAACTGTAATCAAATAAGTATGGCAGCAATTCAGTTGGGTCCAGAGTTTGAATGGATTTTCTATAAATGTTTGTTGAGCTATAATAATAACAATGGGTTGGTGCTACACCATTCCTTTTGCTCCTCTAAAGAGAGGACCTCCCAATGAAAAATAGTGGAAAGGTACTGCCAGGGCTTATATAGAATTATAGTACAATATATTTCTGTCTTTTGTCTATATGATTTATTTATCAATAAAGGTAAATTTCAGGGGTGCCTGAGTGGCTCAGTGGGTTAAAGCCTCTGCCTTCGGCTCAGGCCATCATGCCAGGGTCCTGGGATCAAGCCCTGCATTGGGCTCTCTGCTCAGTGGGGAGCCTGCTTCCCACTCTCTCTCTGCCTGCCTCTCTGCCTACTTATGATCTCTCTGTCAAATAAATAAATAAAATCTTAAAAAAAAAAGTAAATTTCACACAGGTTTTAAAACATCATTCAACATCTTGATACTTTGAGAGCCTTTGAAAAGCCAAAGTAGGTTATAATTAGATCATATTTTCAGGTTCATATATATTGCCATTCGAATTCCACATATGGGCTTTGCCTTCAAAGGAATATGTAGACACTAATTTCAAGGCTCTACATATTAGTAGTTAACAAAATGGAGCACTTGGCATTATTTGAACATACTGTAAATAAAAATATGTACACACACACACATATATAAAATATATACACAGTGTGTATATACACATTGGCTAACGAAAACAGTACATGAATGTGATGCAAAAGAATGAACAGGGGTACTGATAGTGGCTGGCAATGGGAGTATGTCTTAGCCCAATTGAATGATATGCTGGGAAACATTTAGTGAAGGAATGAATACAATTATGGAAGAAATAGAAAAATTGTGAAATATTGCCAGAAAAGCATGTCTAAGAAGTCCAAAACCACAGGAGATAATTGTGGGCTATCCTAGGAGGTCACAGTTGTCATTCAAATACCTCTAGGTTTGAATCCTGACTCAGCCATCTCAATGGGCATTTTTGACAATTTTCTAAGTGATTTGAACCTTGGTATCTGTCTTAGCTTGGGCTGCTAGAACAAAATACCATAGAGTGCATGGCTTAAATAACAAATGAATTTCACATAGTACTGGGGTCTAGGAAGTCTAGGAGTAAGGTGCTAGCTCATTTGGAGCTGTTGAGGGATCTTTTCCTGGCTTATAGTTATCTTTCTATGTCCTCACATGACCCTCCCTCAATGCATGCATCTGGGGACATTGGGGAAAGGGATCTCTTCATCTTCTTATAAGAACACTAAAGCCATCATGAGAGTCCTACCCTACCTAATCTAACCCTAATTCCCTCCCAAAGGCCCCATCTCCAAATACTGTCATATTGCAGGTTAGACTTCAGCATATGAATTTGGTTGGTTGGAGGTTACAAACAATCAGTTTGTAATAGTTTCTTCTGAAAATGTCATAAAACAGAACTTTTTTTTTTTTTTAATTTGTGAAGATTAGTACACAGTAATCTTGGTGGTGGTGCAGTGGCATTCCTGTAACTGTGACCATCTAGTGAGGGGGTCAATAATTGGTCCAAATAAAATGGCCTCTATTGGCCAAGGTTCCAGGAAAAGAGCTCTCAAATTCCAATGGAATTTGTTGGAATGGTATAAGAAACTTGCAAAAGAGGAATGGATATATGGTTTTGTACTATTAGTTCATCTATGTTGAGGATTTGTGAGGGGTAGATAGAAAATAGATGGTGCAGTTAAAGAGGCAAACAGCATTACACTTGCAAACATTGTAGGAATGCTGTGGCCTTTCTCATCCTTTAAATAAGAAAAATTTCATAAGAACCACTATCCAAGCTTCCTATATATATATCCCCAGGTAAGGTGGGCCACAGACATGAATTTGAAACACATCCAAGAAATACAGTTGTAAAGAATATCATTTCTGGAAGTGACAGAACAGATGGCAGGGCAAAGTTACATGTTTCCCTTAGGTCAGATGTGGGCCACAAGAGTATTTGTTGGGTTCTGTAAAGGCTTAACCCACCCAGACTAGGATTGGGAAGACTGTGCAAGTATCCTGTTAGGGCCAAAGCTGAGTTAGGGTGGGAGTGGCATAAAAAGTCAGCTGGAGGAAACCTCAGTAACAGGGTAGCTACAGTTCGAACTTGCCATGGTGGGAGGGGATATTCTTAGAATAACATAGAGAAATCCATTTTGAGAAAGAAGTTAGCATTGAATATCCGCCTAGTTGAGAGAGGGCCAATAGGAAATCAAAATAGAATTCAACTGCACTTTGCACCCCAAATCACCTCTTTTCTGATTGAATTGAACCTTTGATGGGGCTGTCGCACCAGAAGATAAAGCTAAGGAGTGAGGGAGGAATAAGCAAAGAAGGAGATAAGCTGATATTTTCTTCTCAAGTTCAGGCATCTAGCCTTGAAGTAGCATTCACTGGGAAAAGTAAAGTTTTAATATAATTGTGGTTCAGAGTTCTGATTTTTATGCTAACTTGTGATTTCACCTCATTAAATGGAATTATTTTGGGCTTGGAAATACCTGAGGACTAGCCCATGAATTTATCCCAGAAGCACAGAGAACCAGGCTAATGAGTCAATTTGAAGGCACTGGGAAAATAAAGATGCTTATGACTAGCATATGAAGACCAATATGTTTAATAAAATGGTTATATTATTACGTAGTGATTAATATTAATACTTCTATATTAAACAGTTTATAGTATGCTAGCATTTTTATAATTTCAGGAAATGTTATATACTTAACAAAATTTTCCTGTCTTATAAAATTAAAATGAACATTTTAAGGTTTTAGCTTATAAGCATATTGTAAAAGTTCCATTTATGTGGTAATTTGAGCCTATTCCCTTCATTCCCAAAAGTTAGGTATAATTGTCTCTGGGCATAGCTTCACAAACTTTAAAGAATACACTACTCAAGATCCAAAAAATACAGATTTCATTAACTACCTAATATTCTACTGGGGTTTGAGACCCACAGAAGTTGATGTGTAAGTCTCTGAGTTTCAGTTTTATTTGTATTTCTGATGCTGCTCAAGAACAAACCCCTCACAGGAATATCAGTATTAAGGAAGTGTCTCCAGTATAGCAGATAATCAGAAAAGCAACCAACAAATAAAGCAACAACAGGCATATGCTCTTCTAACCTGTTGTCCGAAGTCCAAAATATTTATCCAGATTATATAGCAGCTGTTGTCAGTGTCACTAAGACCAAAGCAATAAAGGACACCACAATTATTTGAAATGCATTTGATTGCCCTTTTTAAGTATAATGGGAAAAACAGTATTTGGGATGTGTGTGTGTTAAAAATATGAGGAAAAAATGAGTATCAATCAAGGTTCTTACTTCTTTGACAAGTAGAAAGAATAAAAATGTTGAGCATTACAATGGGATCAAACTAAACTCATCTACTTAATAAAATAGACTATTTTAGATATAAGTAGTTATATGTAGGCCTCGTGGTAGTCTCAAAGCAAAAACCCATAGTAAACATGAAAAAGATGAAGGAATATAAATGTACTACTAAGAAAGTCATCAAATCACAAAGAGAGCAAGAAAATAAGAAAGGAATAGAGAGAAAGTATATAAAAACAAACAAAAAACAAAAATCTGGAAAACAGGGGGTGCCTGGGTGGCTCAGTTAAGTGTCTGCCTTCAGCTCAGGTCATGTTCCCAGGGTCCTGGGATCAAGCCTCTCATTGGGCTCCCTGCTCAACAGGGAGTCTGCTTTTCCCTCTCCCTCTGCTTTCTGCTCCCACTGCTTGTGTGCTCTTGTGCACTCTCTCTATAAAATAAATAAAAATCTTTAAAAAACTAGAAAACAAAAAAGGCAATAAGCACATACTTATCAATAATGACCTTAAATGTGAATGGATTAATTTCTCCAATCAAAAGACAGAGTTGCTGAAGGGACAAAAAAAAACTATATCCTGCCTACAAGAGGCACATGAGGTCGATACAATAAAGTATAAAACATTTGTAAATATTTACATACTGAACAAAGGAGTACCTAAATATATAAAAGAAATATTAACACACCTAAAATAGAAATACACAGCAATATGATATAAGACTTTAATATCCCATTACACCTATGAATAGATTATCCAGGCAGAAAATAGATAAGGAAACACTATTTTAAATGACATGTTAGGCCAGGTGGATTTAATGTATTTTTATAGAATTTTCTATCCAAAAGCAACAGAACACACATTCTCAAGTGCATATGAAACATTTTCCAAGATTATGTGTTAGGGCACAAAACAAGTCTTAATAAATTTAAGGGGATTGAATTCTATCAAGCATCTTTTGCAACCACAATGTACAAAATTAGAAATTGTTATACAGAAAATCTGGAAATTTGCAAATACTGGGATATTAAAAAACATGCTATTGAACAATGAATTGATCAGTGAAGAAATGGAAAGAAAAAAAATGCCTTCAGAAAAACAAAAATGGAGAACACATACCAAATTATCAGATAGTATGTGACAAAAGAAATTCTTTTTATTTTTTTTTAAGGTTTTATTTATTTACCTGTCAGAGGGAGAGTGAGCACAAGCAGAGGGAGTACCAGGCAGAGGGAGCAGCATGCAGAGGGAGCAGCATGCAGAGAGAGAAGCAGACTCCCCACTGAGCAAGGAGCCTGATGTTAGACTCGATCCCAGGACCCTGGGATCATGACCTCTGAGCCAAAGGCAGATGCTTAATGGACTGAGCCACCCAGGCATCCCTGACAAAAGAAGTTCTAATGGAATGTTCATAGCCATGAATGCCTACCTCAGAAAAGAAGAAAAGTCTCAAACAATCTAACATCACACCTTAAGGAACTAGACAGAGAAGAAAAAATGAATTCCTGTTAGTAAATGGAAGGAAAGAATAAATATTAGGGCAGAAATAGATACTAAAAAGACAACATAAAATATCAATGAAACTAACAGTTGATTCTTTGAAAAGATAAAATTGACAAACCTTTAGCTGGACTGGACTCTCCTCCCCTCAAAAAAGAGGACACAAACTCAGAAAGCAAAGTGATATTACAACTGATATCCACAGAAATACAAAGGATCATAAGAGACTGTTATGAACAATTATACACCAATAAAATGGATAACCTAGAAGAAATAAATTCCTAGAAACACAAACTACCAAGACTAAATCATGATAAAAATAGAAAATCTGAACAGACTGATAACTAGAAAGGAGATTTAATCAGTAACACAATAGCTCCCAACAAAGGTCGAGGATCTGACGAATTCTACCAAATAGTCAGAGAATAATTAGCCAATCTTTCCCAAACACTTCCAAATTATAGAAAAAGGTGGAAAACTTCCAAACACATTTTAGGAGGACATTACCTTAATACTCAAATCAGACAAGGATGCTACACACACACACACACACACACACACACACACACACACAAAATACAAGTAAATATCCTTGATCAACATAGATGCTAACTAAAATTCTCAAAAAATATTAGCAAACCAAATCCAACAATTGATTAAAAGAATTATACACCATGATTAAGTGGGTTTATTCTAGGAATGCAAGCATGCCTCAACATCTTTAAATCAGCAAATATATCACATTATCACAATGAAGGATTAAAATGATAGGATTATTTCAATAGATACAATAAAAGCATTTAACAAAATACAACATCCATGCATCATAAAAACTCTCAACAAAGCATGTATAGAAGGCACATAACGTAATAAGGGCCATATGTAAGCCCACAACTAACATCATATTTAATAGTGAAAGCACTGAAAGTTTTTCCTCTAAGATCAGGAAAAAAACCAAGATGCATATTCTCATCACTTTGATTCAATATAGTATTGGAAGTCCTAGCCAGAGTGATCAGGCAGGAAAGAAATATAAGCTATCCAAATCAGACAGGAGAAAGTAAAATTCAGTATTTGAAGATGACATATATATAAAACCCTAAGGCTCTATCAAAAAACTGTTAGAACTAATTAACAAATTCAGTAAAATTGTAGGATACAAAATCAACAAGCAAAAACCTGTTTTTTTTTACACTAATAATGAACTATCACAAAAATTAAGAAAATCCAATTTATAATTGTATCAAAAAGAAAAAAATAACTAGGAATAAGTTTTACCAAGAAAGTGAAAAACCTGTATTTGAAAACTACAAAGTATTAATGAAAGAAATTGAAGAAGATGGGTGCTTAGATGGCTCAGTCAGTTAAGGGACTGACTTGATTTCAGCTTAGGTTATGATCTCAGGTTCATGAGATTGAGCCCCATGTTGGGCTCTGTGCTGGACAGGAGCCTGCTTGAGATTCTCTTCTCCCTCTCCCTCTCCCCCCTCCCCTGTTCACACACACTCTATCTCTTGCTTTCTGAAATAAATAAATACAAAATCTTTATACCATACACAAAATAGAAATAGATTAAAAACTTGAAGGTAAGACCTGAAACCATTAAATCCTAGAAGGAAACATAAGGCAGTAAGCTCCTTGACATATGTGTTGGCAATGAAGCCAAAGCAACAAAAGTAAAAATAAACAAGTGGGACTACATTACACAAAAAGTTTCTGCACAGCATACACAACCAACAAAATGTAAAGACAACCTACTAAATGGGAGAAAATAATTGCAAACTGTATCTTAGTATTTAAAATACATAAAGACCTCATATAATTCAGCAACACAAAAACAGTACAATTTAAAAAATGGGTAGAAGAAATGAATAGACATTTTTCCATAGAAGACATACAGATGACCAACAGACATATGAAAAGATGCTCAACATCACTAATCATCAGGGAATTGCATATCAAAAGTGCAGAGAGATGTCATCTCATGCCTGTTAAGAATGACTATCATCAAAAAGAAATGTCAAGTGTTGGTGAGGATTAGAGAAAAGAGAACCCTTGTGCACTGCAGGTAGAAATGGAATTTGTTGCAAAGACTTGGAATGCAGTATGTAGGTTCCTCCAAAAATTAAAAATAGAACTACCATGTGAGCCTGTAATTCCACTTCTGTGTATTTATCCAAATAAAGTAAAAACACTAATTTAAAAAGATATATGCACCCCCATATTTATTGCATCATTATTTATAATAGTTATGATATTGAAGTAGTAGCCTAAGTGTCATTGATGGATAAATGGGTAAAGAAATTGTGGTGTGTACACACACACACACACACACACACACAATTCGGTCATACAAAGGAATGAAATCTTGCTATTTGCAACAGCATAGACTCAAGGACATTATGCTAAGTGAAATAGGTCAGACGAAGAAAGATGAGTAACATAGGATCTCATATGGGGAAACTAAAAAAAACTGCAAGCTCATAGATATAGAAAACTGATGGTTGTGAGAGGTAGGGAGTGGTGGCAGGTGGGAGAAATGGGTGAACTATTTTGTTTAAATAAATTGAATAAAACCTTAAAAAAGAGGGAATGAGCATCAATCTAAGTTCATACTTCTTTGAAAGTGATTTTTATAATGTTTAGGTGTTTTTTAGATTATACTGTATCTACAGATATTTTAAGATCTTTAAAATTTTTCTTTTATTATCAGTAGGACATCATTCCAATTTGATACTTTAAGGTCATGTAAGGAAGTTAGAGACTTTAATCTTGCTAAGTGTGTGTAGATAATAGCACTAGTAATATTGATCATGAAATACTTTCATACTAAAAATAACATCTTAGAATATATTGTTTGGATTCAGAACTGTTGCCAATTATCATAAACATACCTATATAGTCATTTTCATTAGTTGTACTATGTGATAAAAGGTACAATTTTAAAACTGAATTTTAGAAAAAATTGAAGAATTTTAAATGTGGTAATAGATTTGACTCTGCTGTAGGTTTTCCAGTTATTATATATTGGTTTATAAAACTATGGTTTGGAAAGTTGTTAAAATGTCCAGCCACAGCATATTATTTAATACAATGCCATAGTTTAATGTCATAATGTTATAGTTCAGAATAATTAAGAGTGTCTTACCAGGACAGGAGTTTCTATTTTTTTTCAGTAATGTGTGCCTAGTGCTTCAAACAGTGGCTTGGCCTTAATAGCGCTCAACGGATATTTGTTGAATGAGTAAATAAAAGTCATAACTAATACAGTATTTGTATCAGATACTAGTAAATAACATTTGCTTTGGAATCAGAAAATGGTTTAAATCCCATTTAAATCACAGGGTTCACGCTATACAATGCCTCCCTTTCATTAGGTTTCTGGATTTGGGAGTGCAGTATACATATTTCTTTTATATTTAAAACATCTTCTGATGCTTTTGAAAATGTTTATGCCACATAATTTGCTAATATATTATAATCATGTTTTTTAGAAGGACTTTGGTAATTGATTTTTTGCATTTAAGTTTTGTTTTGTTTGTTTTTTTCCCCAAATTGACTATCATGTGGAGCCACTTAAAGAGATGTTTAGTTCTCCTGAGTGCATGTTGTCCTTGCCCCCATCATCAGTAGTCTGGACTTTTGACAAACACTGGACATCTTTTACTTCATTGCCTGCACTCAGACTGGTAGTGTGGGTGTTGTGCAGGAGTCATTGTCCCCAGAAGAGGGAGGCCTGAAGGAAGTTATTTCATGCTGTGAGGTCCCATGACACTTGTTTCCCCAGACCCAGTCTTCCCCCTCACCTCCCTTCTTCCTCCCCTGACACTGGGCCACCAGGAGGGTCCCTGCTTTTGCTCCCAAAGCTGTCTCACCCAGTCCTTTATGACTGCCCTCCCCAACTTGTCCCGGTGCTGGGGTTTGAGGGTTTGGCTTGCCCACACACGGCTGGCATCATCACTGGGAAAAGGTCTTGGCCCCTTGTAGGTGGGCTGTCTGTTTGCTGTGTGAGAAAATGGCCACCTTGTTGCAGGAAGGCAGGTGTCTTCTCTGTTGTAAACTGCCAGAAACATTCTTCCCATCAAGGCATTCATGTTCTTTGTGCCAAAATACCATGTCAAGTGACAGTAAAATTTGATGGATTGACTTGGTTAAAAAGTGAAGCAGAGAGTGAGTTCTCCCACCCAGGATTCTACCTGTGGCAACTCCCCATGGACTCTGCATGGGAGAGCTTTGCCCTCCTGAGAGCCCAGGAGACTGGGTCAACACCTGCAATGGTGAAGGGAAGTGTTTTTCCAAAAGATCCTGTGGAGGTGTCTCAGGTGTTTGGGACATTAGTGTCTACTTCCTAAAGGGTATTTCTGCAAATCTTTGCTTTACCACAGTTAGGTCGGGTTTTATATACAATTATTGTATCTAAGTTTCTAGAGCACACATCATAGGTATGATTTTTTGAAAAATTTTCATTGTGTAGTGCCATTTGATCTGAGTGCCTGGCATGTAAATCAGCACGTACTTCTGTCCTGGCTGCCTCTACACACATGGTTGCCACCATTCCCCCTCAGCAACAAGGAAAGATAAGTCCTTCAACCAGAAACTGGCTGAGTACAAGCTCTTCATCTACAACCTGACTACTAGGGGGTTTCTATGGCACATCAGGAAGAAGATCTTAATATTCTACCTAGTTTTTTATGGGTTCTTGGTTCCACTCCTTTCATTCATGGGGTTTATGCTTCAGGCTCTGAACAATGAGGTTCCAAAATGCTATGACCAGTTTCCTACTCCAAAACTTTACAGTTTTTTGTTTTTTATTTTTTAAACCAGTGACTGTGTTGGAATATACCCCCATATGCCTGATCCAAATTCCTATAACGGGTACCTTGAGAACCTTACATTTCTAAAGTCATATGATTTAGAACACAAGAATCACAATCTGTACTGATAGAGCACTTTTGAACAGAAAGATCCATTTTATGTTGCCTATAAGTTTTGCATTTTCTTCAAGCATACAGTGGTGTGAATGATTCTGGTTTTGGCTATTCCAAGGGAAACCCCTGTATTTTTGTAAAGTTGAAAAAATAATTGGATTACTGCCTCAAGGAGAATGAAAGATTTCATGTATTTCAAAGAATGAAAACACAGAAGTTCTATTAACTTATCCTCCCAGTGGAATTACAGACTTAAAATATTTTTCATGTTATGGGGAGAAAACTTCATGTGAGATATCTGCAAGTCACTAGTTTCTATCCAGGTTGTCTCTGATCCTAACAGTGTTGAGAAAGAAATAATGGTGGAGTGCAGGATTGATACTGAAAAACCAGGATGATGGTGATAAGATTTAAGGAGTAGATGTGTTCAGTATCACAGAGCATGCATAGTATGAGTAGGATCCACAGAGTAAATGTGTGTTGTCAGCCTTCACATTGAATCCACGGGACCCACATTTCTAGGATTATGAGACCACTTTGGAGAAAGGTGGAGTGGTACATGACACTGTGATAACAATATAATGTACTTCTAAATCATAGTGTTCAACGTCCTGCAAAATAATTAACTCTTGCCTCTAATGACTTTGAACCAGCGTACAGTCACCTGATAGGAATAGTGAGAACTTGTTTCTCAACATGTACAATGCCAATCATGTCCTATTTTTATGTGGTTTAATTGCCAAGTGTCTAAAGCTTAACATGCTCTGCTCTGTGAATATATTATGGATTTAATACCGGCTAACTGTCATATTTTGAGGTCAATAAAACTTCAGGGATGAAATGGTACTTGACCAACATCAAGAGACTTCAAAGTTCTATTCATGAGGAGGAAAAAAGAAAAGCAGATTTGAAAAGCATTGCCTTGGCTTTTTTGTAGGATTACTTTTTATATGCTGATTTAGTCTGTGGATTTTTTTGATTAAGAACACATTTTGTTATGGGGCACCTGGGTGGTACAGTCAGTTAAGTGCTGACTCTTGGTTTCAGGCCCTGGTCTCTGGGTTCTTGTCTCAGGGTGGATGGAGCCCCACTCAGTGCTTCGCTCAGGGTAGGGACTGTTAGTTTCTTTCTCCCTGTTCCTCTGCCCCATCATACTCCATGCTCTTGCATGCACTCTGTCTCTGTCTCCCTCTAAAAATAAATAAATATTTCAAACAAACAAACAAACATATTTTGTTGGGGTGCCTGGGTGGTTCAGTCGGTTAAGCATCAAACTCTTAATATTAGCTGGGGTCTTGATCTCAGGGTTGGGAGTTTGGCCAGTGTTGGGGCTACACATTACATGGAGCTTACTTAAAACAAAAACAACCCCCCTGAAACAAAAACCCACAGTGTTATAAAATGTCCAAAACCTAGAAGAGGTAATTTTTAGTACTGAAACTAAATCTTATATTTTATTTTTTTCCCCAAATACTTTTATTTTATTTTTTCAGTGTTACAAGATTCATTGTTTATGTACCACACCCAGTGCTCCATGCAATACATGCCCTCCTCAATACCCACCACCAGGCTCGCCCATCCCCCCACCTCC
>CM052898.1:102027954-102062010 GCA_028534135.1 Potos flavus | reverse complement strand
GTGGCTCCCTCTCCCTTCTGTTTATCCTCCGATATCAGTTCTCGTGTTCCCACTCTGCTTTACCTCTCTGCTGCTGCCTTCTGCTCCTGTAGAGATCCAGAAGTGAAAAATCTTACTTCTCAGGCTGATCTCATGGTGTTCAGCGTGTTCTGGTAGATATCCAGCTCACTTTAGGGGACCGGTTGTAACAGTGTCTCCTACTTCTCCGCCATCTTGCCCTCCCTCCTCCTAAATCTTATATTTTAGACTAGAAATGAAGCATAGCATTTTTAAGTTATCCCAAATGAACATATACTTAATTTTTTCATATACCTAATTTTTATGAAATTCATAAGATTTAAATTATAAAACACTTTATGAAATATCTGGTTATTTTTATTTAGCAGAATGTGTTATAATAAAGTATAAATTGTGAAATGCTAAAAATATTCTGTTACTTAAAACAACTTTATAAGGAAAAAATGTATATTTTTATAATTTATGCTCTTTATTTTTTGTAATGAATGGATGATTAACATAGTGTTATGTTTCAGATGTACAACATAATGTTGTACAATCTTACAATGTTAGTTTTAGATGTACGGTATAGAAAAATAATTCTGTGCATTACCCAGTGCTCACCATGACAACCCTAGTCCCCATCTTTTTTTTTTTTTTTTTAAAGATTATTTATTTATTTATTTGACAGAAAGATCACAAATAGGCAGAGGGGGCAGGCAGAGAAAGAGGGGGAAGCAGGCTCCCTGCTGAGCAGAGATTCTGATGCGGGGCTCAATCCCAGGACCCTGAGACCATGACCTGAGCCAAAGGCAGAGGCCCTAACCCACTTAGCCACCCAGGTGCCACCCCTAGTCCCCATCTTTTACCAAACAACATAACTACAGTATTACTGACTATATTCCCTATGTTGAACTTTTCATGTCTGTGATTTATTTATAACTGAAAATTTATACTTTTTAATACCCTTTATTTTATCACTCACCTGCATCCTCTCTGGTAACCACCAGTTTATTCCCTGTATTTAAGAGTCTGATTTTGTTTACTTATTCATTTCTTTTGTTATTTAGATTTCACATGTAAGTAAAATCATATGGTATTTGTCTTTCTCCGACTTACTTCTCTTAGCATTATATCCTCTAGGCCCACCCAGGTTGTCGCAAATGGCAAGATCTCATTCTTTTTTAGGCCTGAGTAATATTCTCTTATATCTATACACACAGACACACCACTTCTGTTTGCCTGTTCATCTATCAGTGGTCACTTGGTTCGCTTCTGTATTTTGTTTATTATAAATAAGGCTCCAATAAACGTAGAGGTGCATGTATCTTTTTAAATTAGTGTTTTTTGTTTTCTTTGGGTAAATACCCAGTAGTGGAATTATTATATGATATTTCCATTTTTTAATAATTTGAGGAGCCTCCATACTGTTTTCCACTGTGGCTACACCAATCCACCTTCCCACCAGAAATATGCGAAGTTTCCTTTGTCTTCATATCACCAAAATTTGTTTCTTGTCTTTTTGATTCTAGCCATTCTGATTTAAGGGTGAGGTGGTATCTCATTGTAATTTTCATTTGCATTTCTCTGTTTAATGATGTTGATGTCTTTTCTGTGTGTCCTCTTTGGAAAATGTCTGTTCAGGTGTTCTGCCCATTTTTAATTGGACTATTTGTGGTTTTTTTGGTGTTGAATTGTATGTTTTTTCAGTGTCGAATTGTATGTTTTTTCTATATTTTAGATATTAACCCCTTATCTGATACATCATTTGCAAATATCTTCTCCTATTTGGTAAGTTGTCTTTTTGTTTTGTTGGTGGTTTTCTTTGCTGTGCAAATGCTTTTTATTTTGGTGTAATCCCGACAGTTTATTTTTCCTTTCTTTCTCCTTTGTCCAAGGAGACTTACCTAGAAAAATATTTCTACAGTCAATGTCAAAGAAATTACTGTGTTTTCTTCTAGGAGTTTTACAATTTAATGTCTCACATTTAGGTCTTTAATCCACTTTAAGTTTATTTTTGTGTATGGTGTATTTTGTGAGAAAGTGGTTCAGTTTCCTTCTTTTACATGTAGCCGTCCAGTTTCCCTGGCACAATTTGTTGAAGAAAATGCTTTTTCCCCATTGTGTATTCTTCTTTTGTAATATATTAATTGACCATATAATCATGGGTTTGTTTCTGGGCTCTCTATTCTGTCCTATTGATCTATTGATTTTTGTGCCAATATCAAACTGTTTTGGTTACTATAGCTTTGTAATATACCTTGAAATCTAGGATAGTAAAACATCCAGCTTTCTTCTTTCTCAAGTTGCTTTGGGTATTCAGAGTCCTTTGTGGTTTCATACAAGCATTTTGAAAAATGCTATTAGTATTTTGATAGGCATTGCATTAAATCTGTAGATTTAATGTAGATTGCTTTGGGTAGTTACAGACATTTTAACAGTATTAGTTCTTCCAATCTTTGCTTGTGATGTCTCCAGTTTCATTCACCAAAGTCTTATAGTTATCAGAGTGCAGGTCTTTTTACCTCCTTGGTTGAGTTTATTCCTAGATATTTCATACTTTTTGGTGCAACTGTAAATAGAGTTACTAACTTCTCTTTCTGCTACTTCATAATTAGTGTATAGAAATGCAACACATTTCTATATATTAATTTTGTGTCCTGTGACTTTACTGAATTCATTTATTCTAATAGGTGTGGGGTTTTTTTATAGAGTCTTTAGGGTTTTCTATATATACCATTGTATCATGTGCAAAAAGGAAGGGTTTACTTTTTCCTTACCATTTGGATGCCTTTCATATTTGATGGCTGTGGCTATTTCTTATCTGATGGCTGTGGCTAGGACTTCACTACCATATTGAATAGAAATGATCAGACTGAACATCCTTGTTCTGATGATGATCTTATAGGAAAAGCTTTTAGTTTTTCACCACTGAGTATGTTAGTTGTGTGTTTCCATATATGGCCTCTATTATATTCATGTATATTTCCCCTAAACCCACTTTGTTGAGAATTTTTAGCATAAATGGGTGTTACACTCTGTAAAATACTTTCTCTGCAGCTGTTGAGGTGGCTATATTTTTATCCTTTCTCTTTTCATGTGATGTATCACATGAATTCATTTATGAATATTAAAACACACTTGTATCCCTGGAATAAATCCCACTTGATCATGGTGAATGATTTCTTTAATGAACTGCTGGATTCAATTTGCTAATATTTTGAGGGTTTCACGTCTATGTTCATCAGAGATATTGGCCAGTATTTTTTTTTTTTTTTATAGTTTCGTTGTCTGCTTTTGGTATCAGAGTAATTTTGGCCTTATAAAATGAATTTGGAAGCTTTCCTTCTATTTTTTGGAATAGTTTGAGAATAATAGGTATTAAATTCATAAATATTTGGTAGAATTCACCTGTGAAGTCATTTGATGCTGGACTTTGTTGGGGGATTTTTGATTACTGATTAAATTTCATTGCTTATAATCAGTCTGTTCAAATTTTCTGTCTTTTCTAATTCGGTTTTGGAAAATTGAATGTTTCTAGGAGCATTTATCCATTGTATCTACATTTTCCAGATTGTTGGTATATAATTTTTCATAATAT
The DNA here is from genome assembly GCA_028534135.1 of Potos flavus. Classification (NCBI taxonomy): domain Eukaryota; kingdom Metazoa; phylum Chordata; class Mammalia; order Carnivora; family Procyonidae; genus Potos; species Potos flavus. The sequence continues at coordinate 102,058,412 of CM052898.1, read as the reverse complement.
TCTCTTATAATCTTTATATTTCTGTGGTGTCAATTATTATTTCTCTTCATTTCTAATTTTTTATGCATTTGAGTCTTTTCTACTTGATGAATCTGGCTAAAGGTTTATCGATTTTATCTTTTTAAGAAACCAGCTCCAAATTTCATTGATCTTTTCTTTCTTTCTTTTTTTATTATTATTATTATTATTATTATTATTTTTTGGTCCCTATTTCATTTATTTCTGCTCTAATCTTGATAATTTCCTTCTTTCTACTAGCTTTGGTCTTTATTCTTCTTCTAGCTCCTTTGGTATAAAATTAGGTTGTTTATTTACGATTGTTTTTGTTTCTTGTGTTATGTGTCTAATGTTATAATATTCTTTCCTAGAACTGCTTTTGCTGTATCTCAAAGACTTTGGGACATTGTATTCTCATTTTTACCTTTTTCTCCATGTATTTTTTAAGTTCCTCTTTGATATTTTGGTTGCCCCATTCATTGTTGTAGCATGTTGTTTAGCCTGCATGTTATGTATTCATTCCAGGCTTTTTTCTTGTAGTTGATTTCTAGTTTCATACTGTTATGGTTGGAAAATGCTTGATATAATTTCAGTCTTTTTGAATTTATTGTGACTTGTTTTGGGCCCGACATGTGATCTATTCTGGAGAATGTTTGATGTGTACTTGAAAAGAATGTGTACTCTGCTCTTTTAGATGGATTATTCTGTATGCATCTGTTAAGTCCATCCGGTCTAATGTTTCATTAAAGCCATCGTTTCCTAGTTGCTGTTCTTTCTGAATGATCTATCCATTTACGTATGGGAATTTAAAGTCCCCAACTATTTTGGTATTACTGTTAATTTCTCCCTTTTTGTCTGTTAGTAATTGCTTTATGTATTTAGGTGCTCCCATGTTTGGTGCATAGTTATTTAAAATTGTTATATTTTCTTGGTGGAATGTTCCTTTTATCATTATGTAGTGGCATTACTTGTCTCTTGCTACAGTTTTTGACTTATAGTCTATTTTGTCTGATAGAAGTATTGCTACACTGGCTTTTTTTCCCCTTCCAATTGCATTGCGAATATTTTTCTATCCCTTCACTTTTAATCTGCCATGTGTCTTAAGTCTGAAGTGAATCTCTTGTTGACACCATATAGCTGGATCTTGATTTTTATTCAATCAGTTGCCACATGTCTTTTATTGATTAGATAACTTATCTTTAAAGTAATTATTGATACTGATATTGCCATTTAGTTATTGGTTTTCTGGTTGTTTTGTAGTTCTAAACTATTCCTTTCTTCTCTTGTGGTTTGATGGCTTTCTTTAAGGTTATGCTCAGATTCCTCTCTCTCTCTCTCTCTCTCTGTGTGTGTGTGTGTGTGTGTGTATCTGTTATAGGTACTTGATTATGGTTACCATTATGTTCATATATAGCATTCTATATTAAGTTGATGATTTCTTAAGTTTGAACCCATTCTAAAAGCACTAAGTCTTCACCCCCCACCACATTTTATGTATATGATATCATACTTGCCTTTATTTGTGAATCCCTTGACTGGTTTTTGTAGATATATTTAACTGCTTTTGTGTTTTAACCTCTATACTGGTTTTAGAAGGGATAAATCTGCTACCATTATGATAGATATACCTTTACCAGTAAGTTTTTTTTCCCTTTCATAATTTTCTCCCACTAAGTGCCTTTTCTTCCCACTGAAAGAATTCACTTTAACATCTCTTGCAATGTTGATCTAGTGGTGATGAACTCTTTTTACTTTTGTCTGGGAAACCTATTATCTCTCCTTTATGAATGATAAACTTGATAATCTCTCCTTCTATAATGACAACCTTGCTGGGTAGAACATTCTTAGTTGCACACTTTTTCCTTTCAATACTTTGCAAATATCATTCCCGCAAAGTTTCCGCTGAAAAATCAACTGATGGCCTTTTGGGATTTCCCTTATATTTAACTATTTTCTCATGCTGCCCTTATAATTTTCTCTTTATCACTACTTTTTGCCATTTTAACGATTATGTGTCTTGGTGCAAAACTCCTTGGGTTTAACTTGTTAGGGGCTTTCTGCAATTCCTGGATCTGGATGTCTGTTTCTTTCCATAGATGAGGGAAGTTTTCAGCCATTGTTTCTTTAATTTTCTGCCCCCTTCTCTCTCTCTCCTCCCCCCTCCCCTTTCCTTCTGGGATTCCTAACTTGCAAATATTATTACTCTTGATTTTATTATTGAATTCCCTTAACCTATTCTCATTTTTATTCTTTACTTAATGAGTTCCTTATCTCTGACTGGTTCATTTTTATATTTCCTAGCTCTGCTGAAGATTTCACTGAGATCCTTCACTCTTTCTCAAGCCTTGTGAATATCTTTATGATCAGTATTTTATTCTTTTTTTTAAAATATATATATTTTTAATATATTTTTAAATATATTTATATTTTTTTATTTATTTGTCAGAGAGAGAGAGAGAGCACAAGCAGGCAGAGTGGCAGGCAGAGGCAGAGAGAGAAGCAGGCTCCCTGCCGAGCAAGGAGCCCGATGCGGGAATAGATCTCAGGACCCTGGGATCATGACCTGAGCCGAAGGCAGCTGCTTAACCAACTGAGCCACCCAGGTGTCCCAGTATTTTATTCTTTATCAGACACATTGCTTATTTCTTTATTTAGACCTCTTGCTGTGATTTTGTACTGTTCTTTTATTTGAGACATATTCTTCTGTCCCTTCAATTTGTCTCTCTGTCTGTTTCTATATATTAAGGAGATCAGCTATATCTCCTGGTATTAAAGGTATTGGCCTTTTAAAGAGAGCCTGGGGGTGCCCCGTAGTGCAGTGCGCCCTTTTCACCAGAACCAGGTGCACCAGGGGTATTTTCTATTGGGTTGTGTGTGCCCTACGGTTGTGGCTAAGTAGAGTTTGCCTTCCATCCAGTCAGCTGCACAGTCCCACTTTTCCTGCCAAAGGTATGCCTGGCAAGGTTTCGTTCCAGCCCTATTGAAAGGTTTATGTGAGGCCACCACAGGCTTATCAGTGGGTGGTGTCAGCAATCAGGCTAGCTGTCTGCATTTATTTTTCTGTAGCTGTAGGCATACTGAAAGGCAGAATGCTTTCCCTGAGCTGCCCTCTGAGAGGCTTTCATTGGTGGATAGGGCCAGCAATCAGATTAGATGTCAGTACCTAATCTTTCTGGTGCTACTCTGTGTGCACCTAATGTCAGTCTTCTCTCTGCATGGCCAGCTAAATCTTTCAGCTGTTGGAACTGTGGGTAAACTATTATATTGGATCATCTCCCCCTCTTTCTGGGGCAGGAGTCACTTTGGAATGCACTGGTCCATGCCAGAGCTTCTTGTATGGTATATAGGAATAGGAGAAACTTTGGAGAGATGGCTGCTGAGGTGGGCAGATTGGGTGGGGGTGGACCACAGGGTTAGGTGGGGATGGGGCACATGATGCTGTCAAGATACGTGAAGAGTGTTAATGATGGTTCCTGCAAATATCCAGCTATCTAGGCTTGAGAAGGGAAAGAGAAATGGCACTTCCCAGAACTTTTGTTTTTGGAGAAATCTCCTAAAGATCCCTGCACCTCTAGCACATGTTCTGACATGAGTAATAACTCCCCTTCAGGTATACTCCCAGGTGCTTTTCAAACTGCTGCCTTTATGCATGTTTTTCCAGGTTATTTATTCTAGTTTTTTAAGAGTAGGCACGGTTTCTTATTTCTCCCTGGCTCTCCTGGAGCTAAGCTCACTGATTTTTAAGGTACCAGGAGTTGAGCCCACTGAATTTAAAAGCTCATGACGTTAAGCTCCACTGGTTTTTCAAGCCAACCTTATGGGGGCTCATCTTCCCAGTGTGTGTTCCCAGCGCCCAGGATGCCTAGTATGGAATCTGATCCTCTAGCTTATTTGTATTATGGTATTCCTCCCAGTTGTAGTTAGTATCATTGGGACTTTGTTTCCCATCCTTGTCTCTGACTCTCCTTCCCTTTTTGATTAACTGTAGACAGTCTGGTATGCCAGTCTTTGCGTCATTTTCAAAGTTATTTGTACAGATTTAGCTGTTATTTTGGTGCGTCCATGGTACAGGGTGGACTGAGGATCCTTTCCTCATCCATCTTCCTCAGTTTAGGAACAAGGATATTTTAATACATTACTTAATATAACCTTAATTTATCAAATTAAATAGGTTGGTTATTGATAATATTCAAACTAAATTTCTTATTTAATATACTTTTTTGACAACTTCTTACATATTATAATTAGTTTAACTAGCATTAGCCTGCAGTTATGTACTTAGAAAAATTTTCCTGAGGCTTTGTCATCCTTTTATTTTTGTCTTAATGATATTATTACTTATGTTCCAACTTTAAATGTAGAAACTTAATTTCTTTAATTAGAGGTTAAATTTAGGACTTAAAATTACATTTTAAAATAATACTTCTGGGGTGCCTGGGTGGCTTAGTGGGTTAAAACCTCTGCCTTCAGGTCAGGTCATGGTCTCAGGGTCCTGGGAGTGAGCCCCGCATTGGGCTCTCTGCTCAGCAGGGAGCCTGCTTCCCACGCTCTCTCTGCCTGCCTCTCTGCCTACTTGTGATCCCTCTCTCTCTGTCAAATAAATAAATAAAATCTTTAAAAAAATAAAAATAATACTTCTGAAAGTTTTACTCTCTGGTGTTTAATGTAGAGGCAAACATACATTTGAATTCTAACACCATCTGTCCCATGGATTTGAATAAATTACATAAATTCTACCAACATTGTTTGTTTTATTTTTAAAATAGAAACAATAGAAACAACTTATAGGGTCTTACGGAGAAAAAGTTGACAATGTTTCTCTGAGATGGTTCCTGACACAAAGCAGGTGCTCAGTAATTTTACTGTCTTTTTTTTTTTTTCTTAAATACTTCTTTTACAAATATAGATGGTGACTAAGTTTACATTTTTCTCTGTGAGATAGCTACCGAAAAATAATTAGATGGAAAACTATGAATACTTTCATTACACTTTTCTGTCTCACTGTGTTTCCCTTTGATCTGCTATTTCTTGCTGAATGGTCTTTTCTGGGAGAAAATAGACTTTTTTGTTGCTTGTTTTCTCAAAATATTGTTTAGTATGTTAACATGTAGAGGCAAAACACCATTAAAGTTCAGAACATAAACAGAATCAAGATCTTTAGGGGAGAGCTGGAGCATTTAAAATAAAGACCATCCGCTCGCAGGTTTTCACAACGTTTAAGGAAGAAGCATGGAGAAAATATGAGGAGTTTAATAATCTGTAATATATTATTCATGAAGCCTCACAATACTCCCTCAGCACCATACAGCTGGGTCGTATTTAATTCCATCTTCTCCCAAATCCAGTTAATTGTCAAGAATTGTCAGTTCTACTTCCTGCACTTGCTGTGAATATATCTGTTTATGTTCATTATCTTCATTATCACTACCCTAGGCAATAATTTCCTCCAGGTTGTTCTGTTCAGATTTGCAACACAAACAGACTTTCTAATATGTCCATCTGATGATGTTTGCTATTAACTGAGTGTTTGGGTTACTTCCCCCCACAACATTATGTTGAAGCCCTAACCCCCAATATGATGGTATTTGGAGGCGGGGCCTTTGGGATATAATTGGTTTTCAATGAGTTTGTGGACATGGTGCCCCCATGATAGGATTGGTACCTATGATGGTTAATTTTGTGATCAACTCTAATGGATCATAGGTGCCCAGATATTTGGCTAAATATTATTTCTGCATGTGTCTATGAGAGTGCTTCTGGATGAAATTAGCATTTGAATTGGTAGACTCAGTAAAGCAATTTCTCTTCCCAGTATGAGTGGGCATTCTCAAATCTTTTGCGGGCCTGAATAGAACAAACATGCAGAGGAAGGTAGATTCTAGCCTTTCCTGCCTGACTACTTGATAGGGGTGTCAGTCTTCTCCCCTTGGTACTTCTGGTTCTTTAGACTGGAATCTACATCACTAGCTCAGTTGGTTTTCAGGCCTTTGTACTTTTTTTTTTTTTTTTAAGATTTTATTTACTTATTTTAGAGAGAAAAAGAGGGTGGAGGGGAAGGGGCAGATGGAGAGAGAAAGACTCTATGCTGAGCATGGAGCTCAGTGCAGGGCTTGACTTCCTGACCCTGAAATCATGAAATGAGCTGAAATACAGAGTTGGATATTTAACCGACTGAGCCATTCAGGTGTCCCACAGGCCCTTCTACTTCTACTGACATCATGGCTTTCTTGGGTCTCTAGTGTGTGGATGGCCGATTGTGGGACCTCTCAACCCCCATAATTATATAAACCAATTCCTTATAATGAAACCCTTCAAATAAATGTATAAATATATGCGCATATATGTTTGTGTGTATGTATAATTATTGGCTCTCTTTTCTAGAGAACTCTAATATCGATTTTTTTTTTTTTTTTTTTTTTAGTATAGATATTTTGGTAGTGAGAATGAATCTAGAGAAACAAAACTTTAAGGGTGAGTTTTCTGAGTTGGTTCTGAGGTTCCTGGAATTGGCTCTCTAATTGAATTAGATTTGAAGACCACTGACTTTCTTCTAAGGAGGGTACATGATGTGGTGAGCAGTGGCTGTTATAGGCAACTAATGAGTCATTGAACGCTACATCAAGAACTAATGACGTAGTATATGTTGGCTAATTGAATTTAAATTTTTTAAAAAAAGACTACTGACTTTTTAGCAGTACAGAGAGCACTGATTTTCTATGGCATTAACTATTTATAGAGATATACAAATTATCTATATTAGATACTCTTAACCGCTTAAAAGAAACAAGAAACTATTGCAAAGGAAGCAAGAATATACAATGGGGAGAAGACCATCTCTTTAATGATGCTGGAAAAGCAGACAGCTACATCTAAAAAGAATGAACTGGACTACTTTCTAATACCATACACAATAATAAACTCTAAATGGACGAACGACCTAAATGTGAGACCCGAAGCCATAGCATTTCTGAAAGAGAACACAGGCAGTAATTTCTCTGATATTAGCCATAGCAACAGTTTTCTAGATAGTTTCCTAAGGCAAGGGAAACAATAGCAAAATGAAACTATTGGAGTTACATGAAAATAAAAGTTTGCAAAGCAAAGAAAATGGTCAAAAAAAAAAAAAAAGACAACCTACTGAATGGGAGAAGGTATTTGCAAATGATACATCTGATAAGGGGTTAGTATCCAAAATATATAAAGAACTTATACAACTCGACACCAAAAAAACCCAAATAATCCCATTTACAAATTGGCGGAGAACGTTTTTCCAAAGAAGATATACAGATAGTCAACATCATTCATTGGGGAAATGCAAATCAAAATCACAATGATCTCACCTCACAACTGTCAGAATGGCTAAAATCAGAAAGATAAACAAGTGTTGATGAAGATGTAGAGGAAAAGGAATATCAATGCACTGTTGGTGGTAATGTAAATTGGTGCAGCCACTGTGGAAAAGAGTAAGGAGATTTCTCAGAAAGTTAAAAATAGAAATGCCATATGATCCAGTGATTCCACTATTGGGTATTTACCCAGGGAAAATGAAAATGCTAACTCAAAAAGACTTATACACCCTTATACATCTCAAAAAGACTTATACAATAGCCCAGACATGGAAGCAACTTAAGCGTCCATTAGTAGATGAATGGATAAGGATATACACACACACTAGAATATCACACAGCCGTAGAAATGATGAGATCATGCCATTTGAGACAACATGAATGGACTTAGAGGGTATTACTGTAAGTAAAGTGAGTCAGACTAAGACAAATACCATATGATTCCACACATAAATGAAATCTAAAAAAAAAAAAAAAAAACAAAAAGTAGAATCAGAACATTAATACAAACTGATAGTAGCCAGAGGGGAGGGAGGTGGGGGCTTGACTAAAATGGGTGAAGGGGGAGAGGGAGACACAGGCCTCCAGTTGTGGAATGATTAAGTCATGGGAATAAAAAGCAGAGCATAAGAAATATAGTCAATGATGTTGTAATAGTAATGCAATGATATAGATAATAGCTATACTTATGGTAGACATAGCAAAATATATAAACTTGTCAAATCACTAAGTTGTACAACTGTCACTAACATAATATTGTGTCAAGTATACTCAAAAAAAAAAAAGAAACCAGCAGCTACATAATTCTGTATATGATACTTCTGAACATTTTTTGAAAACTAATTAATGACTCTGGTTGGTAGCTCTAATGTCCCTGAACAACATGGTGAAAGAAAAGGATAAGCTCAGGGATTCATATATTCAGTTCAAGCTTAGTATAAATGAAACCAGAGCTTCTATATGTGCCCTATCTATAATAACAGGGCTGAAATTGCTGAAAAACAGATATAGAGCCTCATCTTGAGTTTGGCTACATTACAAGACAAGTGGAACTTCCAGCTTTGAAAAGTGTCAACTGTTAATGTGAGGGCATCAATTAGCAGAGAAAAGGAACCTACAAATTAGAATGGGGATATGTAGAAAAACTCTCATAATGATGGGTCATGGAGCCCCTAAATTTTGATGAGTCTTCTTTGCTTGCAGAAAAGTTCTCCCCACTCCCAGTGGAATTAGCCACCTCACCTCTAGTAGAAGTGGCCTCCCAACCCCCAGTGTTGGCAGAATACATTCCCAATGATTTTGACTTCTCCACCCACGGTGGTATTGGCCTTTCTACCTCTGTCTGAGGGGCTTAACCCTGTATTGCCTGAGAAAAGTAATGACATCTTCTGAGGCAGTTGCCCTATAAGACAATGCTGATTCTCCTCAGGATTCACCCCTACCACTCCTTTTCGCTTCTACACCATATAACTAGACTCAAGTCCTAATAGGTCCCTGAAAGTACAGCACAAAGTGTGTCCTATGAGGAAGTATGCTATACTCCAAAAGAACTACTGACTTTTCTAATTTCTAAGAAATCTTGGGGACATGTTTGGGAATTAAAGCAAAGGATTTGGGACAGTGGTGAAAGAAATGTAATGCAGGATCAGGCCAAATTTATGCATATGGGCTTACTAAGCAGAAATTCTGGCTTTCGCATTGAAGCTTTATGACACACTCTTGTGATTTGTCCACAGTGGTGTGAGACATGTCAAGATAAGCCTTCTAAGATGAACAGGTTGCTGCATCTAGCCCCTCCTGCAACCAAAAAGAGGTATAATGCTTAGTGGGCCCTTTTGGATTTTGGAGGCAACATATTCCTTATTTGGGTGTGTTCCCCAGCCCATTTACTTAATGATCCAAAAAACTGCTAGTTTTAAGTGGGATGCCAAACAAGAAAAGGCTCTGCAATAGGTCTAGGCTCTGCAATAGGTCTGTGCAAGCTGACGTATGATCCAGACTATATGATCTAGCAGATCCAGTGATGCTTGAAGTATCAGTGGAAGAGAATATGTTGTTTGGAGCCTTTACAGGCACTTATAGTGAATCATAACACAGGATCTTAGGATTTTGAAACACACACACACACACACACACCTCCATCTTCTGCAGATACTCTCCTTTTAAGAAACAGCTCTTGGCTTGCCAATGGGCCCTGGTAGAGACTGAATACTTGGCCATGGGCCACCAAGTTACCACGAGATGTGAGATGTCCATAATGAACACAGTATTATCCAACCCACCAAGCCATAAAGTTGTGCATACACAGTGATACTCCATCACCAAACGGCAGTGGTCCATACTTGATCAGGCCCTGAAGGCACAAGTTACATGAAGAATTAGCTGAAATACTGATGTTCCCTATTTCTACTGCACCGCCTTCTCTCTCCAAACCTGCAACTATGGCCTCAAGGGGAGCTCCCTATGGTCAGTTGAAAGAGGAAGAGAAAACTAGGGCCTGGCTTGTAGATGGTTCTGTACACTATGCTGGCACCACCCAAAAATGAACAGCTTCATCATTATAGCCCATTTCTGAGGCAGTCCTGAAGGACATTGGTGAAAGGAAATCTTCCGTATGGGCAGACTTGTGAGCAATGCATCTGGTTGTTTACTTTGCATTGGAGGGGAAATGGTTAGATGTGTGATTATATATAGATTCACAGGCTGTAACCAATGGTTTGTTGGAATGGTGAGGGACTTGAAGGAGTATAATAGAAAATTGGTGATGAACGAAATTGGGGAAAAAATATATATACATATAGACAGACCTCCTTGAATAGGCAAAAAAATATATATATATTTTTGTTCCATGTAACTACTCATCAAAGGAAGCAGAGGAAGATTTTAATAATTACATGGACAAATATGACCCATTCTATAGATACCAGTCAGCCACTTTCCTCAGCCACTTATTGTATAAGTTCAATAACATGAACTTTCATTCACAAAGGCTGACCTGACTACAGCCACTACTGAAGGCTGAATCTGTCAGCAGCTCTGAGACCAGGACTAAGTCCACAATATGGCACAATTCTCCGTTGATCAGCCAGCTACCTCATGGTGAATTGTTTATATTAGACTACTTCCATCATTAAAAGAGCAATGTTTTATTCTAACAAAATAGGCAATTACTCTGAACACAGATTTCCATCTCTGAACACAATGTTTCTGCTAAAACTACCATCCGTGGACTTAAAGAATGCCTTATCCAACATTCATGGTATTCTACATAGCATTTTTTCTGATCAAGGAACTTACTTCATGGTGAAAGAAGTATGGCAATGGGCTGGCGTTTATGAAATTCAGTAGTTTTACCATGTTACCATCCTAAAACAGATGGTTTGATAGAAGAGTGGAGTGAAACTTTTGAAGACTGAGTTACCATGTCAGCTAGGTGCTAATACCTTGCATGGCTGGAGTGAGGTTCTCCAGAAGGCTGTATATGCTCTGAATCAGTGTCTGATATATGTTGCTGTTTCTCTGATAGCCAGGATTCATGGTTCCAGGAATCAAGAGATTGAAGGGGAAGTGGTACCATCCATTATTACCTCTAGTAATCCACTAGAAAATTTTTTATTTCCTTTTCCTATGACTTTATGCCCTGCTTGTCTAAGGGTTTGTCTCCCAAGGGGGGAATGCTTCCACCAGGAAAAAACAATGATTTTATTGAAATGGAAGTTAAAACTGCCACCCAGCCACTTTGGATTCCTTATACCTCTGAACTTATATTGAACTTATACATACCTCTATCACTGCCATTATGGCTACATTTTCACAAGCACATTTGACAATACTGTAGTAAGTTACAGTATTGTCTGGAGTGATTGATCCTGACCACCAACAGAAATTGGGCTTTTGCTCCACAGTGGAAAGAGTGTGTCTGGATTACAGCAGACCCCTTAGTTTGTCTCTTACTATTACTATATCCAATGATTTAAGTCAGTGGAAAAGTAAATCAACCTAATCCAGGCCTAACTACTAATGATCCAGACTTTTCAAAAATGAAGATTTGAGTCACCTTTCAGAAAAGGAACTTTGACCAACTGAGGTACTTGCAGAAGGCAAAGGGAATACAGAATGAATAGTGGAAGGAAGGTAGTTACATTTACATGACTGGTTACAGAAACAAGGATTTATTATCATGAGTACGTTCTCCTTATTTTATTATGAATATGCTTGCATGTGTGTATACATATGTGTGTATATATATATACACACACATGTATATTTATATGTATGCAGGCATACCTCATTTTATTGTATTTCCTATTATTATATTTCTCAGATAGTGTTTTTGCAAACTGAAGGATAAAAAATTTTTGCCTTTTAGGTTTTTATTTTTTTATGGAAGTATAATTAAATTAAAATTAAAATACAGTGTAACATTAGTTTCAGGTATGTAATTGTATACATTAGTTCTCATTACAATAAGCGTACTCTTTAATTCCCTTTATCTATTTTACCCATGACACCTTCCTCCCCTTTGGCAACCATCAGTTTGTTTCCTGTATTTAAGAGGTGTTTTTTGTTTGTTTGCTTGTTTGTTTTTGGTCTCCTTTTTTCCTTGTATATTCCTTGGTTTTTGTGTTAAATTCCACATGAGTGAAATCATGGTATTTGTCTTTCTCTGACTTATTTCACTTAGTATTATACCCTCTAGGTCTATCCATGTTGTTGCAAATGACAAGATCTCATATATTTTTTTTTTGACAAGATCTCATATTTTTTATTGCTGAAAAATATTTCATTGTATATGTATGCAACATCTCCTTTATCTATTGATGTATGGTTAGTTTACTTCCATATTTTAGCTATAGTAAATAATGCTACAATAAACATAGGGGTACATATGTCCTTTTGAATTAGTGTTTTCATTTTCTTTTGGTAAATACCCAGTAACAGAATTACTGGATCATATTTTATTTCTATTTTTAACTTTTTGAGGAATCTTCATACTGTTTTCCATAGTCACTGAACCAATTTTCTTTTTCTTTTCTTTTTTTTTTTTTTAAAGATTTTATTTATTTATTTGACACAGAGAGAGAGATCACAAGTAGGCAGAGTGGCAGGCAGAGAGAAGGGGAAGCAGGCTCCCTGCTGAGCAGAGAGCCCAATGTGGGGCTTGATTCCAGGACCCTGAGATCATGACCTGAGCCGAAGGCAGAGGCTTAACCCACTGAGCCACTCAGGCACCCCTCCAATTTTCTTTCTTACCAACAGCGCATGAGATTCTCTTTTCTCCACACCCTTGCCAGTACATGTTATTTCTTGTCATCTTTATTCTAGTGATTCTGACAATTGTAAATTGATATCTCATTGTGGTTTTGATTTGCATTTCCCTGATAATTAATGAGGCTAAGCATCTTTTTATGGGTCTGTTGGCCATCTGTAGGTCTTCTTTGGAAAAATGTCTATTCAGTTCCTCTACCCATTTTCTTAATCAGATGATAATGATGATTGGTATTGAGTTCACCTCCATTTGCATGACAGATGCTTCTCCATCCCTTCATTTTCAATCTGCATGTATCTTTAGGTCTGAAATGAGTCTCTGATAGGTAGCATATAGAGGTGTCTTGCTTTTTATCCATTCAGTTATCCTGTGTCTTTTGATTGGAGCATTTAGTCCATTTACATTCAAAGTAATTATCAATAGATGTGTGGTTATTGGCATTTTGTTACTTGTTTTAAGGTTGTTTTTGTAGTTCTTCTCTGTTCATTCTGCTCTCTTCCCTTGTGGTTTGATGGTTTTCTTTAGTGTTGTGTTGGATTTCTTTTAATTTTTTGTGTGTCTATTACAGGTTTTGGTTTGTGGTTACCATTTGGTTGATATGTCACCTCTTATGCATGTAGCAGTCTATATTAAGTTGATGGTTTATGAAGTTTGAACCTATTCTAAAAGCACTAAATTTTTATCCCCCCATGGTTTTGTACATGATGTCATAGTTTACATTCTTTTATCTTGTAAATCCTTTAATTTCTGTAGATATAATTGATTTTACTGATTTTGTCCTTTAACCTCCATACCAGGTTTATAAGTGATTAATCTACTACTTTTATTATATGTTTGCCTTTGCTTGAGTAATTTCTTTTCCTTTCATAATTTCTTACATTTATGGCCTTCCCTTCCCTTCAAAGAATTCTTTTTTTCTTTTTTTTTTTTTTCCTTTAGTACTTTGAATACATCATGCTACTCTCTTCTGACCTGCAAAGTCTCTGCCATAAAATCAGCTGATAACTTATGGGGTTCCCCTTGAATGTAACCATTTTCTTTTTTCTTTCTGCTTTTACAATTCTTTTTTTTATCACTGTATTTTGCCACTTTAGTTATATGTTTCTTGGTGTGGACTTTCAGTGGGTTAATTTTATTGGGGGCTCTGTGTTTCCTAAAACTGGATGTCTGTTTTTCCCCAGATTGAAGTTTTTAGTTCTCATTTCTTCAAATACATTTTCTGCCCCCCTTTCCCTCTTCTCTTTCTGGAATCCTTATATGGGAATGCTATTATGCTTGATGATGTTGCTGAGTTCTCTTAATATAGTCTCACTTAAAAATTTTTTTTTTCCTTTTTGCAGTTTAGCTTAGTTGTTTTCCATTATCCTGTCTTCCAGATCTGTTCTGCCTACTCTAATCTGCTATTGATTCTTTCTAGTGTAATTTTTATTTCAGTTATTGAGTTCTCTATCTTACTGATTCTTTTTGTTTTCATCTCTTTGTTGAAGCTCTCACTGGAATCCTCCACTCTTTTCTTGAGTCCAGTGAGTATCTTTAAGACAATTATTTTATATTATTTATTAGTCATGTTGCTCATATCCATTTCATATAGCTTTTCTGCTGTGATTTTTGTCCTATTCTTTCACCTGGGACATATTCTTCTCTCCTTACTTGATCTAACTTTCTGTGTTTTTCTGTGTTAGGTAAGTCAGTTATGTCTGTAGATGTTAAAAGTAGTGGAAGTATGAAGAAGAGGTCCTGTGGTGCCCTGAAACACAAGTCCACTATTCACCAGATCCCAGCACTTCAGGGAAGTCTACTTTGTGAGTTACATGCACCCAACTATTGAGGCGGAGCTGTGTTTGCCTTCAGTCCAGTCGGTTGCAATGGCCCACTTTAACTGTTGTGGATATAACAGGTAAAGTTTTGTCCCTGTTTTGTTAAGGAAACTGTATAGGGCCATGGCAAGCTTGTAGTTGGGCAGTATCAGCAGTCAGGTCAGATGCCTGCCCTTAGCCCATTTGTATGGGCTATAGTCTCACCAAACTATAGGGCACTTTCCTCTGCTGCATCCTGAGAGGCTTTTGTTGGTTGGTGGGCCAAGCAGTCAGACCAGATACCTACCTCCAGTCCATCTGTTGGGACTGCAGTCCCACTGGCCTTTAGGGTGTTATCCCTGCATTGTGTCCCTGTGAGGCTTTCATTGGTGGGTGGTTGGGGCTGGCTGTTGGATGAGATGTCTGTCCCCAGTCTGTCTGCTGGGTAATCATCAGGGCACTCTCTCTGTGCTGCCAGGTATAAGGTTCAGCTCTGGTACTGTGGGCACACTAGCGTGTGTGGTTAAATTCGCATCTCCCATGGCAGGAGTCACTACGGAGTGGTGCTGGTCCCTGCTGAGATTACCTGCAGGGTATGCCATGACAGAAGCTTGTTTGGAAGAATGCCTGCAGAGTGGGGTACTTTGGGGGGAGCATATCTGCAGGAGAACATGTAGAGGGGAGTCCACTGTGCTAAAAAGGTAAGTTAAGAATGTTTGCACTTATTCCAAGTATCAGACTATCTGGGCTGGCAGAGGAGGGGAGAGAAATGACACCTGCCAGCACTTTTGTTTTTGGGAGAAGTCTAAAGATCCCTCCCTTTCCAGAGCTTAATTAATCTCCTTCTTGTATACCCCAGGTGGTTTTTTAAACTACTGTTTGTTTCTTTCTTTCTTTTTCTCTCTTTTCTCTCTTTCTCTCTTTCTCTCTTTCTCTTTCTTTCTTTCTCTCTTTCTCTCTTTCAAAGAGAGAGTGTGAGGGGGGTGGAGTGGCAGGGAAGGGGCAGAGGGATAGAGAGAATCTTAAGCAAGCTCAACACCCAGCACAGAGCCCAATACAGGGCTCAATCTTATAACCCTGAGATCATAAGCTGAGCCAAAATCAACAATGGGATGTTTAACCGACTGAGCCACCCCAGTCCCCCTTAAACTGCTGTTTCTATGCTGTATCTCAATCTGGTTATTTGTTATGCTAGCATTTTATGGGCAGAGACTCAGTTTCCTATCATCCTCTGGTTTTCCTGGAGTTAAGCCTACTGATTTTTAAAATGCCAGGAGTTAAGCCCCACTGGTTTGCAAAGCCTCAGTGTTACTGGGACTCATTTTCCTAGTGTGGGCCCTTTGTGCCTGGGGTGCCTGTTTGGAGGTCTGATCTTTCTTCTGCTTCATGCTTGTGGTGTCCCTCCCATTTGTGGTTAGTCTTCCTGGGGCTTTGGTTCCCAGTCATGTCTCCACCCCTTTTACCATTTTTGATGTGGCCTCCTCTCTAGAATTAACTATGGAAAGTCTGTTTTGCCAAACTTTGGGTCATTTTCAGAGTTAGTTCACTGATATGCCTGTTATCCTGGTGTGTCAGTGGGACAAGGTGAGTTCAGGATCTTCCTAATTCATCATCGTCCTATAAATTAAAGGTCGATGGAAACCCCGAATTAAGCAATTCTTTCAACACCATTTTTTTCAACAGAATTTGCTCACTTTGTATCTCTGCATTACATTTTGGTTAATTCGTGTATTACTTTTTCATTGTTATTATATTTGTTATAGTGACTAGTGATCACGACTCACTGAAAGCTCAGAGGATGGTTAGGATTTTTTTAAGCAATAAAGCAGTTTTAAATTAAGGTATATATTTTTTGACATACTATTCCACATTTAGCAGACTACAGTATAATGTAAACATAACTTTTATATCATTAGAAATCCAAAAAATGTATTTGACGTGCTCTATTGTGATATTCATTTTACATGGCAGTCTGGAACATAATCCCCAATATCTCTGAGGTATGCAGATAGATAATAGATGATAGATAATGTTTTCTTTCCTCTCATTTGTTTCTGTAACATAGGATATGTTGATTGTATATCCTATTATTTAAGGTACAAGATATCAAGAAGAACCAACATCACTCATGGACATTATCTCCTTTCTTAGAAAAGGGGTTTGTCAATTTTTGGTTGTATGCAGATTAACTATATCATGTTAGGCCTTGTTACTGTCTTTATTTGGAAATTCAGTATGGTTTAAGGGCATATGGGCACCAAGTTGAAAATGCATGGACTTGTGATGGTTAATTTTATGTGTAAACTTGACTAGATAGATCTTGGGTGTCCAGATATTTGGCTAAACATTATTTCTGGTGTGTCTGTGGCAATGTTTCTGGATAAAATCAGCATTTGAATCAGCGGACTCAGTAAACTTGTTTGCCCTTTGCAATGTGAGTGGACATCCTCCAATCCATTGAAGGTCTAAATAAAACACAAAGAGAAAGGAAAAATTCAGCCCTTTCTTCCAGTTGCTTAAGCTGGGACATTGATCCTTCCCTGCCCTTGGCACTCCTAGTTCTTAGGACTTCAAATTCAAGCTGAAATACACTAACCAGCTCTCCTCAGTCTCTACTTTGCAAATGGCAGATAGTAAGACTTCTCAGTCCCCATAATTGTGTGAACCGATTCCTTATAATAGATCTCTTGCTGTATATATCCTATTAGTTCTGTTACTCTAGAGAATCTTAATAATGTGTCCTTATGAGGAGATGAAGAGAACAGAGTGCTCTCTCTACACTATGTGAGCATATCTACAGACCAGGAAGAGGGTTCCGCCAGGAATGGAATATGCTGGCCCCTTAATCTTGGGGCTTTTAGCCCCAAGATTTTTAGCTTCTAGAACAATCAGAAATAAATTGTTGATTAAGCCCCCTTGTCTCTTCTATTTGTTACAGTATCACAAAGCAATCAAGACAGGGTTATTCTACTATAAAAAACATTCCTATGGCTTTTTGTGCTCTATCTTGTCTGTTTATTTAGCTGCATTTTTGGTCATTCTTCCCTTTGAAACTTCTTGTTTGAATTCATTTCTGTCTGAAATTACTCCCCCCTCTGAAAATACGAGGCTTTTTCTGGACTTTGGATCCCTGTGATGGCTATATTCTTCTCACCCCCACTTAAACTCTGCTTAAAGGTAACTGCCTCTGGAAAATCTTCCATGACCTCGTTAGACCAGGTAATTTTCCATATCTTTCATTCCTGCCACATGTTAGCTCAGAATCTCCTGTAACCCAATATATGTATCTATATTTCACTCCATTTCATTTTTTAGTCCCTTTTTTTTTTTTTCTCCATTGAACAGGATCCTGCCTTTTTAAGTGATGGGTACTCATTTTGTAGTGCAGCACCTAAGACTATGGGTAACTAATAAGGATAACTATTTGATAAATAAATGCAAATATTATACACAATATGCACATACTGGTTAGTGGATATTGAGGATCATTTTATTTATTTTTTATTTTATTTTATTTTATTTTTTAAGATTTTATTTATTTGTTTGACAGAGGTCACAAGTAGGCAGAGAGGCAGGCAGAGAGAGAGGGGGAAGCAGGCTCCCTGCTAAGCAGAGAGCCCAATATGGGGCTCGATCCCAGGATCCTGAGATCATGACCTGAGCCAAAGGCAGAGGCTTTAACCCACTGAGCCACCCAGGCATCCCCATTTTAAAATGAAGTATGTCAGGAGCCTCTAGTGGATCCTGTAATAGGATCAAAATATAAATGTGATCATTTTTCCTTTCTTCTCCATGGTCCCCTCATGAACCTTTTCTTTTGTTCCTTTATGATTCAGATTTTAAGATCTGACAGAAAAGGATGATAAAAGAGAAATAAAGGCATTTAGGCTGGGGCTAAAGAGGAATTTTTCTGAGTTGTCAGAAAAGAACAAAAGTAATTTTAGGATGTGAAAAAAAAGAAAATAGAAGGATTTTTAAAATATTGTCATGGCTTACAATCTTAGAATAAAAGCCTCATTTTCCTGGAATAAAAAGTATTTATTTCCATGTATAATTTAATTATAAAAATACTACATATTGAATATGTTTATTTTAAACGTATAAAACATACTACACACAAATTTAGAAGAGTAAATCTAGGGAAGGAAGTGAGAGAGCAGAGGTGGTCAAACTATAGCTGTTTCTTTTAGCAAATAAATTAAAGAAAATATGGCCATATATGAGAGTTAGGTACATGAATCCAATTGTTTATGTTACATATATTTTTTAACTAAATTAATTGTGAATATAAATCTTTCCACTTCATTCAACAAACATTTATTAAAGTACAAACATTTATTAAAGCTCTTGGTACTGGGGTTACAGCAGTGAAAGAATGGGAATCCTTATGCTTATAGAACTTACATTCTTAGAAATCAACAGTTACCTTGAAATTATCTCACCCAAGAGCCTGAAATCAGAAGAGCAAGTGACAGATTTTTAAAATGAAATTAAGTATTCCTTAATAGCTTGTCAATTTTTATTGAGTACCTCTCTTCCAGACGTGGATCTAGGTAGTGAGAATCTAGGTTTTGTTGTTGTTGTTGTTGTTGTTGTTGTTGTTTTTAAGATTTTATTTATTTGAGAGAGAGAAACACAGCGGCAGAGGGAATGGGAGAGGGAGAAGCAGGCTTCCCGCCAAGCAGGGACCCCGATGCGGGGCTCGATCCCAGGACCCAGGACCCTGGGATCATGACCTGAGCTGAAGGCAGAGGCTTAACGACTGAGTCACCCAGGCGCCCTGAGAATCTACGTATTGATCTAGGTATTGAGGATATTAGAATAAAAAATATATTTAAATTAATATGCCTTGGCCTGTAACATTGACTTTAAGAATGATTGAGTTTCTAGTTTTAGAAAATGTTTTCTTAAGAATTTAGCAATGATAACCATGTAATTTTCTATGAGGGTATTGAGCAAATTCGAAGCAAGCCTTAGAGATGTGGGCTTTGGAGAAATTACTACATTAGAAAAAAGAATCTCTTACAGACGAGGGGACTAGGAAAGCATGTATTGCCTGGAACCGTTTTGGCAGGCATAACTTTTCATTTTAATAGTTTCCAGAATTTAGTCTTTCTCTTTTAACTGTACTGTGATGAGAATCTCGTTGGTAAACCATAATGATCGAGTCACTGGGACATGAACTCATCTGTCCCCCTCACATCAAATCTGAGGAAGAATGGTAGAATTAAAAGTGCTCCTCTTTTCAAACCAGGTGTAGGAGACTAGAGAGAACATAGTGCATCTGTCACATTTTTCTTCCCTTATGAAGGCCAATAGGATATTTTTCTCCTTTCTTTTCATCCCCTTTTTTCTTCTTCTGAGATATAATTGACATTACATTATATTAGTTTCAGGTGTATAATGACTTCTCATTTAACTCCGATAACATCCATCACCATACATAGTTATATATTTTTTTTCCTTGTGATGAGAACCTAAGATCTACTCTCTTAGCAACTTTCAAATATACAGTTCAATATTATTAAATATAGTCACCATTGTGTACATTACATCTCATGGCTTATTTTATACCTGGAAGCTTGTACCCCTGACCATGTACCTTCACCAATTTTGTTCAACCCCAATCCCCACTTTGGGCAACTATCTACCTGTTCTCTGTATCTAAGAGCTCAGTTTTGTTTTGTTTTTAGATTCTACATATAAGTGAGATCATGTGTTACTTCTTTCGGTGACTTATTTCACTTAGGTTTCATTTCTTATGGCTGAATAATGTTTCATTTTATGTGTGTGTGTGTGTGTGTGTGTGCGTGCATGCACACACACTGCATTTTCTTTATCCATTTATCTACTGACAAATACATGTCTTGGATATTAGAAAAATTCTGTAATGAACATGAGGGTGCATATATCCTTTTGAGTTAGAGTTTTTCTTTCTTTTTTTTTTTAAGATTTTTTATTTATTTATTTGACACACAGAGATCACAAGTAGGCAGAGAGAGAAGGGGAAGCAGGCTTCCCGCTGAGCAGAGAGCCTGATGCAGGGCTTGATTCCAGGACGCTGAGATCATGACCTGAACCGAAGGCAGAGGCTTTAACCCACTGAGTAACCCAGGCGCCCTTTTATCTTTCTTTTGTATAAGTATGCAGAAGTACAATTACTGGATAGTTCCGTAGTTCTGTTTTTAATTTTTGTAGGGACCCTCATACTGTTTCTCATAGTGGGTGTACCAATTTACATTCTCACCAACAGTGAATGAGGGGTCCTTTATATCCTCTCCAACACTTGCCATTTCTTGCTTTTTTGATCATAGTCATTCTAAAAGATACAAGATAATATTTAATAGTGGTTTCGACTTGTGTTTCCCTGATGATTAGTGATGTTGAGCATTTTTCATGTACCTGTTGGCCATCTGTATTCTTGGAAAAATGTCTATTCAGATTCTCTGCCCATTTTTACTGATTGTTTACTTTTTGCTATTGAGTCATAGGAGTTCCTTATATATTTCTTAAACATTCACCTCTTATTGGATGTATGATTTGCACTATTTTTTCCCATTCAGTAGGTTGTCTTTTCATTTTTATGATGGTTTCCTTTGTTTTTCACAAGTTTTTAGTTTGATATTGTCTTGTTATTTTTACTTTTGTTCCCTTTGCTTTTGATGTCAAATCCAAAATTTCATCACAAGTTTGATGTAAAAGAGCTCACTACCTATGCTTCCTTACAGGAGTTTTACGGTGTCAAGTCTTATGTTCAAGTCTTTAATATATTTTGGTTAATTTTTTTGTGTATAGTTATAAGGCAGGGATCAAGTTGTATTCTTTTGCATGAGGCAGTCCAGTTTTCCCATATCATTTATTAAAGAGACTGTCCTTTCCCCATTGTATGTTTCTCGCTTTTTTGTCATAAATTAATTGATCAGCTATGCATGGGTTTATTTCTGAGCTCTCTTTTGTTCCATTGATTTATGTGTCTTTTTATGCCACTGCCATACTCTTTTGATGGCTACAGCTTTGTAATATAGTTTAAAATTAGGGAGCATAGGGGCGCCTGGGTGGCACAGTGTGTTAAAGCCTCTGCCTTTGGCTCTGGTCATGATCTCAGGGTCCTGGGATCAAGCCCCGCATCGGGCTCTCTGCTCAGCAGGGAGCCTGCTTCCTCCTCTCTCTCTGCCTGCCTCTCTGCCTACTTGTGATCTCTCTCTCTGTCAAATAAATAAATAAATAAAATCTTAAAATAAATAAATAAATAATAAAATTAGGGAGCATAATGCTTCAAACTTCTTTCTCAAGATTGCTTTGGCTATTTGGAGTCTTTTGTGGTTTCATACAAATATTAGGATTATTCTATTTTTTGTGGAAAAATATCATTGGAATTGATAGGGATTTCATTGAATGTGTAGAATGCTTTGGGTAGTATGGACATCTTAATATTCTTCCAACCCAATTGCATGGAATATCTTTCCCTTTATTTGTGTCTTCTTTAATGTCTTTCATCAACATCTTATACTTCTTCAGGCACAAGTCTATCACTTCACTGGTTAAATTCATTTCTAGTTATTATTTTTGCTGTAATTGTAAATGAGATTATTTTTTAATTTATCTTTCTGATAATTCATTACTAATAGAGAGGCAACAGGTTTTTGTATATTGATATTGTATCCTGCAACTTTACTGAATTTGTTTTAGTTCTAGCAGGTTTTTTTTTTTTTTTTTCCTTTTTTTTCTTTTTTTTAGTGGAGTCTTTAGGGTTTTCTGTATATAACATGCCGTCTTCAAAGAGTGACAGTTTGACTTCTTCTTTCATGATTAGATGACTTTTATTTCTTTTTCTTGTCTAATGGTTCTGGCCAGTACTATGTCCAATAAAAGTGTGAGAGCAGGCATTCTTATTCCTGATCTTAAAGGAAATGCTTTCAGCTTTTTTCAGTAGAGAATGATGGGTTTGTCTATATGAGCATTATTTTGTTGAGGCATATTCCCTCCATTCTTACTTTGTTGAGAGGCTTTTGTTTGTTTTGTTTTTTTGAGAGTTTTTTAAAATCATAAATATTGAATTTTGTCAAATTCTTTTTCTGGATGTTTTGAGATGATTATATGAATTTATCCTTCCTTTTGATAATATGGTGTATAACTTTGATTGATTTGTGAATGTTCAGCCATCCTTGCATGCCTGGAGTAAATCTCATTTGATCATAGTGTATGCTCCTTTCAATGTATTGTTGAATTTGGTGTGTTAATATTTTGTTTAGGATTTTGCATCTATTTCTTCAGTGTTATTGGCTTCAATTTTCTTATGTCTCTTTCTGATTTTGCTATCAGGGTAACATTAGACTCATAAAATGCATTTGGCAGTGTTCTTTTATCTTTCATTTTTTTAGAAGTGTTTGAGAAGAATTGATATTAATTCTTTTTTAAATATTTTGTAGAATTTACCAGTGAAACATCCAGTCCTCATTTCATCTCCTTACTAGTAATCTGTTCAGATTTTCTATTTCTTCTTGATTTAGGTTGTATGTTTCTAGTAATTATCCATTTCTTCTATATTGTCCAATTTAGTATAGTTATTACAGTAGTTCCTTATCAATTTTTGTATTTCTGTGGTTTCAGTTGTAATGTCTCCTCTTTCATTTTTTATTTCTAAGTCTAGCTAATGGTTTATCATTTTTATTTATCTTTTTAAAAAATCCATCTCTTTGTCTCATCGATCTTTTCTATTGTATTCTGTCTCTATTTCATTTATTTCCACTCTACTTCACTTATTTCCTTCTAATAACTTTGGCTTTTATTCTTTTATTTTCTAGTTTCTTGAAGTGTAAATTTACATTATTTGAATTATTTCTTGTTTCTTGAGGTAGGCAATTTGTCCTTTGAATGTCCCTTTTAGAACTGCTTTTGCTGCATCCCGTAAGTTTTGGTGTATTGTATTTCTATTATCATTTATATTAAGATTTTTTTTTATTTCTCTTTTGATTTCTTCTTGAACTCATTGGTTGTTCTATAGCATGTTGCTTAATATCCAAATATTTGTGAATTTTCCAGTTTTTTCTTGAATCTTATTTCTAGCTTCTTACTATTGTCAGAAAAGATGGTTGATACATGGGAATTCACAATGTCTGGCTAGGCAAGATGTGATAAACACAATCCTCCTTGGGAGGGGTTAATTGAAAAGCAAAGAAAGAGTGACAAGAACTATGCTTGGCTAGCTAAGATATGATAAACACAATCATCCTTGAGAGAGGCTAGTTGAAAAGCAAGGAAGGAATGACCAGAAAACTGGGCCTCCTTTTAAGTTTCTGTGCTGAAAACAGTCATATCTTAATTGTGGCGCAACACTGTCTCCTAGGGGACAGATGCTTAACTTAAGTTAGACATAAATCCTTAATAGGCACCTACCTACTCCCTGCCTGCAAGTCACAAACACAGATAGTTCTAATCACACAATGCCTATAAATGTAACTGCCCTAGCTATTGAAACTTTACATTCCTTTCTAATTTTTATTTTTTTGATAAAATGCATAATAAAAATGGAGGTAGAATTTGGTTTGGAGCCTTTCACCTCTGGAGTGTCTGTTCTCCAGGCCCTCTCCTTTCTCCTACTTAGGCGTCTGGAGTAATCTTTTCATTGGCCCTTTCAGGGTTTGTTGGCCAGACCAGACATTAATATTTCTGTCTTTTTAAATTTATTAAGATTTGCCTTATGGTCTCACATATGACCTATCCTGGATAAGATTCCATGTGTGTTTTTAGAAAATGCATATTCTGTTGCTTTTGGATAAAATATTCTGTAAAGGTCTATTAAGCCCATCTAGTCTAACATGTTGCTTAATGCCAATGTTTTCTTACTGTTTTGTGTTTAGATAATCTAGCCATTGATGAAAGTGGGTTATTAAAATCCCCTGCTATTTTTGTATTGCTTTCTATCTCTCCCTTTAGGTCTGTTAATATTTGCTTTATATATTTAGGTGATTTTATCTTGGGTTGCATAATATTTACAAATGCTATATCTTGTTATTGTATTGACCAGTTTATCATAATGAGTTTCTTTGTCTCTTATTATAGTTTCTTAATGTTTATTTTGTCTGATTATAGGTATAGCTACCCTAAGCTGCTTTTGGTTTCTAATTGCATGGAATAAAAAAAAGAATAAAAATACACTGCATGGAATATATGTTTTCATCTCTTCACCTCATGTGTGTCCTTACATCTGAAGTAGGTGTTTTGTAGGCAGCAAATAGGTGTTGTTTTTTTATCCATTCAACCACTCTGTCTTTTGAATGGAGAATATAGTCCATTTATACTTAAAGTAATTATTATTAAGTATGTATTTATTGTCATTTTGTTTTTTTGTGTGTTTTTTTTTAAAGATTTTATTTATTTATTTGACAGAGAGAGAGATCACAAGTAGGCAGAGAGGCAGGCGGGCGGGGAACAGGCTCCCCGCTGAGCAGAGAGCCCGATGTGAGGCTCGATCCCAGGATCCTGAGATCATGACCTGAGCCGAAGGCAGAGGCTTAACCCACTGAGCCACCCAGGTGCCCCTATTGTCATTTTGTTAATTGTTTTCTACCTATTTTGTAATTTATCGGTTCCTTTCTTCTCTTGCTCTTTTTCTTTCTGATTCGAATATTTTCTCAAGTGGCACACTTAGGTTGCTTTTTCTTTATTATTTATGCATTTACTATAGGTTTACTTTTTGGTTACCATGAGCTTACTTAAAACAAGTTACATTTGTAACAGTCTATTTTAATTTGCTAACAACCTAATTTCAAATCCATTCTAAAACTCTGCATCCCCTCTATCTTATATTTTTGATGTTACAATACATCTTTTTATCTTGCGTATCCCTTAAATTATTCAATTACAGTTATTTTTATAAGTTTTGTCTTTTAACCTTCATGTTAAATTTATAAGTGACTAACCATCCCATTTCAACACTTGATAATTCTGAATTTTATTATATGCTTACCTTTACCAGTGTTATTTATACTTCCATTGTTTTCGTATAACTAATTTACACCCTTTTTATTTCAGCTTTAAAAGTCTATTTAATAATTTTTGCAAGGCCAGTTTAGTTGTGACGAACTTTAGCCTTTGCTTGTCTAGGAAATCTTCATCTTTCCTTCAGTTATAAAGAATAATTTTGCCCAGTAGTACATTCTTTGTTGGCAGTTTTTCTTTTTCTCTCAGCACTTTTAATATATCATGCGTCTCCCTTCTGGCCTGTAAATTTGCTTCTGAAAGATCTGATGGTCTTATGGTAGTTCTCTGTACACAACAAATTGTTTTTCTCCTGGTACTTTAAAAAATTCTCTCTTTGGCTTTAACTTTTGACACTTTAATTATAATGTGTCTTGGTGTGGTTTCTTCAGTTAATCTTTTTTCGAAATCTCTGGAATTCCTGAATCTGTACATCCTTCCCCAGATAAGGGAAGTTTTTAGCCATAATTTCTTTAAATAAATTTTCTGCCCCTTTTTCTTGCTCTTGAATGTTGGTGTGTTTGATGTTGTCTCATAATTCCATTAAGCTTGCTTTACTCTTTTTCAGTCTTTTTTTTTTTTTTTTTTCTGTTTTGTTTGGGTGAATTCCACTGCTTTGTCATTAAGCTCACTTAATGATCATTTCTTCTACTTGATTGAGTCTGCTGTTGAACTCCTATTGAATATTTCTGTTCATTCTGTTCTTCAGCTCTGTGACTTCTTTTTGGTACTATCTTATATTTTCTGTCTCTTTTGAAATTCTCACTTGTCCCTATTTCAGTAAGCTCTTTTTCTCAGGTTTTATTTATTTTCCTTGGAACTTATTCGTCTGTCTCTTTTTCCTTGACTCTCTGTGTTGCTTTCTATGCATTAGATAAAACAGCACCTCTCCCAGCCTTCAAGGAGTGTCTGTGTGTAGGAGATGACCTTATTGTTTATTCCTGTCCTATTTTTGGGTGTCTCTCAAACTTTTGTGATTGTTCAAATTTACTTTATTTTTAATGGCTCTCTGTAGTTGAGTGTATGCCAAGACTTGTCAGTGTCCCAAAAGGGAGGATCTCAATTAGTACCTATATTCAGGTTGATTGGAAACCAGATTCTCAGGCAGCAGGTTTTAAAGTATATAGATATATACAGTTTTGTGGAACCATTAGGTATAAGCCCTACTGGCCATAGCAGCCTGATAATCAATGGGTGTTCTCTGGGTGGCAACCACGAAAAAAAAAAAAAAAAAGGTTTTGTGCTCTGGGGGTGGTAGTTGGTTAAATTTTTCTCCATTGGTTATGGTCTGTGGGACCAGTAAGTGCAAACTCCACTGTTCCCCAGAACCAGGTAATCTAGAGGTGTCCCCCTAGGTGGAGCTGTAAAAATCAGGGTAGCAGATGATAGTACAAGCTCCTTTCTGAGAGATATTTGTTACCAGGAATGAGGCAAAGGGAAAGTGCCAAAATAGTGTCCATTGGCCTCTATCTCTGGAGAGTATACAGTAGGTCTCTAGATGTGTGTTAAATTAGATACCTGCCTCTCAGGCTGGTGCTTTAGGGTAAGCAAATAAGCCTCTTTCACAGAAAGTCTGGGGCAATTTTCAGTTGACCGCCCCTGTTTTGGGCCATGTGTTAGGTAAGTCTGTGTATGCAAGCCCCTTTAGAAATGTTTCTCAGATCACTATAGCTTTGTGGGTCTTAAAGATGCAAGCCCTGTTGGCTTTCAAATCTAGATGTTTTGAAGGATTGTATTACAGATATAGGTCTTAAAAGTTGGGGTGCCAATGTGGGCTTTAAATGCTTTACCCCTCAGGGAGAAGCTTCAGGTTTTGATTTCCTTCCTGTATATGCATTTCTGTGCCAGTGTCGGGGTTTATGTCAAGATCGTGCCTCAGCTTCCCTACCTACTTCAATGTTGGCTTTTCCTTGGCTACTCAATGTGTAGAAATTGCCCAACTAGCCCCCCCCCACCACCATTCTGAGGAAGTTCCATATGTAGCTGTAGATTTGGTGTGTCCATTGGAAGAGGTGAGTTCAAGCTCCTATGTCACCATCTTGAACTGAACCATTTTTTTCTTTTTTTTTAGATGTCTCTTGCTCAGGGTGATTTAGTGACTTGATATAAATTATTTTTCCTCTTCATTCATTTAGAATTTAAAAATCACCCCACATACTGTCATATGTTGATTTTTATCTTCTAGTTTAATTAGGTGCCCAGTATACTCTAAGTATAAATAGAGGTAAGTAAGAACTCAAATGTGCAATTTAAAATTATACTTTTTACTAAGGAAAGAAATAGCATTTCAGAGTAATTCCATTTCAGATTTTACTGTGATAGGCATATACCATAATCCCTCACTCTATATACTTTCCTTTTGGAAGGATATAGGCTTCTTTAATATGTGGAAAGGATACAGCATCTTTGTTTGGAGACAGCACAGCTTCCCACAGTGCCTACCAGGGCACTCTCTGTGTGCTCCTGGCACATTTTGCAACTGGGTACTCAGTATCTTGGCTCTCTATTTCCATCATCACTAAAGTGATTTTATGCAAGGATTTCATACTGATTATCTGAACTGGACTGCTTCCTCCCTGTTCATAATGGAGCCTCTGGGACTCTAAACATCAGCTGCCAGTTCCTCAGGGAATCTTCATATTCTCTGCCTACTTCCCTCTGTTCTACTGAAGTTTCCTTTTAAAACTATTTTTTTTTTCATGAAGTTCTTGCATTTCTAATGACTTCTGCTTTGTGAATTTATCTGCTAAGCTATTAGTTTTATACAATTTTATTACTGTTTTACCTTTGTAAAGTGTGTCTTTTATCATGACAATATTCTTCTCACTCTATCACACCTTTAACTTTTTTTGTGTGTATGATGCTAATAAAGCCATTTCTGTTGTGGAGTTTTCCAGATACCTATTTGACAACCTCTTTATTTTCAACCTTTCTTTACTACTGATTTTAAATCTCTTTCTTATGGTCTGCATTTAAAACGATGAATTTGAACTCTTTTAATAGGAGTCATAATTCTATTCACACAGAGGGCAATGGTATATATAGTTGTCATGCTTCTTCCATCTTATTTTATGTTTACTGATTATATTAAATTACCCTTTCCTATATTTCCTTATTTTAATTTTTAAATATTTTATTTATTTATTTGACACAGAGAACAAGAGAGAGGGAGCATGCACAAGTAGGGAGAGCAGTAGAGGGAGAGGGAGATCAATGGGGGTCTTCATCCCAGGACCTGGGATCACAGCCTAAGCTGAAGACAGATGCTCAACTGACCAAGCCATCCAGGAGCTCCTATTTCCTTATTTTTTACATGATTTTATCAAGTGGCTATTAATGTCATGTTTTCCCTACATATTTGGATATTCTAACTATAATTTTTATTCTATTATCTTACCTGAACCTGTATTTATAATTACATATATATTTCTCCACTATTATTTGATAACAAAATAAGTATTTCCCCATGATGGCATACTGATTCCCCCCCAAATGGTCTATGTCACCCAACCCATTAAGAAGAGACATTAAAAAAACATTACTTACCCTATATCACCACCCTCCCCACCTCCAATCTTCACTCTGGGGCCTTCAGATGTCCCAGTCCTGGCTGATCTAGCTAAAAATTGTAATTCTTAATTATAATTAAAATTTTCTTACAGTTTAGGATGTTCCTTCTGTTTCAAGTGTCTTTAAGTAGTTCCTCAATCATCTCCTTCAGATGGAATTTATTACATTATAACACATTAACAATCTGCTGTGAGAAGATGACTTTTGTCAGTAGGTATAGGATTTGGGGGATTCATATTTTTTTTCTCAGTAGTCAGCATATGTTATATTACCCTCTTCAAGTTTCAAGTGTTCTAAATGAGAAATTTGAGGCAAGCCCTTTTACCTGTGTAGGTAATGTTATGTTGTTGTTATTAAAAATATAACAAAAAATATTTTTATGTTCTAGGAACTTGAAGATTTTATTTCCATCTGTAAAATTCAAAAATTTTTCACATAACAAGGTATATTGCTTTTTTCACTAATCTACCTTAGAACCTGATAGGTGCACTCATATCCAGACACACGGCTTCTTAAAGCTCAGACAGATTCCCTTCCATTAATTGTTTAATCATTGCCTATCTATTATCTGTTCTTTTTTCTTTCCTTTGAAATATTATTTGCACATTGAGTGTCTTAAATCTCCTTTTATGTGTCATTTTTTTCATATGCTTTATCCATATATATATATATATACATATGTATGTAGTGTATATATTTATATATAAATTGGCAGTACTTTTTATACTTTCAAGAACTACTTTGAGATAACAACAGTGACTATCCTCTTTTTAATTGTATGACCATGTCATATTTTTAAAATGTAGGGTTTTGTCTGTTTAATCTTCAGAATTCCCTTTGGTGATATTCTTGTTTGGTTTTATTTTTAATCATCTTTCCCCACCTGATTTAATATGTGAAACTTACGACAGGTCTCTGTAGCTACTGGTCCAGCTTTGACATACTGTTATTGATCTTTGTTGAGTGAGCTGGCTCACTGGGGCACAGGGTTGGTTCTTTCCTTATCCTGTGCAGTTGATACTGTGAAAACCTTTTCTTACATAGCCAGCAGTTGTAAATGAGACTGGTAAAGGGTAGCAGAATATGTCACTCCAAAATATGGCACCTTGACGTGTTGATTATTTTGAATTAAAGGTACTTAATAAACAGCTGGTGCAAGAAAGACATTCTGACTCTTCTTTGCACTGCCCCCCATCCCCAAAGCAGGAGATAAATCTTCTACGTGAAAGGTACCTACCTTGTACCAGGAAAATAGAAGAAACCTTTATCACCAGAGATATGAAATTTAGGGCTGAGAAGACAATATAAACAAACCTTGTTACTTTTTTTTTCTCCCAAATGCTTTCATTTTTTGTGTTACAAGATTCATTGTTCATGTACCACACCCAGTGCTCCATGCAATACATGCCCTCCTCAATATCCACCACCAGGCTCGCCCAAACCCCCACTCCTTCCCCTCCAAAACCTTCGGTTTGTTGCTCAGAGTCCACAGTCTCTCAT